>VWZD01012457.1:52139-81412 GCA_013396695.1 Sakesphorus luctuosus
AGGGTGGGGGGGCGCCGAAGTCTGTATGGAATTACCTGCGCCCGCGGAGGATCTGGCGGCGGTGGATGGATGGGCGCCGCGTCCGCGGCACTCGCGGCCAGCTCAGCCCCAGGAGTAAACACGGGGCTTCTCCGGCCGAGTGCGAAGTGTGGTGACCGGCACTCGCCTCGCTGACTGATCGCACCGGAGGGATATTTCTGGAGACTCCTGTGGGTAAGGTCATTTTATCCAGGCAAAAGCCCGGCATTACTAAACTTGGTGGCGGGTGACTGAAATGGGCACTTTCGGGATTGCTGCATTACCCTGATGAGAGGGGCTCCAGCCGCTATTGGCAGTTAAGTGGAATAACTGCAGTAGGTCCTCTGGTGAGTGCTTTTTGCGATAAATTAAAAAAAATCTCTTCCCTCATGCACCCTCTGGATTTGGGGGAGTACTGTAAAAGCAAGGAGTCTTTCATTTTCCCTCTCCCCCCCCCTCCGCCCCCTCCCCCAGTTGTAATGCATTTGAGTGAGAAGGGTATGTGATAGTAAAGAAGCTCTCCGTGATGGAATCTAATTAATATGAAATCGGAGCCTATCCGCAGGTTAAATTAATGTTTCCAACTCTGTGCAGCATTCTGCTGCATTTCATAGCTGCAATGGAGGTAGAGAAATCTTGCTCTTCAAGTTGTTAAACTTTAAGGTGGTGATCCTTATTGATCGTGGTACAGTGCACTGGTGCTAAAGGGGTTAAATGCCATTGGTAATTTGGGATTACAACTGTTCCTGCGAGGAAATTATAAACTGAGGGACGGTAAGGACAAAAAACCCCCTCAGCTTGATAGTAGAGAAATATCGTAAATGTCACTAGCCTGAAAATCTCTCATCCAGCTGCTCTTAGAAAATATTTTTTTCACCCAATAACTTACCTACTGAAACCTCAGACCACGTGTATGGGAGTTGGAAGATGTGCAAACAGCGATGCTATCTTCGGTATTTTATACATGCATTCATCTGGCTGAGGGACTGTGTGGGAATTCATTCCTGTTACTTGTGGTGTGAAGCTAGACAGGGAGAAAAAGGAAAGAAAATATCATCTTAACACGAGCTAGCAAGGGAAGCACTTCAGCCTTTAAAGACTTAACGGGATCCGAGCAATGCATATAGGTAATCTTTCTCTGCGAAATCAGTTCTGATATGAAGGAATGGGGGAAGGTTGAGGGAATCGATAGTGATGACGTTGTGCAGTGCAATGCACTGCAATGCTAAAGTTACATAGTGCGTGCGAAAATATGTACCCTTATGTACTGCTGGTGGGTTCATGCATAATGGATGGCAGAAGATATGCAGATCTGTCTGTAGGAAGATGGATGTATTTGTGTAAAGACGGCGATTATGTAACTTGATTACATCAGTGGCATCAATCGCCGATAGTGGAATAATATCCTCCTATAGCGTATCGATCACTTGGGTTAACTTTGTAGCGCTCCCATCAGCGGGGGATGGAGACCTGAGCAGAGGAGGGGAGATCCTTGCTCAGCTTCTGACAAGGGGTTTGCCTCTTGCAGACTGCCTTTTGCATCAGCGTGCTGCTGGCGGAGTTTCCCCGGGACAGGGAGTTCACGGAGGAGGAGGCTGCCGAAGCTGGTTCAGCCACACCCGGGGAGAGGGCTCCCGAAGAGCCCCTTAAAGGCTGCACAATGGTCCCATTGAGCAGCTCCGGCTGCGCGCTTCTCGGCAAGGTCACACCGCAACCTGGGACTTCGGTGCATGGCAACCGCTGAGCGGAGGAAGAACAAAACCGAAATTAAAATTGAGCCTCCTCCTCCCCCCTCACCGTCGCCTACCTCCAAACACGGCGTTCTGCTGACCCCTCTTCCAGTGCTCAAGGCAGAGCTGGTGCCATTCCTCCCCGAGTGTGTGCGGCGCCCAGCTAGACAGCGTTGTCTCTCTCTTTGAGTGTGCAGTGACTGCCTCACAGCTTTGGCAGGGTGCTGCTTCACTATGTTACAGTACAGCATGACTGACTTCAGAAAAATGTATTGTCAGATACAACAGCCTAATATACCTGTTACTTTTACAGGAGCATAAAAGGTGGTGCATTAACACATTTGAAGCATCTCAGAAGTGAGTAGGTGCAGAGCAAAGGTGTAACAGGAGCCCCATTGGTTGCTAAACTTTTGGACTTTTTTAGCAAATTGTCCACAAAGATAGTAATATCAAGATATGCCTTAGTACCCCTTTTAGAATCCTGAATCACTTTTCCTATCTGTACAGGGGGAGGAGAAGGAAGACCACTCCTAGAAGACAGATAAGCTCATATGGCAATGCTGAGACCCCATACCTCTAACATGCATTTTCTGAAAAATGTAAGCCCAGTGAAAACTCAGTTGAAATAAGTGATTTTATCATCACTGACCTATGTCCTTCCCCACTTCACTCTGAATTCATTCTAGCAAAATGCTACTAAAATACTTTTCAGTTAAGAAGAGGTGAGAGCAGAGTGGGTTTTAACCTCTCTTGATAAACATGATCTTCACATACCTACTAGATGTAATGCACTATCAAACTTATGGTAATTTTACCCTACAAGCAGCCTGAAAAATACATTTTTCTGCTCTTCTGAAATCATCAGTATTTTAAAGTTGGTTCACCATTAGTTCATGACTATTTTCATATTTCAGGAGGATGAGTCTGGGCAAGCACTAATAAATCCTGCAAATGTAGTTTAGAGTTTGACATTCATAGAGTATATTGAGCAAATTGGAAAAAAAAAAGGATATGAAGTTAACTCTGTTTCCATCCTTCAGGGGTCAGAATAACACTATGGCAACTCCTATGCATTGCTACAGCTCTTACAATTTTTAGACATGACCATGGCATACTCTTTTCTGCCACACATATTACATGCATGCTATTTCCCCTGATTTCTTACAAGACCTCTTATGATACACAGGTTACATACCTGTACAACCCATCTTAAAGAAAAGCACATTTGTCTAGAGAAGGTATTGTAAAACTGGTGGTGTAAAAGAGTAGACATTGATAGTGTGGGAATGTATCCCATGGTACATGTAAAGTGGCATGCAGCATGTAAGTATTTGCAAATTCAGGATAATGGAGAGTTGTAAGTAACCAAGTTTTATTTGTAGATTAATTTCATTATTGTAGTTAGCAATACCCACTCAGTAAAAATAGAGGGTTTCAGCTCCAATGCAGTATCTGTTCAGTTTGCATGAAATGTAGCTTCTTTGAGAGGAAACTTTCATTGCTGAAGTAAAGCTGTAAATCACTCGGACAAATGAAGAGAAAATGTGAAAAGAAATATTTACATAAAACATTCCCAGGCTCCAAATCTCAGACCACTGAAAGCAGTGAGAGTTTTGCCACCCACTCCTCGCTATTGCTGGAGAGCTGGCTTTTAAAGAAAACAGCAATGCATGAAGAATAATCTCAGTGCCTCCCTCTGAAAGAGCAGGCTTCTGAATGTCATTATCACTGAAGACAGTAGACTTGTTTTACTGTTGATAAGAAAACCTGAAGCATACAGGACAGATCTTAATGAAACTTTTTTTACTATTCAGTGCTATTGTTGTAATGCATTCAAAGTATTTTCTGTTGCTATTATGTTGGACCCATGTATTAGGAAACAAACGAAAAATGGATAACTGACTGAGGTTTTCCTTCAGTGTATTTGCACTTACAGAGAAATGTTTAGATATACTTCTGTGTTTCATAACATCTATGATATTTAGGGACTTGGAATCTTTTTATTTTTCTAGTGCACACTCTCTGATAATATATGGCAACTGAAACATCCAAGCTCTGATTAATATGATTTAAAGCTAGCAACCTGTCTTGTGGTGCTTAAGTTGTAAAGTTTAATTCTTGATACACCATTTGCACAGCCATAGGTAAGACTATGTCAGCATTTCTATTATAAAACTCTATCTTGTTTCCATCCATTGTGTCAGGGGTCTATGAAGTAAGAAGAATCCACAGTAGAGACCATAATGGCTGTTTTAGGTTACCGTCATGGCCTGTCAGGTTAGTAATCCATGTGTTTCTTTAAGTCTTTATTATGAATATCTACAGTAGTACCAAAGCAGCCATTATGCTCTATCAGTTCAAGTGTATGCTTCTTTTATTTTAAAATGTAATTAAATATGAGGTGATGGACCAGAGTGACTCAGGAGGGATCATTTAACTTGTCATTTTTTATGCACTTTCATATAGTTTTCATACTTCTGAAACAAAAGCAGATGAAATGTGTGGTAAAATGAACGTGAGAGTTCGGCAGAAAATCTTGATGACGAGAGAAGATTAATCAGGGCACAGCTCACAGGTGTCACCCAAAAGATAGTTTATTCAAAAACTCCATGGAGAGAGGAAAAAAAACAAGTAAAAGAAAAAAGATCCAAATCAAACTTTAATTACTCAATATATAATCGTAAATCCCACCTATCGTCAACCTCCCATTGGTTGAATAGCCCTGTCCATATACCTTACTACAGCTTCTAATTGGATGCTACTCTTGTGCAGATGTTTCTTCTCTCCTGTGAGAAAGGTATATTCCCCAAATTCCTTCTCATGGCAAGTTGATCCAATAGCCTCTCTATCTCACTTTGTTTTGATAAACCTGCAAAATTTTCTCACAGGACTAATTAAAGCTGCCAGAGTTCTCATCCCTGTACCAACTTGTAGGCTTTTCTCAATTTAACAATCCTACAGAAATGCCACAATGAATTCTACCTGTGACAGCTTGAAATTAATGCACAGTTAGGCGAAAGCTCTTTTAGGGGGCAGGGAGGGAGGAGGAAAGAATGAAGATGAAAGCTTGTGAGGTTTTAATGTTAATATTTCAGCTTTGCATATTCCTCTGAGGTAGTCACATATGGAACTCCATTCTGCAGAAGGGGAAAATCCCATGTTACTTGCCAAAGCTCTGTAAGACTAGGGCGAGGAAATCAGGTATTGCTGGTTCTCTGTTTTAACATTGAGTCCTCTGTGTTTCTAGGTCTCACTGTACCTGTGTATTATAGGCACTCCTAGGTCGTTTGACGGTGTTATACAGCACACTATTTATGCCTCAATAACTAGGTCTGAACAAAAGAACCAAGGGCATCAGTCTTACTGCTTCATGTTCTTACAAATTCCATGTTTATAAGAACAGCACAGAAACATACAAAATCCTGCAATGATCATAGCATCAACTGCACCAATTACAAAGATTTTTTAAAATGGGAATGAAGTAGCAGAAAGGGAGAAAATTAAAATATTTAGATTTTTGCCAATGTAGGAGATATTATTTCCATTTTATTTTTTATTTTTGGAAATAGTTTAGGAAATTCCCAGTGTGGCTTCTGAAAAGAAATTCAGAAACCTAATTGATGCATTGAGAAGATTGATATAATCTATACAAAGCTATGCAATCAGCAGGCAGACGACGAGTAGTGCTAGTTGGCAATTGAATGGCTAGTGGCTTTAGAAAGTTTTCTGTTCTCTGGTCCTTCTCAGCTCTCCACAACGAATTGTAAAAGAGGAAGAAGATAGAGACTAGCAGAATTAGTTAAAAAGGGGGCAGAAAAATGTATAAAATATACAGACAATGGTGAAGTACCTCCTCTCTCTTCAGAGATGGAATATATTTCTATATTCTTTTTGTCTGTTCTTTAGTAGTGACACTCAGATGTTTTGAGTTATTGCAGTTCCAAACTCCCACTACTTTTTTTTTTTTTTGACAATCCTTAAAACTTTCAGAGCAAGGGCCATCACATTCTTGTTTTCATGCCTGTTTCCAGTCACACAATGAGACTGTGATCTCTCAGTTGAGGTAGATTGAAGTGTTTCTCCATAAAATAATAAATTAGTGGCAGGAACATGACAGAAAGAATGTTTTCTGTTAGCTGAAAAGACTGAAAAGATGAGGCTGATAATTTACACAAATCAAATTTTCCTCTGGCAAAGCATAAACCTTAGAATTTCCAACTAAAAGCTCACAATGCTCTTACAAGACTGCCACTTACAAAGCTAGTGCAACTGCCACCTAAAACCTCAATATCTTATTTTCCTCTATTAAATTCCTCTTAGTAATGTGTGTTCTTGGAATGTCAGTAGCAGTTTCTACTTAGTCTCAACACAAAATTTAGACTGTTTCAAGGAAAATGAATTCATAGTAATGTACAGGGAAAGGCTTCTGCTGGTGGGATTAGGAGTGACCTTAACTGGCTGTGACCTATCTGGGTTCCCAGACCAGTTGCCTCAGACTGAGAACTGCTGTGCCTGAACGGTTTAAGGGACCTGCATGTACACTGTCCCTGCCTCCATCTATTTGACAGCGCACCTTTGCTGGATTTGACTCTGAGCTCAGATCATATGCCTCAAGGATAGTTCCTATACCAAGAAGATCCATCGGTGTGATGGAAAACTTGGGATGGAGCCACAATGTCTGCACAAAAATGTGTTTGGCCACGATGCTTTTGTGTGGCACTGATCCTTGCCAACAATTTTAGCCCTGTGTCTGTCAGGTTGCTGTTCAGTGCACACAATTTCAGGATGGCAGCAGAGCACAGCTGGTACCAAATAGCACCTTGGCATTCTGCATCCTCGACTTTTCTTTAATGCTTTCTGGCTGTCTCCTCCCACATTAAAACTTTTTTTTTTTTTTAATTTTTCCTCACCCCTTCAGTAAATCTTACCTTTGTTCATTTTAAAATAACCTAACTGGAAATGCATAGCATTTTCTTTTCAGCAAATTGTGTGTGTGATGGAGATACGTGTGTTCGTGTATCAATCTATCATTAATATCTGCATGTTCAGTATCGTATGGCTAGGCTTCGCAAACCAAGATTTGGGAAGGGCTCAACCCACATGGGTGTACACTTCGAGCCTGCACAGTGGATTTTTTAGGTGAGGCACAACGTGCACAAAACTGGCCCCATCCCTAACTTCTAAGGTTCATCTGCCACGGCTGAGTGAGCTTGGATGGTGACAGTGAAGTCCTCAAGACTAAAACCTACAGCCCCCGGTATTCCCAGGAGGTCTCCCATCCAAGTACTAATTGGGGCTGATCCTGCTTAGCTCCTGAGATCTGATGGGATCGGGTGTCAGGGTGGCATTTAGCTGCCTATGTTCAGAATATACAGAGTTTATTTTGTTTAACATTTTTTACAAAAGAGACCAGACATTGAGGGGTTCCTTAGCTTAAGATGGTGACCTTAAATCAATGTGAAATCAGGCTCGCTGTTTGGCACTGTCTGTCTGCACATACGTACATATTTAGTTATCACAGAATCATAGAATCGTAGAATATGCAAATTGGAAGGGACTCATCAGGATTATCTAGTCCAACTCCTGGCCCTGAGGAGGACAGCCCCAACAATCACACCATGTGCCTGAGGGCATTGTACAAATGCTTCTTGAACTCTGTCAGGCTTGGTGCTGTGACCACTTCCCTGGGGAGCCTGTGCCAGGGCTCAACCACCCTCTAGGTGAAAAACCTTTTCCTGATATCCAGCCTGAACCTCCCCTGACTCAGCTTTGTGCCATTTCCTCAAGTTCTGTCACTGGTCACAGGAGTAAAGGGATTGGTACCTGTCCCTCTGCTTCCCTTCATGAGAAAGTTGTAACTGCAAGGAGGTCTCCTCTCAGTCTCTTGTTCTCCAGGCTGAACAGACCACCTACCCTCAGGCGCTCCTCATATGACTTCTCCTCCAAACCCTTTACCATCCTCCCAGCCCTCCTTTAGATGCTCTCTAAGAGCTTAATGTGTACTTCTAGGGATCTTTTTGTAGTCTGTCGCCAGAGGAGAGTTATGTACATGTACACATGCATAAATACACATACTTGCTTATGTGTATGTGTACATATGTGTTTACTCACATGCATACACAGAGAAAGACTGAGACCAAACAATCAAGAAGAAGTACTCTAGTTACTCCTTATGCTAAATGTAAGAAACAAAGCATCATTCAAACATGCCATGAGACGGTATCTTGTTTTGGGGCTTGATTTAGTATTAATACATTTTTTTAATTATCTGTAAATGCAGATTATTTGAAGATAACACAAATATATTTTGGAATGCCAAAGCAGAAACATACTTTGAAAGGACTATCAAAGATCACCACTTAGGCCTATACAGTATCATCTGTAATTTTAGAAATATACATGATAAGACTTCAGAAGACACAATCTGAATGTTTCCTGTATACCTCTGCAACAGAACTTATTAAAAATCTCTTGTCCATTGTTACGGAAAAGCTCAATCAGAGTATTTGCTCAGTTCATAGCAGAAGAAATCTATATAAAATACAAAATAAATGTGAAACTTCGTTTAGTATTTCTTGTATAACACTTAGCAACTGTTGACTCTCATATTCAGTGTGAATAATGTGTCTGCCTTTGATCACTTCTTATCCAGAAAGCTATTAAGGAAGGAAGGAAGGACCAGAGAATGACAGCAAAAAGAAAAGTCTTCCACATGAAAAGATTCTCATCTGAAGAAAGAGATGAAGGTTTTGTTTTGTTCAGAAAAAAGAGGAAGATACAATATGGGAGAACAGGTGATGCAATAAGGAATACTGAAGGATGTTCAAAGATACTTCAGGTTTATCTTAATGTTTTCCTGATGACCAATAAAATTTAATTGTGGAAAATCTAAATTGAGCAAAGGAAAGCACTCCTTTACATAGTTCATTTACATAATTTGTCTCTTACTGGTAATGATAAAGTGAAGAAAAAGCTCTAGTAAAATAGCTTGATAAAACCAAAATTTTAAAATGTTATATTGTAATGGATATCTAGGTAAGAAGACTACTAACCCGTATAACAGGTAGTTAGAAGGTTATCAACCTGTGTACCCCATCTATAGTGTAATCAATGGATGTATGTGCCTGTGATTTCTGAAGTATTAAAGGATGCTTCTTCCAAAGGATTTGTTACTGGCTTCCATTGGAGGTCAGCTGTGTGACCAGATGTACTGTGTATTCTTGTGACCATAGTTCTTCAGTACCTCTTCATTTTACAAACCCAGCAATTATGGCACTGTTTAATAAAGATTTTATTAATGCTGACTGGGCAGCCTAATTTTGCTCTTTAAGTCCTCATTATTAAGTCCTGATTCAAAACCCACTGAAGGAAATGGAAAGAAGCCCACTGCACTCAGTAGGTGTTTGATCAATCTTCAGCTTTATAATTTAATTTCCTAATTTTTGTTAATTTCTATAAAAACCCCTCATGCTGCTTCTTATGTTTTATAGGTTAACATTGATTAGAAAAATATCTTGTAAACTTTAACAGAATTCAATAAAGCTCTACTGTGTTATTGACAGCATAGTCTCATTAATTTCCATGATTTAAAGATATGCAACCCTTATATTTTGTTTCTTCATAGAAAAGAATGTCCAGATTCTTAAAAGTTGCCATGCCATCCTTGATCTCTGGTGCTTTCAGTTGCTGTGATGGAAAACTTGTAAAGCTCTTAAAAATTAATCACTAAAAATATATGCAGTAGTAGGGTACATTCTGAGCTAGTTCTTGCTAACAGTTTGCAAGTTAATCAAATTACTGATACATTTCAATCTTCAGTTTAACTTACCCTCCTTCTTATTTCTTCTTCAGTGTTTTATTTATATAATAATGTATAATATAGATTATGTGTAATAATTTATATTTTTTCAAAGGACAACCACATGGCTGATGCTAATGGCTCTTAACTTACAAGGGACCTTCCTTAATTAGTGTTTTCTCTTGATTGTGTCCATTGGTAGTATCACTTAAGAGTTCCATATTATCTAATGCAATGTATGTCTTTTATTTATTTGGTGTCTGAAATCAGTCCCTTTTGCTAGTTCCAAATATTGTTTCTGTGTAAAACTTTACTAAATTTGTCAGTGCTTCAGTTTTCTGTCTCTAGACTCAGTAAGACAGAAGCACTTTCTGCCTTCTTGTCTTTTTAAGTGTTTCATCTATTTATATATAAACTTTTTGTTTAATATTTCTATTTTATTATATAAGAAGCAGGGTTAGAGAAAAAGTTAATGTCAATTTTTTCTCCCTGCCTCAGTGGAAATTCAATTTTTTGCCAGCCCTTGAAAAATCATAGAAAGTATTTGCTTTCTTGAAGCCTCCAGAAAAGAAATAATTTCCATTTGGTTGGAGGGTAGATTTTTTAATATTTTTTTTATTTATTTAGTACTTAGATTTTGGAATCAAAAGATGTCATTTTAGACATAAAATTTTAATGAAAACATTTTCTTCTCAGTAGAAAATTAATCAGGGAAGATAATTTCAGAGTACTTAATGCAAGTTCTTAGCAGAACAGGACTCTCAGCTAAGGTCTTTAGATGCTAAATAATACAAATATGAAAATAGTACTGTGAGTCATACTGCTGGGGGTGGCTGGGTCAGCTGCCTGTTTCCTAAATACTAATCAGACTTTTTAATTTAAGATTAGCTCACTATTCATCTTCTTCTTTTTCCATGTTGCCTGAATTAATTGCATGTAAAATATGGATGGGCATGAATCAAAGGTAGCTTGTGTTTTTCCTTTTTGCCAGGGTTCAGGTGTAACCCATGCAGTTAACAGAACAAAAATGTTAATAGTAATAGGTCTTTCTGGTTTTGATGCTGAACTTTGACCCCATGTTTGTTCTTATTCATCAAATCTTAATCCAGTGCCCAAGGAGTTGTGGAAAAAGCTGCTGGTGGTCTCATTGTGTGGTGAATTAGATATGGGATCTTAAAGTCTTAGCAGTGGGGTTCTCTTATTTCATATGGTGCATTGCCTGTGGGAGCAGAGCCATCACCTGCTGCATGCTCACAGGTGCTGACTGCCTTTAGGAAGAGCAGCTTTCCCAAAGGGAAAGATGAAGTAGGGCAGCTCCTATTTCTCTGGGAGATAATCCCAGAGATGAGGGATTCCTAGGTTTTGTACATGAAACCTCTGCAGTTTGTCTCAGGTCTTGTTACTGGAACTGACAAGCCGTGCTCAGTACCATCCGCTGGGCTAATTCCAGCTGACGGCTTTCGACCATGGCTGGACCGCAGAGCTCTGCGATGATGCCAGCGGCATTTCCCCATCACAGTCAGCCGCAGGAATGCCCCAGCCAATGGGCTCTGTGCCCAGCACAACCTGTCGCCTGGAGACTTGTGGTTTCCATAGCTTTGCTTAATACAAGACATTTTTGTCTGCT
Organism: Sakesphorus luctuosus; assembly: GCA_013396695.1. Lineage (NCBI taxonomy): Eukaryota > Metazoa > Chordata > Aves > Passeriformes > Thamnophilidae > Sakesphorus > Sakesphorus luctuosus. The sequence continues at coordinate 63,313 of VWZD01012457.1, forward strand.
CAGAAGGTACTTGTGTTTGCTGATTTGGAATAATACTAAGTGAAGCAAGGGTAAACCTATTTCACACAGAATCTCCTGTCAGAGCTCAGTGTTTCATCAAGAATGATCTTAGAGTAACTCCAGTGAACCTGTTTCATTTGACTTGCCAGACTGAGTCCAATATGAACCTTCAACATAGATATTATTGCATTAATTCTAATGAATAAAGATCACAGACGTATTACTTATTTAATTAACATAGCAAAACCCATTGTCAGCAGGCAAAGAAGTTATATTGCACAGCTGCTCTAATGCAATCACAGCAGTATACTTTATGGCTATGAGAATATAATTTTCTTGTTAAAAACCTTTGATGTTTCTTTAAATATATAAAAATGCAGGAAATGTGTAAATAAGGTTTGCCAGCCATCTCAAGTGCCTCATATAAAAATGAATCTTTCATTTTTAAGTTGTGTTTATTTTGATGGGTTTTAAATAATGCTGATGTATATATATAAACATATATATAAATATAAGCAGAGGGATACATGTATATACATAATTTTTGTTATAAAACCATATTGAAAATACAGCCATTATGTCAATTTTCATATGTTACTTTTACCATTATTTTTGTAATTTTATTTACACAGTTAAGGGCTGTTTAAACCACCAGAGTTTCACTTTTCTTATCTTTGCTGCCTGGTCCATCTCACTGTTAGACAGAAAATGCTCCTTTAATTTGTTCTTACAGAATTCAAGAGCACCATATTGGACATTTGCCTACTCCACCAACACCCATTGCCCAAAATGTCTTCTGCATGTCTGGCTTAGACCTACACATGTTTTTTCATCTGAACTCCTTCATACATTAGCACATGAGCTGGTTCAAAGTTTCTGGAAGTCAAGGAGTCAAGAAACCACTAGTCAACTGAATGACAGGATCTGACATGTGCAAGAGAGACAACTGTCTCTGTGTTAGTCCTGAATTCGTAACTCAGATGGAGTCTATGTTTCATAATAGGGCAAGCTATGAGCAGTGCATCTCGTAGATTGGCAGGAGCTGCTTGCTGTGTAAAAGCTGTGTAGATGGCTTTGGATTACTATAAGAGTCAATATTTTAGTATGTTTAATCCCACACTGACACAGACAATGAAAACCATTGCTTGAAAACAATATATTTAGACAGACTGTGGTTTATCGAATAAAGAAACCTAATTGCAAAAATGCAAATATAATGTAGTGCAAATGGTATAAGTCTGTATCAGTGCCACCTACAATACAGAAATAAGTGAATTTATTGTTTATTTGTCAGGAACTATGGTTCTACAATCCTCACTTTTGTTGTTGTTTTTGGTGCTGTAATTTTATCTTGTATTTTTTTCCTATCAAAATTGGTACAGTATTCTTAGCTTAAAAAGGAAAGATTTTCTTTTTTCTTTTTTTTAAACGGGAAATTTATAGTATAAGGTTATTGCAGGACAGAGGAAAATAGTACAGTAAGACTATGTTCAAATAATGCCAATAACTTTTGATTTTGTTTGGAGGTTGATCTATTAATGCTTTAAGAAAAAAGAAAAAAAACCAAACACAAAATGGAAAGGGGAACACCAGAGAAAAAGACCGTTTTTTGTAGTAAAATTCAGATATACATTTCTCTAAGTCCAGAACCTGTTTTAAAGTTCAAATTCTCTTTCTGCTTACCTTACTGGGCAGACAGTCCATCTTACTATTTAAAGAGTTGTGATGTGTAGGAATGTCTACTATTTAAAACTTATTTTTAAAGTAACTTCAGTATGAAAGGGCCCAATTTTTGCTCAGTCTTTATCAAAGAATAAAATTAAACAAAATACACTGTTCAGCAACACTCACTTTGCCTTAGATGGTCAGAAATAGTTAAAATACAGCAGAGAGCACCATCACACTATCCAAATAGCATATACTTCTAGGGGATTCCATAAAATTTGGTTATGGAACTCAAAAGTTTTATAACAAAGTTGTTGGGGTTTTACATATAGAATGACTGATTTCAGCAGAAGATTGTGTTTTGTCCATGTTAAGAATTCTAGTCCACTCTTACATGATTTATATTGTGCATAGCTTTTGTGGTGATTATATGCATGAAACAAGAATTACTTTATCAGTTTCCATGAGCAAATGCACACTTCACTTTTCCCAGCTGTACACACCTCTTTTTAATGAACACTTAATTTTACTTGAAAACAAATCCATAGAGGAGAAAATACCCTTAAATGGTCCTGTATTTTATGTGCTGTGATACAGAAATACATGACGTGATACAAGAATTACCTTCAGCAATGCGGAATTTATTTAATTTAGTCAGTTGCGCCATTCCAGCTGTCACCAGTCACAGAAAGTAATTGTGACTCTCTTCTGCAATTGAATTGCAGAGCCCCATTATTTTAAATGGCAGGTATACAGCTAATTGTCCGTCTGGGGTATGAAATCTCAGGAACAATGTACTACAGCCAATGCAGAATTTTCATATAACATAAGCAGTGCTTGGATGGCGAGGAGTGAGTCGAGTGCCCCAGATGGGTCAGCGCAGGGTGTGCAGGCAGTGTGGAAGGGTGCTTGGAGAGCCACAGCCAGTGGTCAGCAGAGCACTGCATTTCTGTCTTGTGCAGTTCCTTCTCAGCCACCTGTGGTGGACTCTTGCTCTTGGTTATTACTATTACTGTTGGCTCTTTTCTGTAGGCTTTTAGGGTTATTTAGGGTTATTTTCAGTTGTGTGAAGTGCAGCCTACCCTGCAGGATAGTTTTTCAGACATAAAAGTGGTAATAGATGTTGTGTGTCCTAGGCTACACGCAGGATAAGCTTAGGGATAGAATAATATCAAATCAAGCCTTGTCCCTTTGGTATTAGCAGCAGTCCTTGGGGTGAACTGTCTTTCCTCACCTGTTGACTGCAAACAGAAACCAGCAGTAAACTCACATCGTGCAGTGTAGATAATTCCTGAGAGGAGTTTACTCAAGGACTGCATTACTTGGCAGTGCAGACATATTGCCTGACTTAATTCCCATAAGCAGAATGGGGTGATAGCTCTTCTCACCTCACTGGCACACTAAGGGAACAGACACATTAGAGACTGTGAGATGTTAAGATATGGTAAGATATGGTGTTTTGCGGTGTGATGAGAGTGCAAAAGACAGACTCCTGTCTGAGAAGATGGATGAGTTTCCTTCAGTAACATTAATATGTTCTGTGTTCTTCCTCTGAAGGGTGAGCTAGTAGTCACAGGCTCTGCAGTTGTTTCTGGGGATTTTGTTATGCAGATGATGCCTTCTGATTATTGCACTGCAAGACGCATACACACATGAAAGGGAAGAGTGAACTGGAGAGGGGTAATCTAACTGAATATAAAAAGCATTTTTATAAGCAGATTTTTTATTCCTGAGATAAATTAGCTCACTCTTAGCCTTAGACATTGGAGCTCAGTCCGGCTGTATCTGAGTTTGTAAGATGCATTTTATTTATTGCCCTTTGAAAACCCTCAGAAACGTGACTGCCATCACCAACATGCTGTTCAGACAGGTCCATGTGGAGCTCTGTACTATTCCCTCTGCCTGGTTTTCCCCGTCAGGCTGGGCAGGTGTATGCCTGATGCTCTTGGAATCAGGACTGTGAAGGCGAATGGATCTCCCGTGCAGGTCCTATTTTGGACATCACCCTGTAACAGAGGTGGTCTTCGGAAGTAAGCTACAAATCATCTTGGTTTTGTACACTCCTTTCCACAAGTTGTCCTGGCAAAAAAGGCCCAGTGAAACAAAGGTTTGGTGAAATAATTCCATTTGACACAGCCATTTTTCCCTCTTGTAGGAGAACTGCACTGAGTTGAGTACTCCAGCAGATCATGTTTGTTCAGCAGATTTCAATTAAAGGTGTTAGTGCTTTTAAAGGCCAAGCTGGACTTCTTCCAAAGCAGATTTTTTTTTTAATTTTCCTCTCCTTACATAGCTCCATAAAATGTCCTTATACAGACAAAATGTGCATCTGCCTATACCCTTAGAAAGCTTTTATGATCAAGTTGTGTAAGAAATTCTTTTACCTTACCTCATCTGAATTGGCAATAGCGTATGCTCCGAGAGGAAGCAGACATTATGTTTAGGGTTTGGATGGGAAGAGAGATTTTGATATTGGTTGAGGAATTATTGATATTTCTTTCTATTACAAGACTGCCCATAATTGCCCAGTTTCCATTTCCCTCTGTGTTGTGCATGCTCAGAACCAGCTCCATACAGCTTACAAGAGGGGGGAATTGTATAGGAGCATCTGGGGAGCACACGACAATAACCAAACCATATTGGAAACACTGTTGACAGTTGCCATCAGCTACTGCTTCCTTCTCAATTCTTCATAGGCATCACAGTGGAGAAGGGATTTGAAGGAAGAGAGAATGGAGTTCTTCATCTTTTTTAGTCTGCTTGAATGATTGAGAAGGCTATAAAAAGCTACCTAAGGCTTAATTTCATAGCAGCCAATTCTCACAAATTGTCTGTAGGAAGAGCACAAAGCCTCTACAATGCCAGGCCACCTGCAGATGTCACTTCAGAAAAGAACAGCTCACTTTTCATTAAACTATCAAAACAATTAACTTACTTGAAATCGTGGTGATTCTGTAAGGTGATTTCAGCTGTGGAAGAAGAAATTTCTGCAGAAATTTCCATGAGCCCTTCAGAAATCTGTATAATAAATCTTTCCCCCCATCACTGAGATCCCAGTATTTTAAGTTTAGAAAATAGAAAATTAAACTATCACTAAAGGGGAAGTAAACATAATTTAGTATTACACAGTATTAATGTTATTTAAATAAAATATTTGTGCTCTTGGTTTGAATTTGGATTTTTTGACCTTATATTAATAAGCAAGTTTTAATCTATTTGAATTTGAAGGATTTTTAATTTTTAATGCAGACTTTGTGTCATTTTACTTCCATAATAATCAGAAGGTTATATGATGCCAAATGAAACACCTTATGACAATCTAAATTGAGTATATAATTATTACCTTTATCAGTCAAAAATAATTAATTGGAGAATATTGCTCATAAATCTTAATGTCTGCTTCTGAAAAATACATTGACCTATAAACTGCCCTCTAGTAGTCATGCAGACTGGACAGGAGTTCCTAAAAGGAATTTGTAGAATGATGACTTGTGAATGATGGGTGTTTACACTGTAAAGCTGAGTAAGAAGGCAGCTATTCAAAGCCCCTTTAATTTTCTTTTTTGATAGATCTTTTTAAAAATAATACAGTTTTCTATTGCTAGCATGAATTAACATAATTGACAGACATATTTAACTTCCTTATTTCTGTCTAGTTATTTCCATGTAAGACAGGACACTGTTGGAGCATAATACTAACCGCCACATGAATTTATAGGTAAAATACAGTAAAATTATTCAGCAGATGAGTGATTCCTGAAACAGGTTATCTGTGTATTTATTTCTTAAGATTTATCCTACAATGATTCATAAACTCTAATTAACTCCTTTGTAAACCCTATCACTGATACTCAGGATATACTCTCGTTTTAAATATATGAACCCATTCTTAGGAATAGAGGACAGAGCCTTATTGTTATGCAGTCCCTACTTCCTCTTAAAACAGTTTTCTTTTATGTTTGTCCTTCTACTCTGCTTTCTGCTTTCAAGGCCAAAATAATTGCTGGACAGCTCCGATTCAGTGCCCTTTATTTGACATGGCTTTTCTTCTGACTCATGTCTGTTCCCTGATGGTACACAGAAAGCAGTCATAACTTCTATTCTAGTTATACTCCTATTCCTCTTATGTGTTCTAGCAGCTGTCTTTGCACTTGTGATCTAAGTTCTTTTGGAGAATACGGTCCAGAAGCCTCTGCATTATGCCAGAATAGGTCTTGCTACTGTCGCATGCAGTAGCTCTCCCACGCACCTCTCTTAAAATCCAGATGCTAAATTTGCAGCTGTTCGGTGGTATCTCATTCTGATTTGTCACTTAAAATTATTGTACTTATTACATACAAATTTTCTGACACCCAGCATGTGGCAGCATTCTGTTTTACTGTGGGTCTGTGGCTGCCCCAGCCAGTCTGTAGTGCTTTACCACTGTAACTAATATACATATATAATGCTGAGAATCTGCCTAGAATCTGAATAATAGCCAAAAACATTGTCCTTTCTGCTCTTGTAAGTGTCCTTAACAGTGGTATTTCTTCTGGAAATGTGGGGAATGGCTTTAATTGTTCATAGCTTAAGCAGGCATAAAAATTCATCCTGGTACCAGAAGGGTAGACTATTTCATTGCTATTTCATACATTATGCAGGACATCCTGATAACTACTAATATATAGGTATACAAGATGGAACAGGTCAGTTTTACACATGGAATATGAGTACATTCACTAAATCACCAGAAATAGTGATATGTGTGAAGCTGAGACCTCATTGAAAATGTCTTATCCTACCATAACAAGACACTGCATTTCTCATTGGTTCCTATAGTTATCAGATACTATTTAAAAATCCCCTCCTCTCAGCTGTAAAACCATGCCAGCAAATCTGGCATTTTAATGCCAGTCACAAATACAGCTAAGAAAAATTCTACTTTTTTATTTTAGACTTACAGCAACTTCACATGGCATATGTGTAGAGAGGCAATACTCAGATACTTAATTATTAAAAAGTCAAGAACTAGAAGAAGAATCCACCTGGCATAGGAAGAGTATTAGTTACCACAAAAGGGATTCTAGGAAAGTCATGTGGTGGTAAAGTGTAGTATCAGCATGATTTTAAATATAAAACCCCCAGGCTTTAGCTAAGTTTAACTAAGAGTAATGCAAATGAGATTTTATAGAGCAATTGCAGCTAATCCTATGTTTGGTACCCTAAATATTTTATTCGTGGTTCCTCAGCCTCATGTCCTCATAATATACCAAATTTTTATGAAAAAACACTCTGGTTTACATGCAATTATGCTTTACTGAGGATGTAAAATTATAATATAGCCAATGTGAAATAGGACAATCAATGACAGTGACATCTGTCAGACACAAGAATAAGACTATATTAGGAACCCCCAGCCTTGATAGTGTCATCTCAACTTTGAATAACCACTGTTAAAAAATGCAGTTATGCTGTGCACTTAGCATTTCAGAATGGCCTTTAAGTACAGGAGTGAGGCTAGGAAGGGGTATCAGATAATTTTAAATAGCGCAATTAGGATGCCAGAAACCATCTGGAGAAGCAGCAGTGCCTGTAGTGGTGAATACAACAGACCCATGGACCACTTCCTGGCCCGGATGCCAAGTGACAAGGCCAGGCCATGTTTGTGCTTAGTAATTTATAGCCTAAAGGGGTAATCCTGTGAGGAAGGCTCCTGTTGCATCATTATTGGGTTTTGTGAGGGTTTTTGTTTGTCTTTTTCACCAGGCATGTTTGTGTGCAAGCCCTTGTGGGGTGTTGGATTGGGAACCTGTAGGGCAGAGGGACTCTCATCCTGACACCTGCCTGGTGCTACCCCTTGCACCCTGCCTGCCTCAGTTTCCCCAACCTGCAGCTATGCCAGGGAGTGTGCTAGCAGGAAAGCAGTGGGAATGGCTGCAGATCCAGTGCTTGAGCTTGCTTCCTGGCTTTATTTCATTTAGTAACAGTGTAGCCAGGGAGTCTAGTTGACTGCAAAAATATAACGTGCAGTTAGTTTAAAAAAGAATACAGAGCACCAACCCCACACCACTTAGACATCAGAAGTTCCAAGCTAATAACTCCCAACATACTATAATTAATTAGAGTAAAAAAAGCCCTAGAAATTATGATGTTACACAGAAAGAGAGCAGGAGAAATCAAGGGCATTAGGGTTGTTCTAGTATATATATGGTACAGTGGTGAGATTACTGACATAAAAGTCCTTTATTAAAGTAAATTAAGAAGTTTAAAAGAAGAAATTACTAAAGCTATAATACAGAAACAAGTCCCATGTTGCAGAAAAATGGCATAATTTTTCTTCATTAACGGGTAAGATGGGAAAGGACAGATAGGAAAAAGCAGTCCAGAAACAATACGTTGTTAGCTACATCAGCCAAAGGAGAGCCAAATGAGACACATCTAGGTGGGAAGCTTCTTCACAGGCCCTTCTGTCTCACCACTGGGTACGTTGCAAAAATTACTCCTCTTACTAATCTAAGGTATATTCAATCAGCTAGGCAAAGGTGTATTTATTCTGGTACAAGAGGTAATAGTTGTCTGAGGATGCAGCAGGAGAAGGAATGATTGCTTTAAGGCTGCTATTGCAGAAGTGTAGAAGAGCTAGACAGGGGTGAAACAGTATTTCAAGAAGAGGAATGCCATTGATTTTTCAGGCTTATGTCTTCTCCTCCTCCCGTTAGCAAAACCTTTTTGCACTTGCTAGTAGTAATACACCCATGCCAAATCCCCAGACACCAACTGAAGAAAAATGACCGGAAAAAGATGTTTGTTATATTTTATTTTGGTTTGATTTTACTTTACACTGCAGAAATCACTATTGTATATTTAGTCAAGTTAATAAATACAAAGTTATCATATTAACAACATTTACACATGATTTTGAATAGTTTCAAGGTAAAGAACATCCACATATCCATATCACTGGAGGAAACAAACGACATGGAGAACACAGTAAATTAATATGTTTCCCCAAGTAGTAATTTCACAGTATTTCTCTTTCAATTTGTACAGATGAGAGAGGATTTATATTGCACAATGAAATAAAGTTTAAAACACTCTTTTGTGTACAAAAAAAACCAAAAGGGAAATGTTATATTTTAGATGCAGTATGATTTTCTCTGTAAGTGAGATTCTGGAATTGATGCACTTCTCTCCCAGAAATAATTTCTTCAAAATTCATAAAAACAAAGAACAGAGGACTCTGAAGAACAACGAAGAGAAAACGACAAAAACAAACAAAGCCATCTCTTCTTGTACTGGGTAGGTGGGTTGACCCTGGCTGGATGCCAGAGCTCCTCTATCTCTCCCTTCCTGAGCTGGACAGGAAAGAGAAAATAAAATGAAAGGAACATGACTTGAGATAAAGACAGGGAGAGATCACTCACCAATTACCATCATAAGCAAAACAGACTCAGCTTGGGGAAATTAATTTAATTTATTGCCAGGCGAATCAGAGTAGGCTGATGAGGAATAAAACAAAATCTTAGAAAACACCTTCCCCTCACCCCTTCCTTCTTCCTGGGCTTAACTTCACACCTAATTTTTCTGCCTCCTCCCTCCCAGTGGCACAGGGGGTCAGGGAAGGAGGGCTATTGTCCCTGCTGGTCCTTCCTCCTCACAGTCTTACCCTATTCCAGGGTCAGGTCCCTCCCATGACAGACAATCCTCCATGACCTTCTCCAGTGTGAATCCTTTCCATGGGCTGCAGTTCTTCACGAACTAGTCCAGCTGGCACTCCCTTCCATGAGGGGCATTCCCTCAGGAAGAGACTACTCCATGGTGGGCTTCTCTCTCCATGGGTCCACAGTTACTGCCAGGAGCCTGCTCCAGTGTGGGCTTCCCAGAGGCTTACAGACTCCTTGGGGCATCTGCTTGCTCCAGTGTGGTGTCGCCCATGGGCTGCAGATGGATCTGTGCTCCACTACAGACCTCTGTGGGCTGCAGGAGGACAGCTGTCTCACCATGATTTTCACCACAGGCTGCAGAGGAACCCCTGCTCCAGCGCCTGGAGTACCTCCTCACCCTCCTTTGCAGACCTTGGTGCCTGCAGCACTGTTGTTCTCACATATTCTCATTCCTCTCTTCTCTGGCTACTGTTGCACAGCCTACTTATATCTTTTCTTGAAAACATTGTCCCAGAGGTGCTACTACTGTTGCCGGTTGGCTCAGCCTGGGCCAGTAGTGAGTCTGATGTCTTGTAGCTGGCTGGCTTTGGCTCTGTCAGATGAGAAGGAAGCTTCTAGAAGCTTTTCAGAGAAGCCACCCCTGTAGTGTCCCACTACCAAAACCTTACTCTACAAGCCCAATACAACTGAGTCAGAGTGAATGTTGCTATAGGTTGAATGCTAATTAATCTGAATGTCAAAAAAAGTTCTCAGTTGCATTAGTTGCACTGCGCTCTGTCTATCTCAGCATTTTAGTTTGAAGCAGTAGCACAATCTTGAAGCAAATCCCTTGTTTTTTCCCACTTCCCATGCTCTGGTTCAGTTTCCAGGGCAGCTTTTGGAATATGTGGAACAGGTGGCCTTGTAGAGCAGAGCACCATTGGCAGTTCCCTCCACTTCTGCATCAGGAGAATTCAGATTCCCATTGGGCACGCGTGAATCAAATCCCCAGACTGAACCTCCAAGCAGCCTCAAACTGGTTTCAAGGACCAGATTAAATCTATTCTGAAGTGCAATCTACCACACAGACTAAAAATTGGAACTTCCATGCCACATGATTTGTTCTAGTTATTGTTTTACTCTTTTCCAAGAAAGAGCTGATAATACAGGGTGGTTCTTTGCTGTTGTTTTTGGTTTGTTCGTTTGGGGCTTTTTTTTGCATTTTTTTGTTTTTTGTTGCTGTTGGTTGGGTTTTTTTGGTTTTTTTTTGTTTTTTTGTAAATTGTTATTGTGAAAAGGGGGAAAAGCCCAGTGATATAAAACCAGAACATGTGAAGAGAAGGCAATTTATGTGGATAATGGTAACTGCATGAAGGATATCCTATGTGGGCTGGTAAAATAAAGTGAATTGAGTTGAATGAAAAACCACCTTTAACTTTATGGAAGAAAATAGCTTCCTAGTAAAAGTGAAAATGAGTAATATTTTCTAGGTGTTTTACCATTCACATAATCCTGTAAAATGATCTGTCAACAAATTAAATAAAAATTCAACAAAGCATTGCCATGTGGGTTAATCTTTTTAAAGTGCTCAGCCTGAAGGTTTTTTTCTGGAACTTCTATTGCTCCTGTTAAAACAGGAACATCAACTGTGGGCATGCATTTTCCATCCTCCCTGACCTGCCTTTCTAGGTTAAAGGAGGTTTCTGCTTCTTCAGGTGGTTTGTAAATCTGACAACCAAATTTTCTTAAGCAGGATCTGGTTTGTGAATTTGACCCAGTTTTGCAAGTAGTTTTAAAAGAGCTGAAATCACACTGTGGCATAAGAAGAAAGGGAAAAAAAATAGGAAGAGGAGATCTACACATTGCATAGCACTATTTTGTCAAGTTTTCTGATAAATTCATTATATAATATGGCCCTTTAATCTATAACAAGGTTAAAAGTAATTTTTTCCCATATTCTGCTTTCCTCTGAGACTGATTCAGTACGTATCACATTGTTTGTGTAGTATTGCATTATTTAGTAAAATCCTTGGATATTGAACAGCTGTTTGCTGGTTTTGACCTGCAACATTAGTGTAACAGCACTTCAAAGACAACAGATTTTGTCAGCCTTAAATCATGTACAGCTGAACTATGATATTTGCAATTAATGTGTTACTTGCAACTTTGCATCTGCTTGTATTCATTTCTGACTGTTTTTAAGTAGCATCATTTACTAGAATCGATAAAGACCTAAGAAATTTTGGAGATGTGTATGGAGTTCTATAATAAATTTGCATTTATTTGCATCATATATTTCATATCCAAATTTAAATTTGGAGTCCTAAATTGGTCTGTAGTTCAGGTCCACATGAGTTTAAGGACTGCTTAATAGTCAACACTGTCTTAATAGTACATCTTAAATTATGCCTTAATAGAAATAATACAAAGCATGTGCTAAATTTTCCATTTTCTTCAGTAAACATGCATTACAGATATACTTTTCTTTTTCAAAGGCACTTGTCCCTGTTATTTTAATTGCAGTAATTGCCTTACTGAATGTCATAAGTAGTCCAGATGCAGTTACTATAATTTAATGCTATTCTATGCATAAGATTTTATTGACATCAATTTTCGTCACTACTTAACTCTGAACTGTTATTTGTCTCAATAAGGTTAGTTGACGGTCGTTCCTTTGCTGAAGGGAAGAGATGTTACATTAGGAGCTGGAAGATGGCAACTTGAGGAGACTTCGCCAGCTGCATAGACAAACAAGGCTTACTTTATTATTGCCTTAATAAAAGCTATTGAGCCCTGAGTACATAGTAGTTTCCTGGCATCTCGTGCCCAGTGTGCATGGAACATCCGATTCTCCGGTTAAGTGGTCTGCTCAGTTACACTTGATTTCTATGGCCCATTTTTCCTGGCTTTGCAGCCATCCTCCAGTCTCACTAAATAAATTCCTAAGCAACTACTACAAAACTCTTCCAAAATATAAAAACACACAGAAGGTGGATCCTGCTTCTGCCAGCTTCTGAGCAGCCTGAATTCTCATGCAGTCCAGCAGCCAAGGGGTGTACCCAGCCAGCTGAGGAATCAGTCAGGAGCTTGTGTGAATAGACCTGGGTTTAACACCCTACAGCCTCTTGCTGGAAATGAAATTTGCACCTGCGTGGAATAGCTCCAGGAGCTAAAAATCTGCAAGACTGAGTCTTTCTGTACATTTTTTGGTTGTTTGGTTTCTAAAGAAGATTTTCATTAGCCAAACTGTATTTAAATGTATCAAAACTAAGTAAATTTACCTGGATCTTAACTCTTGAGCCTTTTTGTATTGTCTTGGTATACTGTTTAGTATTCTCAGGGTCTTGGGACCCCCAGTATGATGTATTTCCAGCTAGGAATATTAACCATGACAACAATTTTAATGAGTTAAAGAACACTAATTCATGGCAGCAAAAATATACTTAGTTTAAGAGTATTTTGTTCAAAAGTAAGGGACAAAATTGTACATGAAATTGTTGTAGTATAAAAGTAAAGACATATTTGACTATTACACAAAATATTCAAAATAGTTCTCATGAAGAGTTTTTTTGGTCTGGTTTGCAAATGAAAAATGTAGAATCTGTGCTTTTTATTTACTAACCATTCAGAGAAATCCCTACTTGATCAAAATTTTTGCAAAAGGTTGATTAATATTCAGTGGACTTTACAATGACCAGTCTAGAAAGAGGTGACCAATAGTTCATAGTCCTGAAACAAAAGATAACACTGTACCCGTCTGAATTTAGCCAGCCTGTCCTGGTTAATAATTCCTAGTTAACTCTTTTTGATTTTTAACTGTGACTGAGGTTGATTGTAACCGTTGAATAGAGCAAGGGATCTTCTTGTTGTTCCTACATGTGAAAAAAATGATTCTATGGGTTGCCAAATGCTTTAGCTTTCATGCAACTGATGCCTGTGATCTCGTACTCCTGTGAACAGAGACACACTGCAGACAAGTTAATGGAGAAAGATATAGGGTTGTATTAGAAGAAGCTTCCACGATCAAACCCAAGGGGGTCTGACCCCTAGGTCAGGAAGTCTCAGGGTTTTTATACCCCCCATGGACATCCAATCATAAGCTCTCATTTCTCCCAAATGCCCACCCAAAAGTCCTGCCTATCTGCCCCTTCGTCATAGGGGGAGGGGGGTGGGGCAGATGGGCCTTCTCGGTGTTTGTCTTCTGTTATCTTGCAGGTGGCTGCTGGAATATAGCTTGGCCTTGACTAAGCCTACGGTTTGTGGGAAAGAGGCTTTAATATTCAGACTTAAAATCAGGGTAACTGAACAGAGTCTATACGATTCTAAAACCTTCTAAAATTACATTAAATCACACTTTTAGGCATCACAACAAAGCACATGTTCAAGTCATTAATAAGCTTCACTCAAACCTTCAGTCATTCTCTGTGGTTAGAGTTAAGCTGATGAAGAATACTTTTGCTGGATGAAGATATGAATAATGTCATCAAAAATCATAATTCTAGCTAATTTCTTTCTATAATTAGTACACTGGGTTGTTTTATTTACTTTACTGCCTTGTGATAAGCCATTTGACAGAATCTCTTTACCATCTTTGATTTTGATGAGTTAAGGATATGGATGTATTTGGTGGTTCTCTGTTACATGACAAAACAAAGCAAGTGACTTGCAATGTCTGATCCTGAAGAACATTTTTGTTTTTTCTGTATTCAGATTGGAAAACAGACATTGTAAAAGACTTTCTTAAGTAGTTCTTGCATTTTGTATTGAAGACAGATTTTATGTTTAAGGTGATCTGTTTATGCTTTCAAAAATGTTTCAATATATATTATTTTACAAGTTTTAGTTTTCTTTTTCTTTGTGTAGGTGATGGAAAATGAAAATGTGTTGCCCTTAACGATACATATAAAAATTAATGGAGACTGAATAATTACAGAGTTTATTTTAAATTCTGTTTCCAGGCATCCAAAGGTGACAGTTTTGCTGATTTAATCTGCTATGATATTTTTTTCAGTGCAGAGAATAGCTGCCATAAAGTAACATATTTTAAAAAAGAAAATATAATTCAACTTAATTAAGATTGAAAGTAAGTTTTGAATAGTAGCCCCAAAGAAAAAAAACACTAAAATACTCTTTCAGTGGGAAGAGTATGAATTTCAAGATTTACTGTTGGAAAATGCAGTAAATGAATACTTTTGTGGCTGATGCATTCACAGGCCACAGGTTCATATATTACACATATTTGTATGTCCTGCATATGATTATGATAATTTTTTAAGAGTGAATTTATTTTCTTCTTCTTTTTTTTATTTCACTTTTTTTTTATTTCACTTTTTTTTTTGTTTGTTTCATTTCTTTGGACACTGAGAATGTCCATGTAATAAAGATACAGAACATCTAATATTAAAGTGCAATCCATAGTGTCATGATTAATCAATTTATGGAAAATGAAAATGTGAAATTATACCCTTTATGGCACAATCTCCCTTCACACAAACTGCAGCTGTAGTGTTTTAGATGGGAAAAAGGGCCTGGCCTTCTTGCTCTTATTTACAGTGTCTGAGTGTATCTCACTCTTTTGCATAGTAGTGAAGGTTAATGCTGATTAGGAACTAGCAAATCTAATCAGTTTTACTTCAGTTGAAAGTATCCCAGTTGTATATAACCCATGGTACCTTTAAAAATAGGGCAAGTGACTTTATTTTTCCTCTGGTCCCTTTAGAAAGTCTGCTTTGATCTATGACCTTTAAGATATCTTAAGGAAGACACTTTTATTTAAATAGCACTGATACTTTTATTTTTATTTACATACTAATGCAGAAGGTTTCTTTTTCACTTGTGTATCCTGTTATTAAAATCTTTAACGACACCTACAATTAGTTCTTCATGCTGGTTTTAGCATCTCTATGCTGCAACTGTTTGCTATACATATAAGTCTTACAGATGTGTCTGTATTTGCTATTTTATTTTCTGTGTAGACATATCTCTTTCTAGAGACATAGTGAAGCAGTGAAACAAGGTACTGGGAAGCAACACAAGAGGTGAAGAAGTGAGGACTGTGTTGTGTGTGCCTCCTTCACCCCACTTGACAGTGTGACAGAAGAAGGGCAAAGAGCAAACAGTACTGTGAACTGAGGTGGAAGGAGACCAGGCTCACTCGTCCTTCCACCCGTGCAGGAGCATCCCCAGGAACTCACTGGAGCTTGCTTTTAACATGATAGATGATTTTGGAAACAAAAAGTGCCATTTCAATTAAAAGAAAATACAGTGTCTGCTACATGTCATCTATTTATAGATTAGGTAAATATGTTCATCTTTTCTTTGACGTCTTTGAAAAACAGTGAGGATCATTATTATTAACATACGAATAGCAGCTTGGCTTTTGTGTGTTGGCTCAGAGCCAGATTTATGAATTTTTAATAATACTGCCAAGTTCATCAGGTTCTCTCCTGTAACTGAGGTTATTCATGTGGATAAGTGGTTCTAGGGCCAAGGTCTGGTATCTTTACAAACATGTAAGGCCTTCCAAAAGAGGTTTAATGGCATGACTCACATACCCAGTGCTTCCAGTCTAAGTGCTTTAACAGTTACTGGTGTGGATAATAATATTTGATAATTGATGACACTTAGTAAATGAGAAATTGCCTTTTATTTTCATGCAATACAAATTAGCAAGAGTTCAATATGCAGGTTTTTGTATTCAGTGTGCTTCTGTTTAGCTTTCATCAGTCGTAAAAGAAAAATATAAAGACAAAAAAGTAGCTGTTTCTCCTTCCCAGTAATTTAACTGGACTGCAAGCATTAAGTGCAACAGTATGGCAGAGAGTTCTACAGGTTGAGTGGGGTTTTTCGTGTTAGTTTTTTTAGTTTTCTAATTGTACGCCGAGTTCCCAAAATAACTTAATTGAAATTCACTGCAAGTTAGTTTTCTTTTATTTAGGACTTAATTGGTAATGCTCAGTGTGAAAGGTATCTGAGGATGAGGGCAAACTGTTTGTTAAAAGCCGGTCATGGTGGTGAAGAACCTTATGCACTAATAATTCTAATATCAATATTTGAAGCAAGAGGGTATTTTCTTGTATGTTTTTATACTATCTTTTATTGGTATTTTTGAAAAATATGAAATATATTTAATATTTTATTTTATTTTTTAAATAAAAATTTAATTGTGATAAACATTCAAATAGGCTCATTTAAAATTTCAAACAATGAAAGTGGAAGGGGTCTTAAAAATTGTCTCCATAGTATTTCTATTCTACAGCATATGTTTACAGTTGAGTTGTTAATGAAAATTTATGGCAAAGAAAGCAGAACAGGCCAATATATCTATGCTATAACAGAGAAATTCTAGTAACATACACTAAAATAATAATGAATCATGATATTTCATTGGTTCCAAAATTATTATAAAGCTGCTTAGCCATTTTTTCTTTCCAGGAATATGCATATTAATCTTACCCTACCTAAAAGTTCATATAAAATATGATAAGCATTTAGCAACTGATTTAAAACACCTACAAGGGGCTTCAGATTTACCTTTCTTAAAAAGGCATGCGATCATGTAACTTTTAAAAGGCTCGGTACAAATAATATTGAATTACGCTATCTCATAATATTTTCCTGAATGTTTATTGATATTAAGATATCTCTATTATTCCCATACTTGGATATTTATGCTTATGCTTTCAAAGCATACGATGTGAAATTTCTGAAAATTTATGAAACATAAAATTTATGAAAGGCATGTCCTTCTTGACTAACCTCATCTCTTTTTTATGACATGGTGACACTTGATGGATGAAGAAAAGGCTGTGGATGTTGCCTACCTGGACTTTAGTAAAGCTTTTGACACTGTCTCACAGAATTATCCAGGAAAAGCTGCCTGATCATGACTTGTATGTGTGCACTGTCCACTGGGTAAAAGACTGGCTGGAGCATGGTGGGGAATGGAGTTACATCCAGCTGGTGCCAGTCACCAGTGGTGTTGCCCAGGACTCAGTGTTGGGGCCAGTCCTGTTTAATATCTTTAACAATGATCTTTACAAGGGGATCAAGGGCACCCTCAAGTCAGTTTGCAGATAGCCTCACAGTGGACGGGAGTATTTGTCTGCTGGAGGGCAGGAAGGTTCTAAAGAAGGATCTGCACAGGTTAGATCAATGGGCAGAGGCAAATTGTATGAGGTTCAGCAAGAATGAGTGCTGAGTCCTGCCTTTGGACCCAAAAACCTCCATGCAATGCTACAGGCTGGAGGATGAATGGCTGGAATGCTGCCCAGGGAAAAGGCGCTGGAGGTGCTGTTTGACAGATGGCTCAATGTGAGCTGTCAGTGTGCCCAGGTAACCAAAGAAGGCCAGTGGCATCCTGGCTTGTACCAGGCATAGGGTGGCCAGCAGGACCAGGGCAGTGATTGCCCCCTTGTACTGAGCACTGGCAAGGCTGCACCTTGAATCCTGTGTTCAGTTTTGGGCCCCTCACTGCAAGAAAGCCACTGAGGTTATAGAGCATGTCCAGAGAAAGGCAGCAGTGCTCGTAGAGGGTGTGGAGCACATGTCTGATAAGGAATGGCTTGAGGAAGTTTGGGTTGTTTAGCCTGGAGAAAAAGAGTCTGAAGAGAGGCCTTACGCTCTCTACAACTACATGAAAGGAGGTTGTAGCAAGGTGAGATCAGTCTCTTCTCCCAGGTAGCAAGTGACAGTACAAGAAGAAATAGCCTAAAGCTGCATCAGATGAAGTTTGGATTGGATAATAGGAAAAATTTCTACCCTGGAAAGGTTCTCAAGCATTGGAAGAGGTTGCCCATGGAAGTAGTTGAGTC
>VWZD01012457.1:83718-125244 GCA_013396695.1 Sakesphorus luctuosus
CCAAAATAACTTAATTGAAATTCACTGCAAGTTAGTTTTCTTTTATTTAGGACTTAATTGGTAATGCTCAGTGTGAAAGGTATCTGAGGATGAGGGCAAACTGTTTGTTAAAAGCCGGTCATGGTGGTGAAGAACCTTATGCACTAATAATTCTAATATCAATATTTGAAGCAAGAGGGTATTTTCTTGTATGTTTTTATACTATCTTTTATTGGTATTTTTGAAAAATATGAAATATATTTAATATTTTATTTTATTTTTTAAATAAAAATTTAATTGTGATAAACATTCAAATAGGCTCATTTAAAATTTCAAACAATGAAAGTGGAAGGGGTCTTAAAAATTGTCTCCATAGTATTTCTATTCTACAGCATATGTTTACAGTTGAGTTGTTAATGAAAATTTATGGCAAAGAAAGCAGAACAGGCCAATATATCTATGCTATAACAGAGAAATTCTAGTAACATACACTAAAATAATAATGAATCATGATATTTCATTGGTTCCAAAATTATTATAAAGCTGCTTAGCCATTTTTTCTTTCCAGGAATATGCATATTAATCTTACCCTACCTAAAAGTTCATATAAAATATGATAAGCATTTAGCAACTGATTTAAAACACCTACAAGGGGCTTCAGATTTACCTTTCTTAAAAAGGCATGCGATCATGTAACTTTTAAAAGGCTCGGTACAAATAATATTGAATTACGCTATCTCATAATATTTTCCTGAATGTTTATTGATATTAAGATATCTCTATTATTCCCATACTTGGATATTTATGCTTATGCTTTCAAAGCATACGATGTGAAATTTCTGAAAATTTATGAAACATAAAATTTATGAAAGGCATGTCCTTCTTGACTAACCTCATCTCTTTTTTATGACATGGTGACACTTGATGGATGAAGAAAAGGCTGTGGATGTTGCCTACCTGGACTTTAGTAAAGCTTTTGACACTGTCTCACAGAATTATCCAGGAAAAGCTGCCTGATCATGACTTGTATGTGTGCACTGTCCACTGGGTAAAAGACTGGCTGGAGCATGGTGGGGAATGGAGTTACATCCAGCTGGTGCCAGTCACCAGTGGTGTTGCCCAGGACTCAGTGTTGGGGCCAGTCCTGTTTAATATCTTTAACAATGATCTTTACAAGGGGATCAAGGGCACCCTCAAGTCAGTTTGCAGATAGCCTCACAGTGGACGGGAGTATTTGTCTGCTGGAGGGCAGGAAGGTTCTAAAGAAGGATCTGCACAGGTTAGATCAATGGGCAGAGGCAAATTGTATGAGGTTCAGCAAGAATGAGTGCTGAGTCCTGCCTTTGGACCCAAAAACCTCCATGCAATGCTACAGGCTGGAGGATGAATGGCTGGAATGCTGCCCAGGGAAAAGGCGCTGGAGGTGCTGTTTGACAGATGGCTCAATGTGAGCTGTCAGTGTGCCCAGGTAACCAAAGAAGGCCAGTGGCATCCTGGCTTGTACCAGGCATAGGGTGGCCAGCAGGACCAGGGCAGTGATTGCCCCCTTGTACTGAGCACTGGCAAGGCTGCACCTTGAATCCTGTGTTCAGTTTTGGGCCCCTCACTGCAAGAAAGCCACTGAGGTTATAGAGCATGTCCAGAGAAAGGCAGCAGTGCTCGTAGAGGGTGTGGAGCACATGTCTGATAAGGAATGGCTTGAGGAAGTTTGGGTTGTTTAGCCTGGAGAAAAAGAGTCTGAAGAGAGGCCTTACGCTCTCTACAACTACATGAAAGGAGGTTGTAGCAAGGTGAGATCAGTCTCTTCTCCCAGGTAGCAAGTGACAGTACAAGAAGAAATAGCCTAAAGCTGCATCAGATGAAGTTTGGATTGGATAATAGGAAAAATTTCTACCCTGGAAAGGTTCTCAAGCATTGGAAGAGGTTGCCCATGGAAGTAGTTGAGTCACTTCAAGAGTGCATTCAAAAGGTGTCTGGAAGTGACTCTTGGGAACATGATTTAGTGATGGACTTGGGAGTGCTGAGTTAACTGTTGAACTCAATGGAGCTTAGAGTCTTTTCCAACCTAAATGATTCTATGAAATGTTGCAGGCTAGAGTTTCACTGTAAAGCGATCATATATACTAAGCCAAAGTATCATGAAATTGATGATGGAAAGGTCTGGAAAGAGGGAAATGTATCTTTTGTTAGTGACCTATGCTCTAGAGTGGTACTTTAATTTGAACTTAGATAATTGTCTCCTAGTTAGCACTCCTAGGTACTATTAGGTATTAATTTCATAGAAATTGTGCAAGTAATAGCAGGGATTTTTTCCCCATACCAGTAATACAATACTTTCTTCCAGGTTTCAGGAATTTTAAAAAGGAAAGTGCTCTAGGTTACATAGATCACATCAAAACCAAAATAACACAATCCACTGAGATATTTTTACCAGTGCTAACCATCAACAATTACAGCATGACTTTTAAGAGATGCTTAGGTAAGGTGGTAATTAGCCTCAACCAAATGCAAATATTTAGACTGATTTTCCAGGAGATAGTTTTATTATTTGCTTTCATGTTGTGCATGTAGTGCTTGGTTTTTGCTATTTGTTTCCCTCTGTCACCACTTTTTTAATGAGCTTGCTGTTTATTTTGAACTTTTTAATTATTTCCCTTATGAAAAATATGTACCTTTCCATGCCAGAGCATGAAAATTGCAAATATTGGACTATCTTCTACCAGATAAAACTTCTATTTCAGTATATGGCAGCATGTTCCTGTCTATCATACTATGGCTCATTTTGGCTTTCAGTATTTCTATAGTTAGCTGTAAGGAATAAGCTTCACAAAGTTTAAGGCTTCTTAAAAGTATCAGACCTGCCATTGTGTGTGTAAAAGAGCCAGTGGACCACACACTTCAGTATAGAATGGCAGCTCTCCAAGGACAGGATCTCCATAGCTTGGTAAAGATCTTAGAGGATCATTTTCTGCCATCACAGCTCTCATCTTCACCGCCATTAAGGCTTGAACCTCTAAACATAAAATATTTTATTACAATTATAGATAAAAACTCCACTTTGATAGCTGACAAGGAGAACAAGTTTTACCTCTATTGATCAAAGACTTCATTTATCGGAAAGGTTTATTTTCTTGTAGTCATCTAAAAGAGTTATGGCTGGGATCCAGAAAAGTTTATGCTTAGCTTTCTTTGCATTCTAAATCAACATTAGCATATATGTGAGCAGAGAATGTGGGTATAGATATGTGGTAAAATTAAAATGATATAAAAATCAATATATACATGTAGTGTCAGCAGAGACAACTTTTGGGGGAGAAGATCCCTATAAGCCCCACTTTATCATAGAACTGTAGAATGGTTTGGGTTCTAAGAGACCTTCAAAGATTGTCTAGGCCAACCTCCTAGGCAGGGACATTTTGACTGAATTAAGTGGCCCAAAGCCCATCCAGTCTTACTTTGAACACTTCAAGTCATAGAACATCCACAGTTTCTCTGGGCAAGTTGTCAATGCTGAGACACTCTTATTGTAAATAAATAAATAAATAAATAAATAAATGTCAGTACATCCGATCTAAATGTACCCTCCCTTAGTTTAAATTGTTTCCCCTTTGTATGTTTTGTTTCAAGAATGACAGAATGGTTGGTGCTGGAACCTGTGGAGGTCATCTAGTCCAAGCTCTTGTTAAAGCAGATTTCCATACAGCAGGTTGCACTGGATCACACGCAGGCAGATTTTTAATACCTCCAGAGAAGGAGACTCCACTACATCTCTGGGAAGCTTGTTCAGTGCTCAGGCACCCTAAAGAACTTTTTCCTTGTATTCAGTTTGAAATTCCTGTGTTTCAGTTTGTACCCATTGTCCCTTGTCCTGCAAATGGGCACTGCTGAAGAGAATCTGGTTCTATCTTCTTGGCACTCTTTGCTCAGATAATTAAAGATATTAATGAGGTCTCCTCTCAGTCATCACTTCTTGAGGCTGAACAGGCCTAGCTCCCACAGCCTTTCCTCATAAGAGATATGCTCCAGTCCCTTAATTACCTTTGTAGCCATCTGCTCGATCGTTTCCATTAGCTCCATGTCTTTCTTGCACTGGAGAGCCCAGAATTGGACACAGCACTCCAGATGTGGCCTTACCAGGGCTGAGTAGAGGAGTAGATCACCTTCCTTGGCCTCCTGGCCACACTCTTTGTAGTGCACCCGGAGTGTCATTTGCATCCTGGACAAAAGGGCACATTGGTGAAGCAGCATTTCTTGTCCTTGTTCCAATAAGCTAGAGACAGAAAATAAATTAGTATGTTTTTAATTAGAAAGCCAGGCTTATCCTCAGGAATGTATGAAACTGATCTTTGTTGCTTGCTGACTGCTCTGGCTTTGATGTCCTGCTGTATAGAAAAGACCGCATAGTAGAAGAATTTCTGTACTGTACAGGTTTTCCAGACAAATTAATTTCGTCCTACTCCTAAATATTGGCTCAAACTGTTCCTTTTGTGCAAGCTTAAAATCTCCTATCTACACCCATTTACTCCCCAGATCAATTACTCATCTGGTACTACAAATACCCTGTTTATCATGTTGATATGGATGAAGTAGCAATGATTTTTTTTTTTTTCTAATAAGCTCTCTTTTTTTATTTCTTTTTCCCCTGAGGACATATGAGCATTGATGTTTTGCTTCTCTTTGAGCAGAAGACATTTTTATTGGGAAATATTTTAATCTGCCTTCGATATATACTGTATAGAAAAGTGAATCTTCTACAACACGCCTGACCTTTATGCTTATGTGTGTCACCTTTGCTGACTTTGCTGAGATAATTTTGACGACTTTTCAATTGTGCTGGCACTAAACATGGAGTAAAATTCAGGCAAAGCCACAAGGTTCTATTTTAGGCCCCTGAAATTAACTTCTGGATAAGGTACTACTACTAAACCTGCAGAAGATAGTAAATAAGGAAAGGAAAAAAAATTAGTTTAGAGAGATGAGGAGAAGAACAACAGGCTGATGTGCAGATTTGGAATGTGTATTGCAGGGTGGGCAATTCAAAAAGCCTTATTTCTAGTTTAAATCCAAGAGTTTTTGACCTGAAATCTGTTGGTAAGAAAATTACATTGATATGACACCACTTTAGTAACTTTTTTAGACTAGAGATATCTTTAAATTTCAAATATAAGCAGCTAGTATTTAGTTACAATAAATTAGAAGAAGTAAGTAATCTACATCTCAACTGATAAAGATTTTCATTTCATTCCGCAGGTGCAACTTTCTGTATAAAGTTCCAAGTTTTGGGTCAAAGGTGACTCATCTGACTTATGTCCTTCATTTGTTTACTTTTCCATTAGTTTACTTATTCTTAAAACATTTAGAACTCAGCTTCTGTGTTTTCTATCAATGGGGATAATAGTGAAAATATCAATTATTCTCATTTTCAAAGTTCTTAAAACCTGAGTTTCTTTTAGACGTGCTAGCTAGGGTTCCAATATTTTCTTGTAATATTTACCATTTATTGAATAAAGTACACATTTTGAGTGGACAAATTGTCATGGCATCCCCAGGTACTTCCTGCAGTTATTTCCATTGAGTGGAGTGCGTGCGCTTGTGAAAACAGAGATGATCGACTGCACTGAGTCAACTGAGTCAACAACTCACTCATTATACCACCAGATGGTTTTATTTTCACATACCAAGAGGAGCTTTATGAACCATTCTTTTCTTTTTCTCCCATAAGGACTTTTCAGTGTACTTATAATTCCAGAAATGAATGCTCTATTGCATATTTAAAGAAATTTCTGGCAAGAAAGAAATACAGGCTATACTACACAGACACATTCCTTATGAATGTGAAAGTTTTAACTTTCAAAATTTGTTTTAGGGAGTAATTCTGGGCAAAAGCACCAGCACCACCACCAACCAACAAACCCAACCCCTCAACACCTCCTGCACACCTTCTTCTCTCATGATATTGATGTATTACCTCATTATTATTATTTGTTTTCCATCATTTTTCATGTCTCACTCCATGGAAGGAAGTCACAGAAGCTATCTGAATATCACCCCAGAGAGGTTATTTCTGTGCTTTCTGTGTGTTTACAAACAGAGTGTGTTGTTTCTCTTCTAACATATGTTATCTTTCTCTAAGTACTTGTTACAAATTGACTGTTAATTTATCAAGTACCTGTAATGGATATTGTTTATTTGAGATATCATTGAATTCCTAAAGGTTGTGTATATTCATGTATGTCTTTGGGAAGCCCATTGTCAAAGTTTATCAAAGCCTTTCAGACCTGCTGACAGATGTGGGAATGTCACCAGATTGCTAATGCATTCTGCTTCTGTTGGTCTAGTTAGCAAACAAATGCACACCTTTGGTATTTTGTACTTCAGGCTGAACCTAAAGCAAGAACAACATAATTAACATGCTTTAAAAAGTAGGCTATGCTCTGCTGAATGTTAAAAAGCACACATGGATTGGAAAGTTATGGTTCAAATAAAAATAGAATATTTTCATGTTTTTGCCATTCAACTGAGTGTTTATTGCTGTGGCACACATAACCTTTTAAAGATTTACTCATGATTCGTACTGTCCTGGATTAAATTCACTTCTAGAAAAAGGATAAGAAATTCCATCACATTAAAGTAAGAAGACAGGAAGAAAGCTAGTTTACTGCATATCTTAGAGAACTTATAGAAGTCATTAAAGGTGTACTACCGTATAATTATATAGTTCTGACTGCAGTCAAAATCAAGACTAGTAAAATACTGTTATGCTAATAGCATTTCCAAAAAAACCCCAAAACAAACAACAAATAAAATATTCCTAGTCTTTTTTTAGTTCATGCTCATCAAACAGGTCAGCCAGCCATGGATGGGTGCAACAACAGATGAATGTGTGAAAGGTCCCTTTTTGTAGGCTAGCTAAACAATTTGTCTATGTTATTGTTAATTTGGAAGCAACTGTGATATTTCTGATATTTGCTGGAAATAGAACTAAATTCAAAATACAAGCACAAAAACTACTTTTCAGAATGTTTAACCAGGAAGTCATAAGTGTCACTGCCTGCTTTGTCTGTAAGAGGGATCTCAGATTTATGCACTTAGTCCCACCAAAGTGAAGGGTATTTTGATCTTACACTCGTGTGTTGCTTGGATCACTTCCGAGTGAGGTCTGAGATTGGCTGCCTGTGAGAGAGGATGAACTACTTACAGTTATGTTTGTTCTACCTGAGTCTGAGCTTAAAATTGCAGATAGACACATGAAACTGTAACAGCAGAGCAGCGATTGCATAGCACCACACAGAAGGCAAGTATATTTTCTTTTTCATGCATCATTTAGTGTTCAAGGCAGTCATTTGGCATACCCATTAAGTAACCAAGGTGTACAGAGAGGAGGGAATAAACAAACAAACACACAAATAAATAAAAGGAGACAAAGAAAGAAATAATGAAAAACAAGCAAGCAAGAAAAGAAACTTCAGCGAGTCAAGTACCCACTGGAATATTTTTGTTCTCTTGCACTCATATTGTATATCTTCAAGTTTCAGACATAATTTGTGTACCTTGGAATGAAGAGAGGGCAGAAAACAACAGGTAATTACATTCAATCCTTTGTAATTCCAATTTCTGCCAGTTAAATGGTATGTGATAGGATTTCTAAGACAGTGAAAAGTTAAATGGAGAAAGGATCACAGTCAGGTCTGCAGCAGCCTTTCACAGCCCTAGAACTGCTGAGACCATCCACTGCCTAGGAAATGACCAAAGCAATAGTGTCGCCATTCCTTACAGCAGTCTTGCTTATAACCTCATTATAAATCCCCATTGTAATTTTAAGGTACTTTTTATTAGAGTAATTACTCTAGTATGACATCACTAGCACTGGCTTCTGTCATCAAACACAAATCTATTCTGGACTGAGCAGATCAGAGAATAGAGAATTATAATGGGGGCATTGTTTCTCTGATCACTGCAATATGCTTTATAGTTCTTGTGTTTTGTGTTACATTCCAGAGCAGATCTCTGAAAGTAAAATTTCCATTTCTCATCTCCATCAAGTTCTTTTATAATTCCTCATATATACTTCACATGTGTAGACTGAAGTCTAATAAATATT
The DNA here is from genome assembly GCA_013396695.1 of Sakesphorus luctuosus. NCBI lineage: Eukaryota > Metazoa > Chordata > Aves > Passeriformes > Thamnophilidae > Sakesphorus > Sakesphorus luctuosus. The sequence continues at coordinate 91,799 of VWZD01012457.1, forward strand.
TCTGATTTCTTTTTCATTAATTTTGGTATTAATCCACTAAAATCTCAATAACAGTCACATTAAACCTCTTACCACAGCATTGCATATTTCTAAGATTTTTCAAAATGTTAACCTACTGGTGATAGTATGAAAATAACATGATAGTTTGGAAGAAACAGATGATACTGAAGTTTATGTTCCTGCTGTGGAAAACCAGTGTTGAAATTCACAAAACAGACACTTCCTCTCAACTGTAGAGAAAGCAGATTTGATATTAGGGAATTACAGAAGCACAGAACATTGAGTTTGGAAAAAACTGTTGAATGTCATTGGGTCGAACCCTTGCTCAAGCAGGGTGAGCTGGAGCTATGTTCAGGTGGCTTTTGAGTGTTTCCAAGGATCGAGACTCCACAGTCTCCTTGGGCAACCTGTGGCAGAGCTTAGTCACCCTCACTGTGAAAGTGTTTTCTCATATTCAGAGACAAGCTCCTTTGTTTCAGTTTGCTCCTGTTGCATGTCCCTTAAGAAGAGTTTGACTCACCCAGACACAAATATTCAAGAGATGCAGAGGATAAATTTCTTTATGGTGTGCTTCAGGCATTCACATAGAGCAAATGGTTCATATGCATTCTGCACAGGTAAAAGAGCAGGTACTGTGAGGCAAGTGGCTGAACTTTAGCACTCATATCCTAAATGCTTTCCTGCATTACAGGATATTCTGAGTAATAATTCCTTAGTGTTGACTCTTAAATTTAATCTCCACTGAATAAAACACTTAAGTATTGCTTGTAGCAAGAACTGAAATTCAGGGCTTTCAGACGTGTACAAGAACTAAAAGTACACTCTATCAGTCCCAGTGTGTTAGATATGGTATATTTTAAACAATATGAGTGTATTGTAGGGGAAAGTGGTCAGAATACACTAACAGTTTGGTAATTAAATCATTAATCTGGCAGACAGTGATGTAAATTCAGTCCGTTTTCCACTTTAAGTAAAGATGGGATCAAAGCCTGGTTCTGCACTGGTTTTAACTGCTGCTTTCATATTTCAGGTCTAAAATCTTACCTTCATTATGGTCCATAAATTCAAGAGCAGACTAAGAATATTACCTTCCTCTTACCTTTTCCTGTATGCAAGGCTTAAGACTCAGAAAGCATCTTCTTACATTCATGAGGAACCTGCTCATTTAAATCAGATATGCAGACAATGCTAGGCAGGAGGTTGCCAAATGGAAACACTGTAAAACATGGTTTGCAGTGGCTGAATATCTTTGTTTACTGGATTTTAATCTGATTTGGTTCTGCCTTTCAGTATGCCACCATCTAAAGATGATTACCTTCTCTCCAAGTATACAGTGCTAAAATCTTTTCCAGCTCTTAACACCTTCTAGCTCTTATCAGCCAGTCTACAGATACCAGCTCCAACCTCCTGGACAAAGTATTTGCTAGGTGCATGTCTTGGTTTGAATTGGCAAACCACCAACCTTCTAAGCACAGAGTTAGAGCCTCCCCCCTCCCCCAACTAGTCTAGAAAAGGGAGGAGAAGAGAGGGGAAAGAAAAAAAACCCTTCAAACTACATTTATACTAACACCACATGTATTTTACAGAAAAGGAAAAAAATTAGAATAATTTACACACTTAGACAAGCAAGAATACAGCATGACATAACTTTTCCACTCTCAGCAAACACACAAAACCTCACAATTAGACTCTAATTCGCTCCAGAGGACTCAGTCCCCAGAGAAACAGAACCCGAACAGAGACGAGAGAGCCAGAGCAACACATTTTACTTCCCTGAGAGCCAGTGGTGGGCCAGGCCCTCTCCATCTCCTCTGGGACAGCATTGTGCGTCCTCCCCCGAGGAAGCTTTGGGGTGACTGCCCAAGCCACTCCCACACTGATTCTACTTCCCGGGAGAAATGATGTCGTAATATAGTATAGAATACAATACTACTGGCTAGAAGCAGTCAGCTGGTAGCTCAACTCAGCTCAAGTCAGCTGACAGCCTCAGGCCTGGTCTGAATGTCAAAAACTCAAATTTAGGCCCACTTAAGTGAACCCATGACAGTGCAATATAAAGTGTGTACCTTGCTTAGTCTCCTTTAGATGTATAGTGCTATTAGACCAGAAAAATATTGATGAGCTGATCATATGCATGTGTATAGAGTCTCCTATAGGCCTGTAGGCTCTTATTTCCATTTTTTGTAATGTTTATGGACTTTTATCTGAGTTGTCAGAGTTATTGATGATTTGTTAGTGCACTTATGTAGAAGTATCTATTGGTTCTAGCAATTGTTAGAAACACATTCTTTTATCTACAAATCTATCATACAAATCTCTACTATTCCAACGCCAAATTTTAGGGATACCTAAAATTAAACCTAAATTTACGATATTTTAGACTTTTGAGATTAAGCAACATGTATTGTTATGACAAGGAATACATACTTATAGGTTAGCTTTTTGAAAAGATCCAAGAAAGTCTAGTGATCTTCATGGTGACTAAAAGGTTGCCAGTCAGACCCTTTTCCTTTCCCTCCTTACACCACCCCCACCGGTATGAAAACTGTTACAAGCCAGCTGAGGAAAAGACAATGGGACTCAACTCCAGGTTTAGATAGGTGATATAGATTAGATGTTACAATTTAAAGGTGTTCTCCAGTGAATGTACTGGGAGAAATACTACTAGACCATCACCGATTCTAGAAATGGTGTGGAACGTTGTCTTCTCTGGTCTTCCATACTTATTCATGCTTACAACTTTCTTTGGGCATACTGTCTACCCTTTTCTTGCCATCATTTAATATTTTGAAGAGAGCATTTCCATAAAAACAAAAATGAAAATTATCTCACTGGATTTATTCATGACCTGTAATCTCCTTAGAGAAAGATATCTTTTCTTCTCTGTAAACATTGTCTCATAGAACCTGTATTTAAGTGAAGGAGCTATGCATTGATGACAGGCATAAGTACAAGGTGAAAAAAAAATAGAAGTGGTCTTAGCTATTCCTCAGCTCTGAAACCTACTCTGTGGTCTTCTCATTAATATCTAGACTGCAAACTAGAGAAAGAATGAGTAACAAAAGAGATATTTTTATTTATTTGGATGAAGTCACTGCTATAATAGTTTTATCAAAAACGTGTAAGTACTAGTAGAAACAAATGAAAAATGCTAAGAAACACTTCATAATGTTTCAGTTCAGACTAGGCAGTAAAGGACACATTAACGTCTTCCTTTAAATATGGATATATCAGAGATATAAAATGGGGTGGAAACAAAGAGTCTGCATAAGAAATTTGCTGGGAGAAATCATGTCTCTTCCCTGAAAATACTTTTATATAATTTAGTGTGAACCAGTTTCAAACAATTTTGTAACTATTTGGTTATATGTTAAATAATGAATAAACAATTCTAATTAATGGGGGACTGAATATTTCAGTGCATTCACCTGAGGGCTCACAGACTGAAACAAAAAGCTTTCTCACTTTGGTGGGTCAAGGTATATTCATTCAACCCAGTAACAGCCCTGGATACTATATATAACTGACTGTATAATCCTGAGAAATGAGCAGTAATCATTAGGTTGGGAGCATTATCTGACACCTTACAAGAATATAAGGTATTTTATACTTTCAATTGCCTTTGATAAGACCTCCTTATGTAGTGGCAAAAGCCAGTCTAGTGTGTTTTGCTTCTGATAATATTGCTGTTGTCTTTACTGCTAAGGAGCCATAATACAATAAATTCTACAGGGTTTTTTTAAGGATGTAAGTTGAAGAATATGCCAAACCAGTGTTTAAAAAATGGCCCTGGCCTAATTTTGAAAACAAGGAAAACAAACAGAGATTCTAAATGGGATATTTTGTAAGGCAGTTTTTGAAGTTACTGTAGAAGTGCTACAGTTTTTCATGTCTTTTTTAGCTTCATGTAACTCATCTAAGAGTACTTATATTTAGCACATAATGTATCTTCATCTTGAAGTGGATTTTTTTGTTGTTTTGGGGTTTTATTTTCCTTTTTTTTTTAATAATGAAAAAGAAACTGATTGAAAACCAAGGTGACATGTCCAATATTTATTTTGAACACTATAGAAGTTTCAATAGGATAAAAAATCTCTAATTATTAAGTTTATCTTTCTCTGGTGATATTATTTTACTGGATGAATAAGTTGAGCAAAGAAAAGATTGGACTTTCCAGTGCTTAAAGGATGGGGAATGTTCTCAGGGCTTAGAGGAATAGGGACAGAATGATTCAGTAGGTGGCAGTCTTTCCTTTTAATATTTTCAGCACTAAAATCTCTTAAGTTGCTTTTGAAATCTATTGTCTTTTAAGAGAACCTTACAATCAAAAGGTGCCCTCAAGTGGTTATTATACATTGTATGGGATGATTTAGAAAAAGAGTGCTTGCTCTAACCAATTATTATGTAAGAAATTTATATTCTATTGACTTCCATTCCCTCAGTTGTGTCGATAGGTTACCATTTCTTTTCCAAAATCTGGAGAATTTTTGTTCTCCTTGAAACACTGGCATTCTCTCAACACAGATTGTTGCAATGAATTTAAGAAAACGCAAGTCCTTTTAACACTGTAGTTATGATACTGTGTATAGGTTGTTTTTAGGATCACAAAACAATTAGTGTTTTACAAAAGCATGGTATTTTTTGTCTGGATAGGAGATGTACAACCTAGATTCACCTTCTCTTAAGAAAAAAAGTGTGTTTGCCTCAAAATAATCAAAGTAACCTGACATTTTAAGAGCTGAAAAACACTTTTTGAAACTAACAGAAATTCAGGGTTTTCCACAGACCCACATTGTAGACAATTGTATTCTTATTTAACTAAATAAGATGTAAAAGACAGTATGAGTATATAGACAAGGTACTTGGGACTGGTCAAATCAAACAGACAAATCTTTAGTGCTAATACATATGTTCTAGAAGTGAATGGACATTTACCCACATGCAGCTTTGAAATACTGTCCATTAAGCTTTGTTATCTTTTGTCTGTTCATCTTAATGATTTTACTTTTCATATATTTACTGTGCTATAAGAAGCAAGAAACATACACTTTTCCTGCAACGATGCACCCTGGGATGAGGTGTGACCCAAAGGAGTTCTCTAGCAAGAGCACAGAAACAGCTCAAAAGGCACATGAAATGTCAGTGCAAAGCATAATCCTGTTTCCAGCATAGCTCTTGTGCACCTGGCAGTGTAGCTGTCCTGGTAGCTGCCAGCATTCAAAGACTCAATGTGACTGTTGGGCACGCTCTCCCATGACAAAAGCTTTTGCAGATTTGACTTATCATTCCCTTTTGGTTTTCGTGTTGTAGCTTAACTGAATTACAGCTTCAATACTAATGATGCTGAAGTCAAAATGAGGCTTATTACACAGTCACTTCTCTTTTACTCCCATAGGCATTGACATAATTTATCTATTGAGGGGAGCTTTTTTTTAAAAAAAAAATTATTTTAAAGATGGCTTCTCATTACTTTGATTTTCAGTTTTGTAGTTTCAATTCATGGATAAATACACATTTTTGTTCAGGCTAATTTTCTAGAGACAGTATGGTTCAAAATGAGATTTATTACTTCTCTAATACAATTAGTCTTATATTAACCAAGTTTCCATTTTAAAACCAACTTTTTTCTCTCTTCATATGAACGTTTAGAAGAAGAGAAGGATTACATTGATTTGAATAATTGTAGGAGCTGGTTTAGTCTGTTTTTACCACTAGTAGTTGTTTTTCTAGCCGGAAATACGCACTATGTGATCTGTGAGGTATTGAATGAAATAGTTTCTTTCATGCTGTAAGGATTCAGTTCAATATACTTGTAGCACCTTTCTCTTTCCTCTGTACAAAGTGACTAGATAACATCTTGGCACTGTCTGGGAAATAGAACTAGTGGAGAAAACAGACAGCCAGTTTCTGAGGTCTGCTTCATACAGTGCTGTGTAGCTTTGTCTGATTGATGATTACATTTTGGATAGAGGTTAGGGTGCTCATCTTGACCTTCAGAACCCACTATGATTTACGGCCTGGTTTCAGGGCTACCCATGTGATGCAGTCACAGCTGAAATTAGTTCCCTGCTTAAGGAAAGGTAAGTTGATGGCAAGCTATGTTTATTGTCAATCATTATTTGAAGGTAAGGAAGACAAAACAGGCAGGTTGATGTGTTGATTAACTCAGCTGTTAATAGTTTTGAAATACAATAAAGATGGGCAAAAATATAGATAGTACATTTTATCGTTTTGGAAAAAATATATTGACATTATTTTTGTGCTATTTATGATACTGTCCAGTCACTGAATATTCCTATAGTTGATTTACTTATGTAGGAACAAGTGTTGAATAATTCAAAAACATTCCAGTGAGAAATGAGTATCTGTATAAAGTTTTGCAGCAGAGGACACTTGGCTTTCTGTTCTCATAAATACTCCTTTTGCTGGCATTCTCAACCTTGTAATCCATAAACAGAAAAAATGAGATGACAAGTAAAGGCTTTGTAGATTACAGGTAATAGTAGTTGGGAAATCTAACAGAGATAGCATCTCACTTCCTAAGTTAAAATATATTAATATAAAATGTTTAGTTTCTGATTTTCAATGAATTAAAAATCTGATGGTATTTACGCAATATTTTTAATATAGGATAAAAATATTTCTTCTCTCATGGTCTTTCATAAATAGGACTTGACCAAGATCAAGTATCATGAATATTATCCCTGTTTGCTCTTAAAAGAGATTTCAATACACTGCCTTCAAAACACTGGTCTGAGTTTGTCAGAAGGAGTAGTTGATTTATTATTAAGTCTTTCTGTTTATCACAATAAGAATGCTGTACTTACCTCAGTCTTGCTGAGGTCTTTCAAATGTCTAAAATTGTAGATTCCTTGGGAATGGAGTAGGGTGTGAAACATTTCACACTTCTTATTAGAGAAAATAGAGAAATTCCTATAAGATTAAAATATGCATGTGTCAAACAAATGACATGTCATGCCACTAGCTAGAAAAAAGTCTTCATCTTCGACTAAGGTATATTGCTTCACATCAGTCAGATACCAAAGAAAGCAACAGGTTTGTTTGTAATGGGTGAAGTTCAGTGTCATCATTAAGATTTCTGGGCTCTCCGAAGAGCTGATCAGCAGTGCAGCCAAGTTGCTAAGAAACCCCCCCAATTGGCAACAGACCAAAGGAGACATGCAGTTTGGGGAGTTTTGAGTTGTTGGCATTTTGAACTAAAACAACAACAAGAACAACAACAACAAACAACAACAACAACAAAAAACCCAACAACAAAACCCTCACACAATCTCTGTTGCCTTCAGGACAGGCAGATAGAATCCTTTTAATAAAGGTAAGAGTAAATAATGGTAACATTGACATAACAATGGTGATATTACAAAATATGTTATGAGACTGAATCTGAAAATCTGAATCGAAACTGCTACTTGAACTGCACTATCCATATTTTTGTTCATGTTTCAAGTCATCTGGAGATAACAAATCCACATGAGAGCTTTCTAAGGTTTCCCTTTCTGCAGCTGCTTGCTCGAGGAACTAAACATTATTTAAAACTTAAGAATATAATTTACTTTAGATTCAGAACTTTCAACATACCTACATGAAACAATGAGTTATTCAGGTTTCTATAAATTAAGATATTGTGCAAGAAGTGCCAAAGTCTTCCAGATGCAATGCTTGATAGGAAGGGCTGCTTAATATTCTTTTTAATTAAGCCTTGTCATCTTTCAGTGTCCTTAGTCAGTTGGTTTTGAAGTTAAACATAGAAATTAGCACACAGAGGTTTCACTTCAGAAAGCACAAATTCAGCTTTTAATTTAGGTCACTTTATCTCTGCTTTCTTCCTGTGTATTCACTTTCAGAAGACTGGAGCATAATGTGGCTCAGCTTGACTCTTCTGGCAGTATCTCCTCAACAGAGGTTCAATGTTAAGACATTTGCAGGTCAGAGCTGATGTACACTGGTGGGGCATGGCAAGCATTAGTGTGTCTATCTGCTTGCAGTCAGAGTCATTAGTGCTTTGATTTTCATTAGGGAAAAGTTCATTCATTTTCCTGTTTATCTATTGTTCCAATAATTAGTTCATAGTGACAATAGTGACACATCTATTTGCTTAATGGACCTTTTTTTTGATCCAATCTCAAATATTTCTGCAAACATTAACCCTTACCATGTATTCTGGATTAGCATGTAAAAGATTTTTCTGCAGCTTTCTGCTTTAACACTTTTCCAGTCAAGTCTTTTTTTTTGTTTTGTTTTTGCTTTTAGCTGGGTTTTTAGCCTAGAAGCGGACCAGCTGCATCTGCCAACCTAAATTGGGACTATGCAAACATGCATACACAAATGCAGCTGTATTGCATGCCTCTAACTTACCTGTGGAGCAAAGCATTTTGGATAGTAAAACTGATTCATGTAACTTTGAGAATATGCTCTTCCATGGCAGGGATATAAGCAAATATCCAGCCTGTCATTTTTTACAGCCTTCTCTTTTTCACTTTTTCTCACATATGCCTAAAGGAGTGATCAAGATACCAGTGTGTCTTTGAGAAAAAAAGTAGTAAAATTACATAAGTAAGAGGAAAAAGAGACATCAGACAATACTTCAAATAGAGGCTGAAAAGTCACACAGACATCAGCAGAAGGAAAGATAATCTTAATAAGATTTGTACTTTTTTACCTTTCTCTTTTGTTTTATTTTTCCAATTATCTTTCTATCAATTTTTATTTGATTTTGAAGTGAAACTCATCTTGTCTAACTAAAACTGCATCAATAAAAGCATGTTCATACCAGAAGAAATATAAAAATCTTAATTCAAGTTTTTCCAAGCAAAGCTTTGAACATTACTTAATTTTAAGATAAGTTATAGTAGTTTGGTTTTTTTTTTTCCTTGGGATTTATCTACAAGCTGATTTTTAATATTTCCCACATATATATTTATATATATATCACATATTATCACAAGTTATGTCAGCCTATAAAGGCTTTCAATTACATATTGCATATTACATGATTTATCTGCATGTTCTTGTACAGCAGGACAGCAGGGCCATAATGTAAAGAGTAATATGGGGCCTAAAATACCTGTACCACTGCTGAAACAATCCATCTAATTTTGGCACAGTACCTCAGGACTGAGAGTCAGCATAGCGAACCTACACATTGAAAACTGTGGCACTGGGCTTTTATAGCTCTACTCCTCTTTATTGTCAATTTGCTTTTCTAGGTCTCACTAGGTTGACACTATTACTCATCATTCTCACTAGTGCAAATTCTGTTTTCTACAAGTCTTATTCTTGATTTAGTTATTGATCTTATAATTTTATATAATTAGTACCTCTGTGTTTGTAGTGTCCTATGTGAACTCTTTTTATTAAAACTCTTGTTTTGAAACCAAAATTTGCTAGAGTTGTCTCAAAATGTATTTACAATAATGTGCTAATTATAACAGTTGAAATGCAATGCTCTGAGTTCATAGAATCATGGAATGATTTGGGTCAGAAGGGACCTTTAAAGATCATCCAGTTCCAACCCTGCTGCCATGGGCAGGGACACTTTCACTAGAGCAGGTTGCTCAAAGCTCGATTCAACCTGGCCTGGGCTGCAAGCACACATTGCTGGTTCATACTGAACTTTGTGTCAAGATCAGAAGTTGAAGGTGTATTTTGACAGAACAACCCTGTAGATTGTGGATATATCCATATAATCATAGTGCTGCTAAAGAGCACTTCAAAACCTGCAGTATAAAATCAGCATCACACAAAGCAATTAGTTTCAATGAGAATAAAATGTTAGTGAAATTCTAAAATATATATGCAGCCTCACTTCATCTACTTAAGGGTGGTTGTGTACTTTCTTCTTTTTTAAATCAATTTTCTTCCAACATAGAAATTATAATGGCCAATCTTCGTGAACGAAGATTTGGGAAGGGCTCACCCCACGTGTGCCCTCCGAGCCTGCGCAGTGGATTTTTTTAGGTGAGGCACAGCATGCGCAGAGCTGGCCTCACCGTTTAAGTCCTAAGGTTCATTTGCCACGGCCGAGCAAGCTTGGACAGTGACACTGAGGTCCTTAGGACTATCTACAGCACCCAGTACTAACCAGGGCTGACCCTGCTTCGCATCCGAGATCTGATCTGACGGGATCGGATGGCAGGGAGGCATTTAACTGCCGGGGGCAGTCAGTACACTGAGACTCCAACTCGCGACCTAGGAGCCGGAGTCCGGAGTACTCTCCACTACGCCACGGGACCGCCCCATAAACAACATAGAAATTAAGAGGTGAGAAAAGCACAGGGAGAAGCTTCACAATGACTCTTATAGCACCAGTAGCCTGCAATCAGGCTAGTATTCAGGTAAGTGGGAAAAAGTATAACCCTAATCCCTGAGCTATGAACATACGTTAAAGAGGAGCTAGGGAAGAAAAAGCATTTTTTACATCCTTTTTTCTTTTTATGCTTAAAAGATCTATTTTTTGAAATAAGCCCCCAAAGACTATATTTGCAAGAACATTTACTGTAATTTTTAAGGATATTAAAACTGGTTAATTAGGAAAGGTAAATCTAATCTCTTTTGAGCTCAAAATACTGCTTGCAGGGATCTTTGCAAAAAAGTTAGTCTCAATGTCTACATTAACAGTGTGCAGTTGGTAGTTTTCTGACAGACTTAATTTGGAAAAGGTATTTCCCTGTCACTTTCTGTTTGCAAGTGCTTAAGCGTTGTTGGTTTCAGGGTTTTTAAAATGCTGGCATAGGAACAGCTGAAATTTTAAGTGTTTCACTGAAACTCATTCCACATCCCTTATTGCCTGAAGGATATTGTTCAAATTCAAATGTGTTATACTCTAATGGTAAAACAGTTCCCACTCCTACTCTACTTTCCCACAAACTGACTTAAAAGATAATTTATATATGAAGATTTTATAGACAATATAGAAAATTTTCATCTTGGTAAGAGGTTGTATTTACTGATAATGGTACTAAAAACACTTGGTATATTCCACGAAGGTGGTTTGTATATGTGGTTGGTATATGTTGGTGTTTACTTTTTCAGTGTTTTGGTCTTGTGCAGCTGCAGTGAACACTGAGTTTCAGCTTTTTAAGAAAATGTAAAGGTGAAGAGTCTATTTGCTGCAGTACTGCAATTGAGGCTTTCTGGTAGGCATGGATGTCTCTTAGTATTGCATTTAATTGTAAATACGTGAAGAGTTTATGTTTGATTATTTGTTTGGTTGTTTTTCCTTGTCACTTAATATATGTAATAAAGAGGAACAGTTTGAAAGCATTTAGTTTAGCCAGTCTGAAATGACAAGTGAATAAAATCTTATCAGAAAATTGATTAAGGAAAATCTACATTTCTATATGACTAGCTTTAAGCCTTTATAGACACTGACTCAGAAAATCAAACATCAAATGACAGAAACTAAGGTGTGACTTTATTAAAGACTGCAACTGTATAATCATATATATGTAGTCAAGCGATGCGCCTTATGGAATGAGTATAGATGATTAACAGAGCTGAAAACCTGGTCCATGTGTCTGCTGAGGTTTGCTTCCTCTCCTCTCCTTTGACCAAAAAAGTTCACTACCCAATTTCTCAGCATTTTATCCTTTTGTCTGTATCTTGGCTCATAAGCTGTCACTGAATCTCTTACTTCTGAGGGCTGGCTATTGCAGTTCATCTGAAAGGCACTGCCTACATATAAAGGCCTTCTTATTGGTATTATATTTGGGCAGGATTATTTTTTTATCTGTATGTTTAGTAAGTTCAATCGGTCAATACACAATTTGAAGAGTTGTTTTTTTGTCTGATTAATCTTTACCTGATAGATGAGCTCCATTGTTGGGATAGACCTAGACTTTGTAAAATGGCAGGAATATTACAAAAGAGGGATTGACGAAGATGCTGAGGTCGAGGAGCTTGGTCCCGATAATGTTAATGTTTTGCACTGAATTTACAAGGACTATTATATCATATAAGATTCCTCTTATATGAATGTTTTCCCAGTTTAGTATTGTAATGTCACCAGGTCTACCCATTGTATTTTTCCCTATCATAGTCCCTATCCAAGTTCTTCTTCTCATAAACCCCTAGGATTTTCCCACCAAACCTTCCCTGATTGACCCCAGTTTGGTGCAATGCATCAAACTTCCGTATTTGGTTATGTTCTGATCCCCGTTTCCCATTGGTCCTTTCTTTGTTCCTTCCCTCTGTTTGCGCATGGGCCAATGGGATGTTTTGTCCCTCCCCTTTCTCCTCCCATGCTTCTAGAATCATCCCTTGAACCCTTTATAAGTTGGGCACCCCAGTAAACTTTACTTTTTCTGTTGCCACATCATCTGTAGTGTGGTTCTTCCTTGGGGGGCTGAGCTGGGCTGGATGCAGGAGGAGCCATTCCTTAGCTTCAAGAGGTGGCCTTAAAGAGCTGTTATCACTCCAAGCCTGCAGCCACGGTGCCTCTTGGAGCAGAAGACCCGCGCTCCTATTTTAGGAGCATTCACCATCTACTGACAGTCCATCATTACTAAATTCACTCAGTTAGCTGCAGTGTTTTTTCCATGCACACAATTTTGATACTCTCAGACATTCACAGTGTAGTACTGGGTATTTGGCACTCTCTGATGTTGAATCCTTGTCATCCAGCACACTCTCAACTGTACTGCTGACTAGATCAGATACTATGGCCCTAATATAATCCATCCAGAACAATCCAGGAAACTTCTCTCTCGCTTAATTCCATAACAGTTAGCTCTCTGAAGTTTTCCTCATTCCATTGAATATTTATGTCAGTTATAGGACTTCATGGTAGCAAATACTGCTAGTCCTGTCATCCCATGAGGGAGTGATCCCAACAACCTTGTGTAGCCACATAATCACACCACTTCTTTATGTTAAAGGAAAAAGAGGGGTGGGTAGTTTTTTAATTGTTGTTGGTTTTGTTTGTTTGTTTTGTTTTCAATCCAGTTCTTCATACCAAAGTATCTGTACTATCAAATGGGGAAAAACATCTCTGATTCACTTGTTTACTGGTGGCCTTTTATGAGCACCCTATTCATTTTTAGAAATTTTGTCCTACATGACCTGAAATTCCTCATTTAAATCTGACCCTTACTTTTTCTACACAAAATAACATTATTTTATTACAAAACTATTACATTGGCTCACATTTTCTTGTCATTGTCCTTCATAGCTCTGGTCTGTCTGAGGTGACAATGTATACCTTTGCAACAGCTGTAGTCAGTGATCTGCACAGACTCCCTTGGTGAGCTGACACCTTCAAGCAAATGCCCCAGTGGTACTGTGGCTGGCAAAGAGCTTCCTAACTACTTTCCACCTTGAATATTAGGTGTTTAATTTTCATCATGGAGGAGATGGGGTTTATCCACTGTGCACTGCACACCTGTTCCTGCATATCTACTTCTGTGCTGGCACCTCAAAGTTGTCTTCCTCTTTCCTACTTTTCTTCCTCCTCCTCCAAAATTACTCTGACTGCAGCAATCCCAGCCCTTCTCCCAGGATGCTAACTGGAGGTCTGACATACAAACAGATTAAAAGCCAGAACTCTGTTTGATTTCTGTTGAAGAAGAGAGTATTAGAGCTGTACTTCACTAAGACCCCAGTTCCTGATTGTAACTGCAGCCAAGTCAATGAATGATGAGTAATAGCCTGAAGGAGTTTTGAGTCAATGCTATCATTTACTTAGGATCTAAAGAAGTACGAAAGGGATGTGGGCTTCCCTGGCATTGTCATTCTGGAAATCAGAGCCTTGCAACTTTAAAACGTTGGCCAATTTCCCTTCCGACAGATACCTCTCCCCATACTGTCTTGATATCCTATTCTTTTGGCCATTCCATTGACTGTAAATCTCTACCCATAATATGAAATCTGACCTCTTCATATTACACTACATAAGACTGTGCCAAACCTTGCCAATAGAGAGAAGATTCATGTGTCTGTTTTTTATGGCAAATTTTAGAGAGGCTTTTGTCTACACTCCTTGCAGCATGTTGTTGTTTTTGTCTTATATTCTTCTGGCTGTTTTCCTTTTCAAATCCTAAGCAACTTCTATTCACCCTAACTCTCCACGTGCTTGACTGTTCATTGTTTTTCTTTCTCATGATTATCATCCTACCAGCCCCCAGGGAGAGCTCTGAAACCGATCCCTACCTGCATTTGCTCAACACCTTATTCCCCACCTGGTGTTTCGAATTCCTGCCTATTGTCAGGACTACTGGTTGGGGCAAAAAAAGTGTACCTCCACACCCTGAGGAAGAACAGTTTGATAAAGCCATCCCAGTTAAAGGTCTGGAAACATGGGGGAGGCACAAACAGTTGCTAAATTCTGCAGTTATTGTCAGTAAAAATTGCAACCATCACATCTAATATGCCCTTGAAAGAAAAAGAGCATTCTTCTAGTATCCTGATCAGCCTAATCTCAGTCACTGTGCTGATGAAGCCAGAGGCATTTGTAAGTCTTGCAGTGTTAAATGAAACTGGTAGTACTGATGGTTGTGCAGCTGGTCTTGCCTGTCCCACATTGGCTTTTTAGCCACCAGCATGCTTGCAGCAAGCATGGGTAGTGCCTTTCCCAAATCTTCATTTGCAAAGCCTAGCCATGGTGACGATGATGATGACTGATGGTTGTGATCTCCATATTCTTTGAGGCACCATTGTGTCAGCTGCCTTGACAGGGCTGACCCTGGCATTAACCCCAGAGAAATATTGCCACATACCAGCAGTTTTCTTATCACCATACAATTATCGCTACAGTGACTTACAACTGCAAAGTCTCCTGAAGAAATAACAGTAGCATTAGTAGCCACGCAGCAAACATATGGTGCCTCAGAGCAGCTGGGAAAACAGGGTGCTCCAGCTTTCTTGATGGAAAGCACTTTTCCTCTGCCAACTGCATTTTGTAAAACAGTTCAAAGGCTTTTACCAGCTTTCAGGGAGCTGCTTGCCACAGGGAAATGCTTGTGAAAGGAGTGGGTAGGCAGGCACCCAAACAGCAGAAGTCATAAGCTATCTAGCTACCTCTCCCCATCTTTCAGCTTCTACACAGAGAGCTGGGATTAACTACTGAGGGGAAAAACTACTAAGGGTATTTGGATACAAGTAAGCCCCTTACAACTTCAGGGTGGTCAGTTCAAATGACTATATAAACTGACCATCAGCCCTATAAACATGCATCTAGGAATGGTACTACCAAGACAATATCTTCCCACCGTACATTTCTTTTGACCATGCCCCATTGAAATCCTCTGTCTTCTTGGCCCGCCTTTCTTTGTGGCCAAATAACCTCCTGATCCAGTATCTTGACCAGTCTGGATTCGTACTGCTAACCTCAGATCTAATACTGAAGCAAATGCAACCCCTTGGTAGGTCCAAAAAATTGGTTTACAGAAATCTAAGAGCCTCATTTCTCTCTCTAAGGGCGGCCTACCTACATTCATTTCTCTTCTAGATTCTATTAAATACTGAAGCTGATCTTCAGGTAATGGCATTGCCTGCCCAATTTCTTGTCCTAATTATTGTAGTTCTCCTTCAGACTTCATACCACAGAACCATAGATTGGCCCAGGGTAGAAGGAATATGAATATCAAGTCTGTCAGTGGAAGACATCATACAGTAGATAGATAAAATCTTAATTATAGTCAAAGTATATTTTTAGGTCTACTCAATATAAAAACCTCTCTCATGATACCGCCACACACTATTTTATTTTTCCAGCTCAGGACAGCATCATAGGACAGCTTCTTTATCAAAGAGTAGAAAAATCTGAGGAAACATAGTATTACCCACAGGAATTATATGTTCTTTATGTGTCCCTAGTTAATAAGTTCCTATTCAGGATGGGGATCCATATATATATTCTGAATTCTTGCTGAACAGGTTTCCCTCAAATTAAATGAATATATCCCATAACAATAAAACATCATTCTAAAACGTTGCAGTGAGACCAGCATCTTTATTAAACAATGTATTAAAATTCCTCTTCTCTCTGAAAATATTAAAAAAAGGAGGGAAAAAGGGAAAAAAAAAAAGGGAAAGGTATGCTGAGTCCTACACATCAACACATACAGGCTCCAAGAGATTCAAGGAAGGAAAGTCTTCCTTGTTAAAGCAACAAAGATTTGTGACATAACCATAGGTGTCATTTCCTAATAATTAGATTAACCTTAGGGTGTATCTTTTACACCTCTTCATTCAGGATTTCAATAAATGCTTAGTATGTATTGTACATACGCCATGGCTGTAGTTTAATTACCACAAAGTGTATTTATGGCATCTGGTATATAAATCTTTATAGTATATGTCTTGTAGATTTCAGGAAAAGGCATCCTCCCTGGATAGAAACATTAAGAAAAAAAATCTTTATTGTGTTAATCAACTCAAGAATAACTAAGAGTATTTAAAAATAAACCTGCCTCATTGTTTCAGAGAAGATAAGGTTAACAGATGAAGTAAATGATAATCAGGCTTCTGGTAGTACATGTGGACCCATGGAGAGAGGAGCCCATGTTTGAGCAGGTTTGGTGGCAGGATTTGTGACCTTGCGGGAGACCCATGCTGGAGCAACCTCTTCCTGAAGGACTGCATCCTGTGCTGGAGCAGTTTTTGAAGAACTGGACCCACCTTGGGGTAGTAGAAAAGGACTGTTCCATTGGTGGGACCTCTTGCTGGAGCACAAGAGTGTAAGGAGAAAGGAGAAGCAGAGATGATGCATAATGGACTGACTGTAATCCTGTTTCCTGTCCCCCTGCACTGCTGCTTGGGGGAAGGAGGTAGAGAAGTTGGGAGTGAAGCTGAGCCTAGGAAGAAAGGAGGTGTTTCCAGTTTTAATCTTGGTTCTTATTATCCTACGGTCTTAATAATCAGCAAAACATTCTGTTGATTTCTCCAACTCAAGTCTGTTTTGCCCATGATGGTAATTGATAAGTCATATGCCAGTTCTTATGTCAACCAACCCACAAGCTTTTTGTCAAATTTCCTCCCCCTGTTATGTTGAGGAGGGGGTGTGATGGTGTGGTGAACACCTGCCAGTTAGCCAAGGTCAATCCCCAGTTCTAAGTAAAGAGTAACTTCACAAGAAGATGGCAAATGTAGGGGGATTGTAATCCTTTTGTTAGAGATTTCAAGTTTCACAGTCATTCCCAATCAAGTGTAAATAACTTAGTGCAATGTATTAAAGTTACCTTTTGTGTGTCCAAAACAGATAGGCCATTACTTGAATTCCCATGTCTGTCATGCAAACGACGGAAGGGAAAATATTATTTAAAACTGCAGTTCAAAGTAGTTGGTGTTCAACATATATTTAAGCAAGTATGTCAAGAAAAATATGTTCAGCTATAATCATTTAGAGCTATTCAAATTCTACAGCTTATCTTACTGCAATAAGTCAGTGGGATTTCCAACAGAAATAATTTTCAGGGTTAATACTGCATAAGGAAGAAAAGGTTTCTTGATCCAAACTACTAGATATCTCCAGGCATTTTTCAAAGAAGGTCCTAGTCACCTTGTTAATTACATTCAGACTTGCTGAACTATCTCCTAGTTTCATTAATTTAGTGTATTTTTGTCTTTATAACTTGATTAAGGTAATGTCTTTCCTATGTTCCATGAAACACTTATCATCTAAGTACCACTGATTCAGTGAAATTCCATTAAGTCACAAAAAATGCGCCTGCAAGATGACCATCAAAATCGTCATTAATTTCTGATGTCACACATTGTAAAACCAGTAGAAAATTTGAGTTCAGATTTTCAAATTTCTCCTGAAAATTAAGAATGATGAGATTTTACATGGTTGTTCTACTTGTGAATTAAATGCTCCTCATGTGGATCTTAATTCAGGAATGGGCTTAAAATGAAGCACATGAAACTAGTATAGCAGTTCTGGATGCAGGGTAAAACTTAAGAGAGAAGAAGCAAGAGCCTTAGGTAGATAATAGTAAAAATATTACTGTGTAAGAATCATTTCATGGAGTAAGAGTCATGACTGTGCAATGATCTTATGTTAAAGTAACTTATTTTTGCAATAAAACTTGGGTCTTTCAGGAAAAGGAGAATGGACAGCACAATTTTTCTACTGTGAAAAGAACCCTCACCTATTTGCAAGCGTATGGTTTGTTTTATAGATTAGGCACTTTGGAATTCTTCTCATATAAACATTACATCTACTTATTGGAATAAAAATAGAAAGTTATTTGCTGTGATATTTGGAAATTTTGGTGATGAGTGACATATACTAAAAAGAGGTTATACCTGACTCGAGAAAAGTATGGGAAAATAATTACAGTAATCAGGTTCATGGAAGAAACATAGTGATCCAAAAATGTCTAATGATTGACAAAGACAGATGAGGCATATTCAGAATGTTAAAAAAAGTTGAAGCAACTTTTGAGAGTTACCAAACTAAATGGTTTTCAGGGGTACAAAGAACCTTAACTGCAATAAAATGGAAAAGTAGGTTATAATTAAGGTGAAGGGGTACAAAATTACCAGAGAGACTTGTGTTTAACAAAGCTTGTGACTGCATGTCAAGGGTCTAGAGCAAAAGTGCTATGAGGAACAACTGAGGGAGCTGGGGTTGTTTGACCTGGAAAAATGGAAGTTTAGGGGGGTCTTTATCAATCTCTTCAACTACATGAAAGAAGGTTGTAGTGAGGTGCAGGAAGGTCTCTTCTCTCAAGTAACAAGCATTAGGACGAGAGCAGATGGCCTGAAGTTGAGCCAAGGGAGGTTTGGACTGGGTATTTAAGAAAAAACTTCTTCAGAGAAAGTGAATCATTGAGAACAGGCTTCCTTGAGAAGTAGTTGCATCACTGTCCCTGGAGGTGTTTAGAAGATGTGTAGATGTGGCATTCAGGGACAAGTTTTAGTGGTAGACTTGGCAGTGCTGGATTAGTGATTGGACTCCATGATCTTAGAAGTCTTTTCTCATCTAAATGACTCTATGTGCATGTGAAAAGGTACCAAAGGCACAGGAGACCACAGACAAGAATGTATGTGGACTTGAAAACACACTAATAGCGGGCTTCACAAAAGGTTTATGTGCCAGGCCAGTAAGTATCATATCAAGGATGAACTGTTATATGCTGAGGATAACTTAATGGAGACATATTTCAATTGTAATATTGAATAAAAACTTTTTTTGCTTTGGAAGTGCAGAGAAATACAGGGTGAAAGGTGAAATGTCAGAAGAATGAGTATTATGGTCATTATTTACCTTTTAGGAGAAATGCAAGAAATCGGCATCTTTCAGCAAGAAAAGTTTTGTACTTGAGAATAACTTAACAAGCATGGTCGTCAACTGAAATACACGTTAGGCTTAGTTATGTTCAAATCTTAGCTCATACTTGGATTTGAAGTGCTCAGTTCTGGGCTTTCACGAGTCCCCAGTGGGATCACAACTAAGAAAAAGAAAGAAAGAAAATCTTAGTGCTCTTCTTTCAAAGGATTAGTGCATTCCAGGGTTTGAGTGTAATTTAAACTTCTTAGCCATGCATATGTCTTCAGGAGATTGCAAAAACCAAACCAAATTTCCATCACCATTATAAGCTATTAATTATAGATTGCGATTCTTCTCACACAGCAATTGGTATAATTGAAGTCATCTCTGGAAGACTTTTATCACAGACTGTTTAAACAAGCAATGTATGGAGAGGGACAAGTGGGAGGGAAAGAGAGAAGGGGCAGCAAGAGCTGTATGAATGTTACATGATCAAAACCAATATAACAAATAAGTCTGCATGGGGAGAGAATGGGTGTGAACTGTTCTGAACAACACACATTTCTAAAGGAGGATGGACTGCCGCGTTTCTAACCATTGGAATTAGATTCAAATGAAAGCAATAGTGGTTATTTTGGTTTATGGCATTTTTTGTTTATTTGTTTGCATTTTTTTGTTTTGATGTAAATAAAACATTTAAAAACCTTTGAATTAATAAATGAAGATTTATAGGAACATACAGCTGTAGGAAAAAAGTAACCATTAAGTTCATAGGTCTCTTGGTAGCACATTTAGACAAGAAATTGCTTCATAGCAATAAAAAGCACATTAATAGCTATAGATAGTTCAAAAGTTGTTCTAAGATAAAACCAAACAAGTCTGCTGCAACAACTGACTTGCTGTCATTAAGGCCCTCATACTTTGTTTCTGCTGATGGCACTCAGCACCCTGGCAATTCCCTGTTTATGAAATCAGATACATCATCCTTATTAAATGATTTTGACATTCATATGTCAAACATCACAAACTAATGTGCCATTTATTGCAGAAACAGAATAATAATAATGGGTTTGGATGTGCAGTATGCTACTTGTAGAACACCTGACCTCTCAGCAAAAATTTTCTCAATCCTAAAATTTTCAGGAGGTTATGAGAATTCAATGCTAACAGCAGCTCCAGTCAAGAGACAGAAGAGCTCAGTACCTGTAAGGATTAAACCTGGCTAGNATAACAATGTAGAACTTCTGAAAGTGTCTGTAAGAAATACAAATTAATCTGTTCTACCTCTGTGAAGACTTTCTCTACATGTGTCATATACTGATAACATTACTCAAGTAATTATCATTATCTCCGAGCAAGTGTTTTCAAACACTTGATATCTTTTAATAAGGAAAGCATAGTGCATGCTGTATAGAAGAGTTGGCAAGATTCAGGTGATATGGTTACCCAGGAAGAGAACTAGAAGAACAGGAGATGTACTGGGGATTAAAAAATCAAGATAAACAAAATGCAGAAATTCCATGCATAAAAGAATGCTGCTCCTCTGTAGCACTATTGGTTAATAAATATAATCATGTCTCCCAGGGCTACTCTAGATACTTAGCAATGAACTGCAGTTGCTCATTGGATGTAAATGTAAAACAGTTCACAGAACTTTAAAACACAGTTCACAGAGTGGAACATATCACTGAATTAACAAAATAATTCACTGTATATATGCATCAAACTTTTTAAAACTTGTTTTCTTCACCAAAGGACTGTAACTGTTTATTTTAATTACTTCATTTTAACTTTTGGTATAACTTAAGTTTTACACTCCAGCCGAAAAACTGATTAATGAACCTGCAACCCATTCATGTAATGGTATGAAATAATAATGTATAAAATAGTGTGAAAGTACCACACTGCTTTTTACCACGTTCCACAGAGGTCATGCTTTCCTGGGAAACATTTTACAGTATATTAACTGCCTGATCATTGAGAATAAATTATGAATTAATTTTTCTTCCTTTGTCTCTTCCTAAATTAGCTAAAAAGTTAGATACTTCATTATGGAACTGTGATTTAAAATGTTATAAATGACTGCAGCAGTCTTCTGATCTTTTTCTTCAAAACTAAAAGCTTAAATAGTTGTCATTTAATTACGAGAAGTTTAGCCTATTTTTGTACCTGTCTGTAATCAGGATCACAATGAATATTTCACTATCATAAACAAAAAAATCAAGGGTTTTTTGGTCCCTCATCCTACCACTTCTGTAATTAAATAATTGATTTTTTTTCCCAGTCTCTGGGAAGAAAAACACAGTATTGTTTCTATTTCTTCAATTCTTTGCATATTCTGAACTTGAAGGTGCATCAGAAAAGATTTTATTCTGGCACTGTTGCTACCTAAGTAGCAGTGAAGTGGATAGTACCCCAGCAATACATACATACTGTTTACTTTCGCTTTAAAATTTTTGGTCAAGTGAAGAGTTTTGTGAGGGCTCTACTTCTCCTTTTTTGGGGTGTAATAGTAAGACTGAAAGCAAGCCTGTCCCATGTCAGCTTTGTCATTGCAAGGCTAATCCAGTCCTTCAGTTTTGGTATCACCATGAAAACTTGCAGTGAGTTTCTAGTTTCCCCAAACACAAAACTGCTCCATAAGGATCATACTGTCTTTCCACTGCCTTTGAAAATTTGCTGTGAATTTTCTCTCTCCTGCAAGCAGTAGTCTGTTTCCCTCAAAAGTCTCTCAGTTTAGATAGACAGCAGCAGGAGCAGGGAAGCAGCAGCACCTACACACATGGCTTTACTTTGGATGTCACTGCTGAATATGTCTGCTTAGTGTTGGTTTATTCTACAGAGTCGTATCTGAGAGTCTGGATACAAGCAGTTATAAAATAATTTAGACTATCTTGATAATTAAAATCACCTTTAAAAAGGTTATGCAACAGTAAGTTAAAAAAAAAAACCCAACCTGCATATGTTTTAAAATTTTCTAGTATCTCTCTGCTTTGGAAGCAGAGCTGAAGTTCATTAGGTGGGGTTTTCTTGTACATGGCATATCCTATGTGAAAGTGCATATTATGTTTAATCAGTCTGCATATGCTACAGAGCTACATAGACTTCTAGCACTCTAAGTATTGGAAAAATCTACTGATGCTTCATGCCTATAGAATGTTTTTATGCTGATCTCACATGGCTTATGACTTCAGAAATTAAACAGGAATTCTTTGCAGTTATTCCCCGAGGAGGTCCTATGTTTCTTGAAGATTTAGGCAAAGATATTTGTGGTCATCACACAGAAAAACTAAAATTGTGTAGTGGCAGAAAGAGGGGAGGAAATATGAAAGTATTGTAGATGAGATCAGCAGCAAATGCTTCTGGGAATATGGGCAGAAGTATAGAAAAAAAGTACAAACTAAGCAGGAACTACAGATGTCAGAAAAGGTTAGAGGAGAAGGCTATTCTATAAATAATAAAGCACTGATCCTAGCAAGTAATGGAAATGCAGAGTTGTGAAGAGTTCCATTAAAGAGCTGTCATATGTACTGTTAAAACTCATGTTGCCACTCCAGTAAATCTCTATGAAAGAAGTGAGTAACTTTTCTCTGCTACCTACTACTGCCTCTTTGACATAAAGTTCACTGACCTGATTATTCAAGGTTAGGATGTTTCTGTGTTAACAGTTACATCATTGCTTCACTTCACGTAAATCAGATAAAAAGTAATGTAATTTTTATGTTTCTGAGTCCTCTTAAACAACATTAGCGTTCCTTTTACAATGAATAACTGAAGTCTTACACTACTCTACAATACAGCCAAGCATGTAATCTTCATTTGTATTTAGTATCTATATCCACCATGAAAGAAACAATTCTATTACATTTTGCCAAATTGTTCTTGGATAAGAACTAGAGCTGGTTTTACAAGTTCCATTTATATAGTTTTGTAGAGTCAAGCTGCTCATGTAAGAAGGTCACATTTTGAACAGTGTCTTTAACCTGCCTTACTACTTGAGAGCTGTGGAGGAAGTACTTGCAGGAGTACTCTGTTGAGAACTCGAAGGATACTGCAGGGAGGCCAGAAAGCTGCAATTGTGATGCTGGTAAGGTCAGATAAATTAAAGAAAGCCTAGAAATAGTTCTTTTTGTCTTCTACTTTGTTTCTGAGCTTGTGTTGATGAGTAAGTAACAGTCTTCTTCTATACATGTTGATAAAACCATCTGTGAGTGACCTGATAAACTCTAGAGTACTCTAGTCCTTAGGATACAGAAACCATAATTAGACTTTACTGAATTTCTCAGACAGCCATAACTCAACTTAGTTCAGCTCAGACAAATTTAGGGAATACTAAGTTTGAAGTGCACTCCACCCTATCACACACACTCACCTGCAAGATTATGGGACAGAACAACACTGTGGGCATCCCTGTGTCTCTGTTTCCCAGCTGCTTCAAGGTGTTACAGGGGATGCCATGAAGGCATGTGTCACCAGGGGACATGAGAGTGGGAGACATCTCAGAAAATGATGGGTCATGTAGATATGATAAATAGAATGTGAATTTAAAACCTTTGTAGCTGTCTGGAGATAGAGTTTTCCCAGTATTTGTAAAAATTCACTTGGGAAATACTTCTTTGTTTTTTGTGCCTATCAGTGAGAATTGGAGCAAGTACTTTTGTCCTTTGAGATGTTCCTGGTCACAGGAAGAACAGCTGTCATGAAGAGACAAATGTTTTGTCTTCCTTTGCCTTTCTAGAATTGCTTAATGAGAAGTATTTACCTCTTAGGAGAGAATGCAAATGGTTCATAATGAAACTTAAAAAAAAGGCAAATTTATTCCTCAACAGACAAAGGAAAATAAGAGTTTAGGGAAAATACTGTAAAATGTGAGATTTCTACTCCAATGCATACTACCTTTTAGTTCTGATTCTTCTGTCTGAATTTATTGATTCTTATTTTTCACTTTTGTGTATACTCACCTCATACTGATGTTTCAAGGTGAGGGATTTACTTTCCATTTAATGCTATATAGCTTTTCCCAGTGAAGACACTAATTTATTCCATACTAGAGGGACACCTTTTCTTTAGTTTCATTTTATGTGAAATATTTTACTGTGTTATCAACACTAATCTGAAAGTTGAGTAAAATCAATGCATACAGAAACTGAAATTATTTACTCAGTGCTTGTTCAATGTTATCAGTCTTGTAACGATTCATAACATTCAAAGCAGATATATATCTATTTCCTTCTGCTATTTGCTTTCAAAAACTTTACTCTTGTCTCCTTGATACTATCATTTTTTTGCCTACTGAATGCACAAAAACATATTTTGTGCTGGTTTATAACCACTTCTATTCCACTGAAATAGATGGAATTCTGGAGATACTAATTTTTTCTTGATAACTTTCATAACAGTGAAGTGCTAGAGAATATTTTTAACATGTTTGAAAATACTTCTCTGTGATACAGTTTCTGATATCATGATAATTTCATATAAAGGTTTTGGCTTTAGCACACCCTCAGTGTCACACAATAAAAACTTATCGTATATTTCTGCATATAAGAAATGTGTTCCAACTTCTATTCTAGAAATCTATACACTTCCAAGAAGACACATACTGGGACAGACTTACCAATGCTTATCCACTTGCATAATCTTTACTTGCACAAAAAATCCTGTTGAAGTTAAAGCTCCCAGATACAATGCAATTACTCACATGCTTTAAGGTTGCATGGTTCTTTATAATTGTACTCTGTCCCCCCAGCTAAATATTTGCCTATGCTTTGTCTGACAAAACCCTCTAGCTGAATGCTTCTCTACTGTGAGTATATATATTGAAAGCTGACAAATGCATGGCTTAAGAAGCAGAGACCCAATTATAAACTGCTACACAATTTTTATGAGAAAGCAAATCTAAGTTGCTTTTAATATTATAACTCTCTTTTCGATATTGTACAATGTTGCTGTTTACCTCACTTTTCAGCAATTGTTCTTAAGAAAGACGTGGCTAACTGTAGATTTCTTGCTGATGATAGGAGAAGGAAGAAATAAAATGTGAACATTGTCAATACCAATCTTAACAATGGCTTTCATTGTTGGGACATAAACTGAGGTCATATTTGGCACTTAGCCCCAGACTGTTCTGCAACAGTGCTGTGTCCTAGCACAGACTTTACCAAGGAATTCTGAAGGCAAGTATTTGCAGAACACCAGTGCCAAAGCTGAATTTTCTAGTCTGTCAAAGGACAATATGTAGGCTGCCTCCATTCTAAATTATGTTGTGTCATGACTGTTTGGTATCCACTGTACATATGCATGCTGGATGTATACATATAATGTTATCTTCCTCATGATACTAATAATGATAAAACTTTCAAAGTGAAGGTGCACAATTTAGGGCATTATGTTGCTTGGTTTTGCTAGAATAGCTGTCATAAATTGATTTCACATGTCAACTGTAGCTATTAGCTAATTGTATAGTCTGGCTTTTTGATGTGCTTCACATGCAGCCATACTTTTAGTAAAGTTGCCAATTGAAGAAGAAATGAAGTTTCCTTTTTTCTTCGCCTCCTTTGAATTATTCAACTACATAGTCATATCCTTATCTTCTATTGAATGTAATTAAATTATTCTTAGAAAATTATTAGGTCAAGAAGACTGGAAAACAGTTATGCCTGTGAATGAGTGAGAGTGAGTGTGTGTGTGTGTGTGTGTGTGTGTGTGTGTGTGTGTGTGTGTGTGTGTAACAGAAAGGGAGTGATACTGAGAGTGAGGGTGTTTTTTTTTTTTTTCTTTTTTTGGCATTTGAACAAGCTGAGTTAATAAGTGGTTTCCTGCAAATATCCAACTCTACAAACCAAACCTACAAAAGATTTCCCCTTGGAGTATTACTGTAATAAGCATTGTCCGTTGGGAATTCCAATTCTCCATGCTGAATTTCTCTCCACAGTACAGTGGGATTTTTGGCAGGAGAGTGTGGAATCTCAGTTTTAGACAGAGACGTACTGCTGGAGAAAAGTATTGTGCCCTTCACTTGCTAGAATATCTTATCATACACAGGAGTTATGTTGGGGTATCTGAACACCATTCCTGATTTAGTCAGTTCCAAAGGAACAATAGAGAAGTGCATCAGTCCATCAGCCAAAATGTTATGGACCCAGATTTAATTGTTTTAGTATCTATCTATTTTCTCTAAAGTCAGCTTATAGAACACGTGTTGTATTTGCATGGCTGTTTGAATCAAATGTGTATGTCTTCACTGTAAAATGATGATGTACTTCAGCTCACACTGTGTCACAGGAATTTCTGCAGCTCCATGCAAGTCAGCAAAATAACACAAATGTATACCAGTAACACTGTGACCCAAATGTTTGTTAAGCTTGTACATGTCACCTCATTAGAAGTAAACTTGCTACTGTGGGTTTGTAATGTCAGCTGGCTGCAGCATGGTTTTTGCCATTTAGCCCATGCATCTATTTAGCAGGCTGTATAATTACTGTTGTATGTGTCAGGACTATCCTAAGGTGGTAAGATCTTGTTCTCCTGCTCTATTTTTCCTTACCAAAAACAAAACAAAAAAGAAAACCCAAACAAAACCGAAACAACAACAACAACAAAAGCAACAACACAACAAGAACCCCCCAAACCTCAAACAAACAAAACCCCCCCAAACCCCAAAACTGTGGTGTTATCCTTAGCTTATAGTGATGCACATTAACAACAACCTTCCTAAGGTGAAATTGCCAGTTAACAAATACTGACAATGGGGAAAAACAATCTTCCTGCTCCATGTCTCATTTAACACTACCAACCTTCTCTTCTCCGTGATTTTCCTACCCACAAAACTTAGTTTTCTTGGTATGATAAAGCCCATCTACATTACATTGCAATTTGCTGTCCTCTGTAATTCAGAAATATAAGTTTTATTGTTCTAAACACTTTTTTTAAAAAAATAGATTAACATATAAATGAAAGCCTTTTAGCTATTTATTTACTTCATGAAGAGTTCATTATAATATTCAGGAAATTGGCTATAGGGTGGAAAGAAATACTGTATAAGGATAGTTTAACTACATTCTTTGTATACATCAGATCTCATTCATTTGGATCCATTGATTTTTTTGTTCAGTGTGAGTCCTTTATTTTTATTAAAAATTATTTGATACGGCTTTTTCTGGCTCATCTGCACTTGACAGCTTGTAAAATGTAATTTGCAGAGCTCTGTGACCAGCAGAATTGCTTAAGCAGTCTTAGTTGTTTTTTTTTTCCCAATGAATACCAACCACCTAGCTTCACCTAAATAATATTCTTATCTTTGTAATGATTGTGCTATTGAGCCCTATTTGCCTTTAAAACTTCAGTAAATGTCATAGGCCTGCAAGAATAATTTGAGAAGGACTATTTACCCTTGCTCCATTATTCTTTCTCCATTTTTCTTTTTTATAGAAGATAGGTGTGGCTATTAAATAGGAATATTAAGCTGCATGGAAGTTAAGAGAGTGGATAAAAGGTCATTTTTTCCTGATCATTAGCGAGGTGGACTCTAAAACCTCTGAACTACAATAGAAAAAAAGTCTTTAGAAGTGCTTAATAAAGGATGATTTTAACTTTTTTTTCAGATATTCAAAAATATATTTTACTTCATTTGGGGTAATCATTGGGGTTCTTTTTTCACAATTGAACTAACCAAGATTTCTGAAGCTAACTATCTTTTCTTCCAGTGGAAAAGATCAAGAAATAAAGTATTTCTTTTTATTTAATTTGTTTCAAGTTAGTAAAATATTTTAATTTTCTGTTTCTTTTGCTTTTTACTGTTCCCTGTTTATCACTCAGCTCCTTTACTATGATTTCCTCCACCATCCACAGTCTTTTTGGAGGCTGTATCAGCTCAGGTGTCTCCTGCTGTAGCTCCACCTGTGCATCACCCTAATATCTTCTTTGGGTCTAAAGCTTCACCAGGATCATTTGCTGGTCTTGGCTGTGGTGCTAAGACTTTATATCACATTCTGCCTGAATGGAGGGTGGCCTCTTCTCCCAGGTAACATGTGGTAGGCCGAGAAGACATAGCCTCAGACTGCACCAGGGGAGATTTAGGTTTTAGGTTAGGAGGAATTTCTTCATTGAAAGGTTTCTTAAATACTGGAATGCACTGCCCAGGTAGGTTGTGGAGTCATCATCCATAGACATGTTCAAGAAGTAACTGGATACAGCACTAAGTACCGTGGTCTAGTAGAAAAGGTGGTGATCAGTCAAAGGTTGGGCTTGATGATATCAGAGGTCTTTTCCAGCCTAAATGATTCTGTGATTCTGTTGCAGTCTTTATTGTTGGTGCTTTAAGTGGGGAATGGATAGAAAAGAAAGTATTCTGAGAATGTAATTTTTCATGTTTATAGTAAGAAAAATTAGAATCAAAATATAAATCTAGGTATATCAGCCTATTCAGTGAAAAGTAAGTGAAAGACAGTTATATTTTGCAGGCTGGACTCCTGTATGGGCAGAATGTTAAACAACATGTGAATGTGTAACAAGTTATACAGAGACAAATGGCACTGGGCAAAGGGCTGAAGTAGCTTAAATACTTGATTCTTTCTCCTGATGCAGCTTTTCTCAACTATATCCCAGATAGTTAAATATAGTTTCCAAGCTGCCTGCTTTTATGACATGTATATCCCTCCTTAAGGGATCTTAGTCTTTTGGTCCATTTCCATTACATCTCTATTTCATGAAGCTGTATGATTATTTTACACTAACACATGGGACACACACTGCTGGGGATATCAGTCAATGCAAAGGTTTGGGTAGTATAGGAACAATTGCATTTTATAGAAACAAGTTCTAAATAAGATAGGTAGAAGTCAAGCAGACAAAGAGCTGGGAAACAGCTCTTCATTTGCAAAAATCTTCCAGAAATGTGTACAGTTTATTCCTCTAAGAAACAAAATAATTTATTGAAAAATCTTGTGCTGTGTTGACCTTCAAAAATACTCAATCCCCATCAAAAAGTTTTAGATTTTTAAAAGAGGGCAGGGAAGTCTGACTATTTATTTTCCTTTTCTCGTCTCCTTGGGACAATACATAGAGAGAGAAGAAAACAAATCCTTCCGGTCAAATCCCAGTGTAAATGAAAGAAAAGGGAATACATTCAAGAAATTTGTTCTGTGGCTTTCTTAGAGGAAAATGTTGATATTGGTTCTTATCCTAGAACAACATATTATCCAGAGGTCACCAAAGAGGTGTTGTTGGTGGAACATTCCAACTGCTCTACCAGACCAATCTGACTCTTTTCCCTTACACCAACTTCAGTATATTCAGGGCATGTTTTTTTTTACTATTTTTAATCTGCTGCAGGAGTGTAAAGACATAATGATCTTCTTTGGAAAAAAAAAAGAAGAATTGGCAAAACTAGTTTGGTCTAGAAACTATTGTTTGAAATGAACAGCTATTACTAGTGATGCCATAGAGATTATACTTTAAAAAGAGTAGCACTTCCTCTCTGCATTGCATTTATGTTATTTTATTTTGTAATCCAGTGAGAAGAAGCATTTTGAAAACGTCTATGGAATATCAGGATTCCAACTGGTCTCCTTTGTTCCTGTTATTACATTAGATTTCTCCAGTCTCATCCTTCTACTATAGCTCTTGAAAGAGTATGCAGCTGCTAGTATAAAAGTTAGGCATTTCCTATGTTAGAAGATTATTCTCTGCTTTTATGAGATGTGTATTTTTAAACATTAGAAATCTGCTTCCATGTACAGTTCATAGTGTGAAGATAAATAATGTCATTAAACTAAAAAAACCCCTTTTAATGATTTCTGGCTATTCTGTGGGCATAGCAATTTAAACTAATACTTCCTTACAAAAATCACCACAGTTACTCAAAGTTCTAAGCCCAGCAATCATTTCAAGACAACGTGGCATCATTCTTTTATAAAGTGGGTTAATGGTGTTTTTCTGAAAGCTTAGCCCAGTAATTTTCGTGTTCTTTTTATTGCTATGTAGAAGAAGAAATACAAAATGTGATTTGGGTTGTTAAAATGGCATAAAATTATTTCAATTTAGCAGGGACTATCTAGGAACAATGCACACTAGGGAAGTGATTCTTAACTCCCTTAAGGACAGTTGCTGTGAGCTGACAAATTTATAATTTGCCAGCCCATTGTTCTGCCCTTTGTAACAGGGAAGGAGCAGATCAAGCAAATTCTGACTGCATCAAGAAAATTCTAACTACAGAGTTTTTCTGTTCACTTCAGTTTCTACTGTTGACTATGTATTTTAATGCTGAATATCAGCAAGTTAGAGAGAGTAGGACTTAGCTCATGTACTTTTCTTCTTTACATTTACGTAGTAAATATTTTCTATCTAGAAATGCCAAAACTGTATGTACATTTAAATTTTTAATTGGAGATATTTTCAATAAATCTTAAAGCAGAGGAAAATAAGGAAACAGTGTTAAAATTATTAACTGTTGTGTGTATATGAACAATTTAACTGGAAGTTAAAACTAAATCTTTCTGTTATCCTAAACATTTTTCAATTTTCATTTGAACAAGCAGGAATAGGGAGTAAAAGATCAAGATGTTAAGAAGTTAGTATGTTATGCTAGTAAAAGGAAGAGAAACTTGCTTTTTTATTGTTATTATTCTAAATGCAAACAGCTTTCCTAAAGTCAGGTCTGAATTTGGAAATTAATCATGAGTCTAAAAATGGCCTTCCATTTGTAGAAGATAAGGTGTGCTCAGAACTATGCTGAGTGTAAAAACTAAGTTCAGAGCACATTCTCAGTGATTCCATAACTCAGCCAGCAGGGAATAATGCACTACAATAGACATTCCCTGCAAGGCTCAGCACATCCCTTAGGCCCCTGGTAGATCTGACAAATGACAACCTTTTGTAATTTGATTTCTTTTTTCTTTCCACACACACTTACTGCATTTCTAAAATCCGATCAAGAATGGGTAATTGAAATTCTAGTTTTGTAATCATTAATTTATCAAAACTGTTTTAGACTCTTAAAACATACTAGTATGTAATTAAAACTTTGGCAAATTTATTCTCTCATCCACTCTACTATATTACTTAGAATTTATTAGGCTGTTATTAAACACCAAAATAATGTTTAATCTAGTACTTCCTAAAAATATAAATGCAACTGTAAACAAAGCACTCACACTTTCATAAATAGTCAATTTGGTTGAAAGGACAGGGATTGTTCCAAACAGCATTATATCAGAATTATTCAGGAGTTTCCAAGTCTACCTTCATAGAAGTCATATGGCCAAACACTGAACCTTGTGAGAGCTTGAAAAGATTTTTGTACTATGACCTTTTCTAATTTAGATTCCTAAATGATCTGTTTTTCTTTACTTAAAAATAAGTTATGCTGTTTGACAAATGTATTTTTCTATGAAAATGGAATCTCTAAGTGGGTTCTCCTAGAGGTCTGTACCTTGTTGACTTTTTGCCTAAAGTATGAAAATCTAGAGGCATGGGGTTACATCTCCTGTGAAGGTTAATTATCAAATTTGATGAACTCCCTTCAGTCCCTCACAAGGGATATATTCAAATATATCAAAATATATTCAGAATATATTCAGATAAGATTTGTTTTTATTTTACAGTCTTTGAATAAGTGTGAAGAGGGCGAATATTTTTGTTCACCAGTTTTTTTTTCCTTTTTAATTTACCATGTTTGCTTTAGCTATCAGAGAGCATTCCACCCTCTTTTCAAGTCTGCACTTCATGTTCTGGAAAGAGGCTACTTATATATAATAAATGAGAGTGTGTGCAACCCTTATAGAAATAAAAAAAAAAAATTAAAAAATATTTAATAATAAACATTATGTTATTTTTTGGGAGCAGTACTCAGCAACAGATCTATGAACTAATGGCATGAAGGTACATCTTTGGATATATATGAACTGTAATGAGTGAAGGAAATGTTTAGATTTTCAGAAAAACATTGATGTGTACTCTTGATTGTTTTAAAGTTTTATTTCTCTATCAGATCTTGATTTTAATGAAGAGTAAGAAACCTGGAAACAGATACATTTGAGAACATATTAATTCCAAATGATTATTGTGGCAATAAATTATGAAGTCCTTGAGGTTTTTTGTCTATGCTCTCATCCAAAGCAAGTTTATTCTGGTGGAGTTTATACAGATGATTATCTTCAGAGACTTTGGTGAGCATTAAGCTTCTAGGAATAAAACAGGAATTATCATCTTGGAAATGATTTGCCTGTAAAACTGGTCTCTTGTATTCTAAGACGTGATGTAGTTCTTCTGAGTAAGAGCCTCAGATTTTGTTTGGGAGTGGTGTTGAAAGGGTAATACTTTTCATTAATCTGGCTTTTTGTCTTGCTTGTTTTGGTAATCAAACCGTGTTGAGAGCAGGATTGCAAACGGAAGCCCTTTTGTTTCAGACAATATTATAGAAGCATCATCTGTTGTTAAGGAAATAGTCATCCAGGGAACAGTCATCAAAAGATAGCATGATGCCTTTACCAAATTCAAGCCCATAAAGACTCTTCTGTTGAAATCAGAATGGTCCCTTCCCATTTTATTTTAAGTTACCCTAGCAGCTGCTGTAATACATAAAACAGCTAAATGATTTCATAACAGCATTACTGAATTGAAATGAGACTGCAGTCTGCTCTTCTTCAGTACAAACTTTCAACTACCTGGGATGAACAGGCACTGCGATTTGAAGGAAGCCATCCCTGTTATCTATAAAACTCTCACAGATCAACATACAAGTCCACAAAGAATGGAAAATTAACCTTGTTAGGAACATGGTAAAACAAATAATTTAAAACTAGGACTAGTCAGAGGAAGGGCTTTTTTGGCTGTAATGTTCCCTGTCAATAATCAGAACTAACCTTTATTGATGACAGACTTACAGTGGCAGGAAACTCTTTAAGATAAACCATTCAACACAAATCTTAGCTAATCTTTAACTGCCACATTTAACTGAACATCCTTAGCATGCAGGCTACATATGGTCAGTATAGTTAATGTATTCAAAACTTCCATTTAGTGTCCAGTTTAGAGAAAGAGATGCATGAAATATTCCAGCTAAGGTAAATGTAATAAACAAAAATCTTGTATATTTTATTTCTGATATATATATTTAATAATTCAGTAAGAAATATTTCAGTAAAGGAATTATTTTATTGATTTTTTTCCAGTAAGGTTTTTGTAGTTTATTGGCATTATAAGTATTGACATGTGC
>VWZD01012457.1:126345-144850 GCA_013396695.1 Sakesphorus luctuosus
AATTATCATCTTGGAAATGATTTGCCTGTAAAACTGGTCTCTTGTATTCTAAGACGTGATGTAGTTCTTCTGAGTAAGAGCCTCAGATTTTGTTTGGGAGTGGTGTTGAAAGGGTAATACTTTTCATTAATCTGGCTTTTTGTCTTGCTTGTTTTGGTAATCAAACCGTGTTGAGAGCAGGATTGCAAACGGAAGCCCTTTTGTTTCAGACAATATTATAGAAGCATCATCTGTTGTTAAGGAAATAGTCATCCAGGGAACAGTCATCAAAAGATAGCATGATGCCTTTACCAAATTCAAGCCCATAAAGACTCTTCTGTTGAAATCAGAATGGTCCCTTCCCATTTTATTTTAAGTTACCCTAGCAGCTGCTGTAATACATAAAACAGCTAAATGATTTCATAACAGCATTACTGAATTGAAATGAGACTGCAGTCTGCTCTTCTTCAGTACAAACTTTCAACTACCTGGGATGAACAGGCACTGCGATTTGAAGGAAGCCATCCCTGTTATCTATAAAACTCTCACAGATCAACATACAAGTCCACAAAGAATGGAAAATTAACCTTGTTAGGAACATGGTAAAACAAATAATTTAAAACTAGGACTAGTCAGAGGAAGGGCTTTTTTGGCTGTAATGTTCCCTGTCAATAATCAGAACTAACCTTTATTGATGACAGACTTACAGTGGCAGGAAACTCTTTAAGATAAACCATTCAACACAAATCTTAGCTAATCTTTAACTGCCACATTTAACTGAACATCCTTAGCATGCAGGCTACATATGGTCAGTATAGTTAATGTATTCAAAACTTCCATTTAGTGTCCAGTTTAGAGAAAGAGATGCATGAAATATTCCAGCTAAGGTAAATGTAATAAACAAAAATCTTGTATATTTTATTTCTGATATATATATTTAATAATTCAGTAAGAAATATTTCAGTAAAGGAATTATTTTATTGATTTTTTTCCAGTAAGGTTTTTGTNAGAAATATTTCAGTAAAGGAATTATTTTATTGATTTTTTCCAGTAAGGTTTTTGTAGTTTATTGGCATTATAAGTATTGACATGTGCTAATACTTATAACACTAACAATTTAGTTACAAATCACAATTTTTAGTCCTCATCTAAATACATGTTTACAGTGAGAGACATGTATTTCATGGATGGACTGCTTGATGGATAAGGAACTGGCTGCACTGCCACACTCAAAGCGTTGTGGTCAGCTCAGTGCCCAGCTCTAAACCAGTGATAAGTGACATTCCTCAGGGGTCAGTACTGGCACCAGTGCTGTTTAACACCTTAGTGTGTGTCATGGATGGTGGGATCGAGTGCACCCTCAGCAAGTTTGCCAATGACATCAAGATGTGTGATGCTGTTGACACAGTGGAGGGAAGGGGTGCCATCCAGAGGGACCTGGACAGTCTTGAGAGGTGGGCCTGTGCAAAACTAGGCCCACTGCAAAGTACTGCATCTGGGTCAAGGCAGCATAAATACCTTCCAAGCATAGATACAGGCTGGGCAGAGAATGGATTGAAACCAGCCCTGAGGAGAAGAGGGATGGTTGGGGGTGTTGGTTGATGAGAAGCTCAGCATGACCCAGCAATGTGCACTTGCAGCCCAGAAAGATAAATGTGTCCTGGCCTGCATCAAAAAAAGTGTGACCAGCAGGTCAGAGCAGGTGTTTCTACCCCTTTGCTTTTACTTTTTAGAAGTAAATAAAATATGACTTTGATAGCATTCTGATTGGATGTGATTCATTCTGATTCGTACTACTACGAAATTTCTTTAGACCACTTCTATTAAAAAATAGTTTCTGTCATCTACTTACAAAATGGAAGTACTGTAGATGAATCAAACTAGGATTTAGTTTGTTTAGTAGTGGTCTAATCAAGCATGCCCTTAAATTCATACTAAAGATCTTTGTTCTGTTGGTTCAAATGCACTTTTTTAAATTCTGAAGCTGTGCTTCTCAAACACTGAATATTTGGGGAGAGCTCTTTTTCTCTGTAGGTGATCAGGGCCTCTCAGCAAGCTGAAAATGTAATTCTCTTCCAGGATGACTGTTTTGTCTGAAGATAACTTCTTGTTTGTGAACTATATAGACAGTTCATTGCTGCCTGATATGACAGGATATAAATCCAGAATTAACAAATATAAAGTGAAAGAAAGCTTGTGTCGGTTTTTTGAGCTCATCCAGGTTTCGACGCAAGAATCACAGACACAACCTTCATAGAAGTATAGTCCGTGTTCTGATTTATTGTTTACATTGCATACACACATATCACATACTTTCTACGTCTATGAATAGTACAGAAATTTTATTGGTTAATAACTAGGGTGTGCTTTCTTCACAACACAGCTGGATTGGTACTCTTTTAAAAACTATGCCCTCTGTATCAATGTGTTTACTTGTTTCTTCTAGCGGCTGCCACATTCTTTCTATTGTTTACTGTTCTTCTTGCAGCAGTCCTAAAATACAGGGGCCCCATTTTCCCTTTCTCCCTGGCCTGGACTGTGCACATAGGCTTCCAGTAACACATTGTGACCTGTGTTACTGAAATATTCTTCTACACAAATACATTGCACTCTCTTCTCACTTGCTTTGCTAATTCAAAACTATACTCAGATATTGCAGTAGGTTAGGTTAGTCAGCAAGAAAAAGTGATGGCATCCTGAACTTTGTGAGTTAATCCAGGTGTTCAGTGGCAGTCTAAGCAGACCTAAGTGCTGATGGCTGTACCTATGCTACCTACTTTCATTAGTTTCTCTCCCACATTATGTGACCCTTCCTTGAAAATCCCTTGTTCACAGCAAGAGTGAATAACACACTCACACAGTTCAGTGAAATAAATGCGTTCTAAGTGCTGCCACAAAGGCAGGGAGGAATGGAAGTAGATCTGCTAAAAAGATATTTTTCAACTGTAGAATCAAGTGAGGAAAAAATTAAGAGTTAAAATCAATGGAAGATTTTTATTCCTTCAGCAGCATGCTTGAAAGACAAATATCTAATAAAGTAAGCATAAGGATGTACCTACAGTATAATCTTCATGTTCTATCTCACTCGTTTTACTTTAACAAATCAATCTTTTAATATACCTGTGACAATTTAAGCTAAATTTGTTTTGGTGGACATTTATCAATCTGCTGCAGAGTTTCATTATATTGAGTATCTGTGTTTCAAACTTTATGAGTCCAAATGGCGTCTTGCATTGAGTTCTGCCATGCCTTCTGTCTCATGCAGGGCTAATTAGCCACTTCATTTGAAGTGAGATATTGCAACCTGACTTTCCTGCCTTCCACCCTCTCTTTAGAAGTCTGTGCAAAGCTTCTTAATTACCTACCACACCACCACATTTATCTGTGTTGACATGTCTTTGGAGATGCACCAGACTGCTGGCAAAGAAAATATTTTCAAACATTTTTTTAATTTCATAAATAGCACAAAATGCACAAGATGAAGAGAACCACAGGCAGGACATGGTAGAGCAAGACACCTTTTCAAGACTCCTCTTTTACTGTGCAGTGTCTGCAGCAGTGCCTCAAGCCGATATCTGTCCCCCCTTTGATTCTCCCATATTTGTCTGTGTGTTGTCACTGTTCTTCCTCTCAGCCTTTACAAGACCTATAGGTTTTTGTGAGGAGGGGGTGTCTCTGTCTCTTTCATCTTCTTTCTTCTTTTTTTAACTCTGCTTTGGGGAATGCTGTCCTTTGGAGCGTACTTCCAAAGGTTAGAGAAATTATATCTATTCTCTTAGCTTCTGAGTAGTGCTTCAGCTCTCCAGTATAAGAGAATATACTAAAGTTACTGTCAGGCTAGTCCTTCACTAGAACCTTGGTGCAATTCCTGTCTCATCTTATGGAGCATGATGGAGGACAGAATAAAAACAGTGTAAAAAATAAGTACCCTGCTGATTCAGTAAATCAAAACAAAATTCGGAAATAGATTTTCCTTAGTGTGTACACCCATCTACCTTTTACATTGGATTTTTAGTAAGAAGGATCCATAAATTCATGTTTTCATGTGGTTTGAAAATATTAATTCCTAAAGAAAAGTGTAGTGGATTGTAAATTTCCATAACATTTTGGTGTTGTTCTACAGAGCCTTTAATAAGAGGTTTGACTTGAGTCCAACTCCCCTATACTGTGACATGTGTCCAGATTTATGGAGGAATTGGGCCCTGGGCTCAAGCTTCCATTCCCAGACATCGGCCTAAGAGTGGCTCCATGGAAGGTGCCTGGTTCCTTACCCCTTTACTGTCATATATATTCCTCTGGTCTTTGTGTCAACATATCATAAAACTGAGAAAGAGAAGATGATGATTTCTGTCACATCACAAGCTGGGGTGCTCACTTTGTCACTGAAACCAACTTCATCCTGTGTTAGCTATATAATAAATAGGTTCTCCTGAAAAAAGTTATGATAAAAAAGGAGCAAAAAAGCATCCTATTAAATTAAAAAAAAAAAAAGTAAAAAAAAAAAACAACAAGGGATTTTTGTGCAGGAGTTGCCTGACCTGAAATAAATAAACAATTGGGAACTCTTGATAATTCATACCTAATTAAATTGCTCTCATATATCTGTGTGGGTATCATTGTTAATAGCAGTGCTGAGAACAAGCCATCAGCTCTCTTGGTAAGTAGGAAGTATATACTCCTCACCCACCTCTGCACTGTCTGGACAAAGTAAATAGTATCAAAAAGCCCTAAAATCAGTACTATTGAAAGGGATGTATTTTGCTTAGGTAGTACTGGACATGCATAGATCTAATCCTTGCTTAAAAATAGCTAGGCTTTGTTGCCAGGATAGACAGCTTCTCCATTTCTTTAGGAATTATCCCCTGCTGATTCTACCATGAGTTTCAGTGAAGTTTTTTGATGTTCCATTCTTTACGTTTGCAAAAAAGACTAAAACTTGTACACAATATGAAACTAATTGCCTTGCCTATCCAAATATATAAATTAAATATAAATAATTATAAAATTAAGAAATCCTTGTAGCAGATTAGTGTCTTTTAAATATTGTAGACTGTATGAAATATCTTGATATAATGCATATGCTGCTAAGATTCCATGAAATAGAAAGTTTCAGTGGGTATCTGATAGCAGATACAGAAAACAGAGGACACCAAAGAATGCCAAACACTTACCATGACCTCTACTTTAATAGCTGGAAATTAATTGATTCACATGAGGGTGAAACACGTTTTATTAAATATTTATGTTACAAATTGAAACTCATAGGATGGTTTGTGTTTGAAGAGACCTTAAAGATCATCCAGTTCCACTGCCCCTACCATGGGCAGGGAGGCCTCCTACTAGACCAGATTGCTCAAGTCCCATCCAACCAAGCCTGCAACAGTTCCAGGGACACATCAACAGCTTCTCTGGGCAACCTATTCCAGTGCCTAATCACTCTTATAATGGTGAATTTCTAGTTAGTTGATTGATACAAGGTGATAGCCACAACTTTGTCAGTATCTAATTGCTTAGATACAATAAAGCTAAAAGCTTCCTGGTGTACAGCTAATACTGCTTCCATTAGAGCGGTGCTAATATTCTCCACTTTTTAAAACCTCTACTTCAGGTTTGTTTTATTACTCTTACCTCCATTAACAATTCATTTGCAAATAATTACTAACAATGCATGCACATTTAGCAGAAAATAGGTTTCTGTCCTGAATGGACGTAAGTCAGTAAAGAATGTACTGTCCTGACTCCTTTAGCTCAGGCCCCATTGTAAGAAATGATTCCAGCTATTAGGCATTACACACTAAAGTGTGTATAACTTGAGCAGGATGTATAAGGCAATGAATAATAGGCAATGGCTAGAGCAAGGATGTTATACTTACAGCTGTTGTTTAAAGTGGATCTAATGCAGATCTGTGAGGTACCTCACTCGGAATTCTTACATTCTCCCTGTATTCTAAGGATGGAAGTTACTGGAGGGGCATTTCAAGCATGATTGTCTGATTTTCTCTTCTAGACACAACAGCCACAACAAAAAGCTCATGTTCTGTTTATCTTTAATTTAGCAGCTCTTTTATTTATTTTTTTTTTTACTTGTCCAAGTCACATTTCCTCCTTGCTTCTTTTTGCCTGACTTGCAGCTCCAGAGCTAAATGCCTACTTCCTTAACCACCACTTACACATCTTACACTCTGTGATATCTGGACTCACAGTGCCACATGCTCCTGTACTTTATCATAAACCAATGACAGTGATGTAATGATGTAATTATCTTCCTTGAGTGTTTTTCATCTCTTCTAGGTCATTCTCCTTCCCTTTCCCTTCCATTTCCCTCTGTTTCTTCTTAAGAAACCTTGTGAAGGTCATCTTTCTACCACAACATAAAAGATGAGATAATATAGTGGGCATTGCTGAGATGTGATGCAATAGCTATGTTGCATAGCTCACAGGCTTTAAATTCAAAGATTGGCCATGCGTTGAAGACTTCCTATATTTGAACATTCTTTCATTTCAAGACAAAGATTCTTTGCATTATCAGAATTAGTCTTTTTTCTATCCTGACACTGTCATGAGCCATCATGCAATAGCAAAGGAAATACACAAGTGTCTTTTAGATCCACCTCAAAATTTCTTTCCCCAAAACTGTTGGCAAATATCACCCATGCCAGTATTTATTCAAGAAATACTTACTGTATTCAGATAATGTTGAGCAGGTAAGTCAAAACCGGTATTTCTACCTGTGTTGACTGCACTGTCTGTTGAATGAGTCCTTACAAGACCATCATTTGTTTCTAAATGACAAATTGTGGGCAGTGATTTCTACCACTACTGGTGAACTGTCCATTATCTATGCTTTACACTCTTGCTTTCTCTCTTAACAACTCTTTAATTCCCTGTTTGTTTGTTTCAAAGAAGAAGTATGTTTCAGAATGTGTAAACTTCATAGACATATTATTCTTATTTTCATGGGAAGTTTCATAGAATCAAAAGTATGGAATGAAACTATTCCACTGCCCAATGTCAAGGTCAGCTGTACTGCGTCTATGTGTGCAAATTTTAAATGAATTTTTAAAAGATTCTTAGGTCCTAAAGATAAAGATTCCACAATTACTGCGGTCTGTTCATATCCCAGGATGTCAATTAACTTTTTTAAAGGAAGTGTAGTCTGGCTGGTATTCAGTTTCTAGTCTACTACAATTGATAAATCCTTTTCTACAGAACCAATGCCTAGTCAGATGTTTTTCATCCTTTCAGTATTTGGTTGATTAGATCTTCTTAATTTGACAATTTACACTTGTTTCTCTAGTTTTCTCTATTTTTTTCATATATTTTCTGTAGTCTGTCAGGACAATTTTCAGTACTGGCACTGACCTCAAACAGTTATGCAGTTCATCCCACCTTGCTTAATTAGAAAATATAACCGTCAAAGTATTTTTCCCCATCATATAATCAATTAATGAATAATGATGAGCTAACAACAGGCTATTTAGAAGGTCACTTAGTGTCTGGCATTCCAAACTGTTATCCTTTGCTCATCCTGATGAAACAATGGGACACTCACACCAGAACTGGGATTTGGAAGTGCTAGCTCAAACTTCTTCATCAAAATAATCTCCTCTAATTAAATTAAAAGGGGGGGAAAAAAAGGAACATACTGGAACCTCATAAACTGATCTAGTTCTAGCTTACTTAATACCTTCAATAGCTCTTACTAATCTCCTGGTGATATAACCAATGAAGAGTTAATAAGATTTGTGTGTGTGGTATCAGATTTACTGCCTGTGAAATAAATTTATCTTGCTTCTGCATCAATTTTGCATCCCTCAATCAATATCTGAACACAAGAGCCTCAGACAACTGAGAGACAGGAACAGACAGGTGATTGTCACTTCTTGTGGGTCTTCTGCTACTTCTGCAGCAACCCCATAAATACTGTGTTTCCAGTTCATTGAGGTTGGGTTGGCTGCTATTAGAGAATGAGTCATCATGCTCTTTCTTAGTGTGTATGGCAGGAGTATGTGCTTGAATTAAAAATCTTGTGGAAATAATATAAACATCAACTGTTTTTGTATACATTTTTAAAATGTACCAAAATTCTTACATTTTAAACATATTTTTCCAAGGAGGTAAATCCTGAGCAGTGCTATTCTGAATATAGATTTTGTATATATAATATATTGGCATAACAGTACTCTGTCAATAGCATGGATTCATGGAGAAATACCCTTATGCTCAGCTTTGAATTCTGTGGAAACTAGATGAATTTCTAGTGAGCTTTTAACATGTCCTGGGGGCTTTCACAATAGGAGCTTATAAAATTTTATGGAATGCTCTACTTTTATATTTAGTGAATATGATGAGAATCATTCTACCCTGTACAACAGGGTAGAAATTAACTGAATAGTTTTGAATGAGCTACCCATAAACATTTGCTGCATTTATTTTACAAGTTAGCATTTTACACAGCACAAACTACTCCTTTGAAAGCACACAATGCATGTATGTGTTGTGGAGTTGCAGCACATGCCCAGGAAATGGAAGCATTATTTTGTAAGTCTTCTTGATTTAAAGAATTTGAACCCATTTTCCAAATGCCTTATCCAATTATCATGATGACAGCAATCTCAATAATTTCTGGGGAAAACAAGGTGCTGTGCAACTGTGCGTGTTAAATTCAGGGGCGTGGAAAAAGAAGAAAAAGAAGACAAGTTTTAATACTTCTATGGGAAAGGAAGAGTTCCATGATTACAGTATTTTCTCCAATTATTTATGTTATGAATATCCTTTTAAGACAAAACTTTTGAATTTGGGCCTTAGAATACCAAAATTTGATCTACCACAGGTGAGACCCAAGTGGTTGTCAGTCTCCTCCTGATCCATGAGTATTTGAAATCCCAGTTTTGAAAGGGTAGATAAGTACCTGTCATGGCAGGAGAAAAGGGTAGCAATACACAGAGAAGTTATTTTAAAGATTTTTTTTATTTATTTTTGATCACTATTTTCAAGTCAAGGTTTTGAAGAGTATCATAATAATAGCTCACTCCCAGCTATGATAGTTGCCAGAAACATCTTGAATATATTTCAATTTAGTGTAAAACTCAATCTGTGATCTGATAAATCTTTACTTGATGTATATTTTCTATTGTTATAATGTGAAATTTATTTTGGAACAGTGATTGTTATCCATAAGATGTTGCAGCATTAAGTTTGGATATTATGTATTTCATGGCTATTCATTATTAATACATCAGTGGTAGACAGGAAGCTCTGCCTCTTCTGAAACTGTTCACTTCCTCCTAGTGTGCAATCATAAATTTTATGTATTATTCAGCAGCACTAAAACCTGGTTAGGCCACTGCTTTCTGACTTCGGATCTCAATACAGGTTTAGATTACAGCTAAAAGCAAGCAACGTCTGCTACTTTCTACTGAAGCTATGACAGGTTCTTCTGCGCTGGAATTATTAGGTAACTAGTTGGTGCCAGGGCAAGGAAGTGGCAAGCAGAGTTTGGCTAGAAATTAAAGATATGGAGGTATGATTTTCAAAAACTAGCTAAACAGAAGAACAACTCTTCCCAGGTTATTTATAGCATTAAAATGTGAGAAATTTTCTCCCATTGTAAATTAGCAAGTTTGAAACAGACATTGGTGAATAGTTCTGGATTTCAGACCCCTTTGAGGAACAAGGTGTTATATTATGGTGAGATTTGACTGCTCAACCCCAAGAGTGACACTGCCATAGCCCATACCCTTACCCAGCAGTGCAGTTCCACAATCTCTGAGCAGGGGGGCTGGTTATGGGGTCTGTCTATAGGCCCTGGCATGGTAAGTGGTGAGCCAGGGCCAGGGGCTCTAGCTAGGAGCAGAA
This sequence comes from Sakesphorus luctuosus, assembly GCA_013396695.1. Classification (NCBI taxonomy): domain Eukaryota; kingdom Metazoa; phylum Chordata; class Aves; order Passeriformes; family Thamnophilidae; genus Sakesphorus; species Sakesphorus luctuosus. The sequence continues at coordinate 136,183 of VWZD01012457.1, forward strand.
GGAGATGACACAAGAGAGGGCTGGAAGCAGCATAATTGCAAGGAATCCATGCTGAGACAGGCTGCCTTGAGTGTTGATACCATATAGAAAGGGCCACACATGGAGCTGGAGACCAACACTCTGGTACTGTCACAGAGACAGGGACTTACATCCCCAGAATGAACTGAAATGGTGTCCCAGGTCCATGAGGGAAAGTCTCAGGGGAGGCTGAGCAGGGACAGACAGGCCTAGTAGTGATCTCAGGATCTGACAACAGGTTGTCAAAATCTGGTTTGAACAAGAGTAAAGGGCTTGTCAGTTAGCCTGTGAAAGAGAAGGGATAAGTGAAACACTTATTTCTCCTTTTTCACAACTCTAAAATGCAAAGTGAGCTATATAGTATGAAGTGTCATGCAAATTACAGACTACTTCCCCTAAGCACTAATTAAAAACAGGTCATGCTGTAAAGGTCTAAGATTACCTTGTATAAGTACAATTGTGTTACAAGTACTAACTGTGGAAAACCATTGGTGTTAGTGGTATGTAAACCAATAATCTTAGGTGAGGGAGGTTATTTTGTGTGTAAACAATCTGTCAGATTATCCGCAGAGAAGCTTCATCCTCCATATCCTTCAGTTCTTCATTTTGAGGGAAAATATCTGTCTTACTAGTAAATTAGAAGGGAGATATTACTTAGAGAATTTTAGAAGTAGATTGTTCTTGTAATACATATTGATTGTCAAAGTACTTAGAATTTTCTGTCAGTATCTGAGACACAGTACACTTATTTTATGAAGTATCTATTCAGAAATTTTCATGAAGACTGATCTTTAAAAAAGGAGCTGTTATCCTAACTTAAGCTAAAATTTAGAGTTCTCCTTTTGCATTAAGTTTCATCTTGCAAATCTATTTTTCAAACATATTGTTACAAAACTGCTGTTCTTTGTAAATTGGAAATTGGGAAAAGGTACTCATATAGGAAACTAGAGTATTCTAGCTGTTTTGCTGTGGTTTTGCTGCAAATAACTAGTCTTTGAGAACTTGTCATATGTAGAAAAGGAGTTTGAATTCCATGAACATGTATAGTGAATACACTTAACAAAGTCTGGAAAAGGGGAAATATAGCCCCCATTTTTAAACAGGGAAATAAAGAATACCTGGGAAACTACAGGATAGTCAGTCTTACCTTGGTACCCAGTGAGATTATGGAGTAGATCCTCCTGGAAGCTATGCTAAGGCAATAGAAAATTAAGAGGTGATTGACAACAGCCAACCTGTCTTCATTAATGCCATATCATGCCTGACAAATTTGATGGTCTTCTGTGACTGGGTTAGAGCCATGGTGGATGTGGGAAGAGCGACTGCTTGTCATCTACTTGGATTTATGCAAAGCATTTGACACTGTCCCACACGACATCATTGTCTCTAAACTGAAGAGATGTTAATTTGATGGGTGGAGCACACAGTGGGTAAGGAATTGGCTGGATGTTCTCACTGAAAGAGTTGTGGTCAATGGCTTGATGTCCAAGTGGAGAGAGTGATGAGAGACCCTCAAGGGGTTGGTATTGGAACCATCACTGCTTAACATATTTGTCAGTGACTTGGACATGTCAGCAACTGTAAAGTCCCTTCCAAGCCAAACTATTCTGTGATTTTATGTTTCTATTATTCTACTGCTCATTGAGTGGTCTGAAAACACAAGCAGTTAGAATTATCCCAAAATTATATTTGCAGCATTAAAACTTTCTTCTGTCAGTTTTGGCAGAGGTGGAATTTGGTATTGATACAAGCACAAGGCTACCTACCCTCAAAAAGCAACAATACAGAGTGGTCAGGGAATGAAGGCAAGAGCAGATAATTGGGGTTAGATATCTCACATGCCAAAACCATGCCATAAGTTGATTCTGGTTACTCATACACACAGTTATGGAAGGAAGACCTTTTTTTCCTTTTTGAAAGGGCAACATTTCAGAACCACACTGATAGTCTCTGATTTTTTTTCCTCTTTACCTAACTTTATATATTTAAAACTATGAAAAGGGAAAATTATTTTATTTATTCTCTTCTGCACTACTGGTCTATCTGCCTTTAGAAGCTAAGTAATATAGCAACCATTTTCCAACTAGCTTTACGTAAATGTTGCTGTTGAGCTAAATTTTTGAGTATTGTCTGTAAGTTTACCGTCAAGTTGCTGTAATGTTTTTTTTGTTTGCTGTCCAGAAAAAGAAATTATGGTTTCAACTTTTCCATTGGTTCATCAACCTAATCAGAACATACATATTTCTTATATTCTCCTAAATGTGTTGGTTCCATCAAGTATATTAGTCCAGTTTGGTTACATTTTTTTGTTGTTGTTGCTGCAGAAAACTTTCCTTAGTTTCAGATTTTTATTTCTTTGTGGTCATGAGTGGTGAACTATTAAGAAGGAGGCACCTCTTGTACTAACAGTACTAGATTGTTTTAAGCTTAGGCTGATGTATTTCTTGATCTCAAGGCTCCTAGTAATGAAGAGAGGGACTCCTGTCCGTCCATTTTTCCTTTACCTTGAAAGCAAATCACTCACTGGCTCACTATGCAAGGATTTTCTTTCCTGCCCTACTTACATCAGCATTTCTGACTGACTGAGCCAGCCTGGTGAATTATCTGCAACTGTCAAGCCCCAGCAGTTCCCCAAAATACATGTTAGATAGTTTTCAGCTATATAACTATTTCAATTGATGGATCAGAGGGACAAGATGTTCAACTGTTTCTTCAATAGAGGATTCTCAAGCATATGATGTGTTACATTTCAGGTATCTGCAATCTGCTACAATTTATTTGTCTTACAATAGAAGAAACACTATCCAGAAATTCAATCATTACCTGCCACACGAAAAAGCCTCTTAATGAAATATTTAGAAACACATTAAGCAATATAATCAGTGTGAAAAATATTAACAGTTTGCTAGTCCATCACATTCTATTCAGATACTATTGTTGACATTACTGGTTTATGCAAGACTAGGAAAATAAATATTCAGCCCAATGTTAGGATTCTTCTAGTTATGATAAAAGATTTCTTCCCTGTGGAATAATTTTTGATTCTTTTATATGCTTAAGTAATGCATGTTTTGTGATGGAAACTTGCGGGAATGGTAGATTATATTCTTAAACAGAGAGATACATTGAATGATCTTAATTTTTTCCAGAGAGACTGCCATGTGTACTGTACCTTGCATGATGCATGGAGTCTTAAGATGAAAATCTTAGCAATAGAAAGTATTTTTAAAGGAAGGGAGTAATGCGTACCAGGTTTAATGGGAAAAGTGATAATGCAGCTGGTTGGAAACCTCTCCAAAGGCTTGAGTGAATTCCTATTCACAATGTGCTGTGCAGGACAGGTGGCATATTGTCTTTTAGTTATCACAGCTTAAAGCAGTCGCCATTCCTCCCAAGTTTACTACTTTTTTAATAATCTCNGTTTCTCATGAGTTATTAAAAATTTATTTGCTGATTTTATTTTTTTTCTTTACTTTTGCATTTGAAACGCATATATTTTCTTCTAGCTACAATTTTAAGCATTGCTAGGGCTCTCTGCTGTTGGGACAGATCATGATGATGAATTAGCAATTGTTTATGAATTCACATTGATTCTAATTTTAATTTTTCCTTGCATTTTAGGAATTTAAATCAATTTTTTTCAAGCTGTTTGAGTTTTGGTTTGGATGTACCAAATATTATACCAATAATATTATGCCAATATTTTGTACTGTCCTTTACACTTTGTGGGATGTAATGTCATGTTATTTAGGGATTTGTAAAGAACTGCCACATAAAAAGAGACTATTACTGAACAGGCAGTTTTTGTTTGCTTGTTTCTTGTGTATTCAGGTGGTGCTTCACTGTAATTTTGTTACTCATTTATAATTTACCAGCACTTTCATGTCATTGCTGCTGAACAGTCATGAAATATCTTTGAGTTCAGAGGATCCTACAATTTTTTTTTCTTTTCCTTTGAAGGGTATATGATGAAGAAAGATAATGCAGTAGTTGTGAGCATGTATAAAAGAATATTTTTCAAAGTGAGTAGTACAAGAAGGAAAATTATTTTCGAATAATTAGTTAATGGAAGGAAGACAGCTAGCATTTAAAGGCTAATTGAGGAGAAACCCCTTAAAGTTATTGTAAGAGTCTGAGCCATGAAAACTTTCTTACTTCAGTTAAGTTTAATTCAAGTTTTGGGAAAGACCCATAATGAACCTAAGTAAATTTAGGAAATCAGATTTTTTTTTTCCTATTTTCCTACCTTACCAGGAACTGCTTTCCTCTTCTTAATTTTATGTCTGCTGAGCTGTTTTGGGAAGCATGTGTCTATTTGTCTGCATTTTCTTGATAATGAATATTTATGACAATTGAGTTTTTTTAAAAAAAGCATTCTTGACATCTCCCCAAAGAATGCTAGTCTTGAGATACAGCTGTATTTCTATTTCTGTCTCAATTGGAAAATTAGATCCATGGTCATACAGATGCCATGCTATGTAATTTTTGTGTTAAGCAATGACACCTTATACAGAAAAGCTTTTTTTAAATAATAATATTATCAGTTAACACTTGTGTGGAATATATTTAGGCAGAAATATTCAATATTTATTTTCAGTGTTTTGGTTCATGCAAACAAATGATCTGAAGTTGTGAATTCTACTTAAAAATGAAAAATGTTTTAATCCTTACTATTGTATAAAGAAAAAAAGCAACCAGAAATCCCTTGTTCTAAAAGATTTTCTTAGTCTACTGTTCTCCTACGGAGCCTAGCAGTCTTATAACCAGAGTATCTAAAACATGGTAAAATTGATGCAAATTAAATACTAACAATTAAGTTTATAGCTACCATAAATTGTCTTAGCTTTTTGGTGGAAGTAACTGAAAACCAGAAAAAAAAACATAAAAATGAATTTTGTAGAAGTGTATGTAAGCTGTTTATCTGCCTACTGCTTAAAGAAACAGCAGACTTGTTCTGCTTGTAAAATGTTTTTTAATGATATTAAAAAAAAGCTAAGTGACTAGTAAAATAGTCTCTTAAAAAATTCTTTGCTGAAGGAATATTTTCATGAGATATCATAGTCCAATTAGTGTTAAGAATTTGACTTCTCAGAATTATGCCTTTTATTTGTTCGGGGTTTTTTGTTTGTTTTTGGTTTTGTGTGTTTTGGAATTTTGCTGTTGTTGTTGTTGTTGTTTTGGGGTTTTTTTGTTGTTTGTTTTTGGTTTTGTTTTGTTTTTTTTAATTAAAAAAAAGAGGAATATGTTGCAGTGTCTCAGCCTCAGGCTCACTCATTCCAGCAGTGAAGGCATTTTCTGTTGACTTGTGGGATTCCCCTTGGGATGTTCCGTTTTAATTTTCTTCTGACTTGCTTATTTTTTTTTCACAACCGATTTCATGAGGGTGACATTTTCTAGAATAGTCAATTTCTGAGGCAACCACCCGGAACAAGGGACATGAGATGTTAAGTATCTGTTTTGAGTCAGTCATATGAATAACATGAGGCAGATTTTCCAACCGCTCAGGCAACTTCTAAAGCCTTAAGGCACCAGCTCCAATATACTCATCTTTGCTTCTTTACACTTTCTTTGAGCATTTGATTTTTAAAATGAAGGAAAGGCTAGAAAAACTTCTCCTCCTCCTCAAAAGGGAGTGTAAACAGAAGAGAAAGGTTGGAAGACTCTGACGAGAGCCTCTGTGAGATCTGATTTGTTGCTCATATTGCTGCAAGGAGTCGATGGCTGCTACTGGGAGTGACCCTTTCCCACTTTTTCCCTTTAGCAGGAATTCCTTTCTGGTATCTCCAAAGACAGTGACAGTCTTTACTTTCTAGGGATTTACCACAAACAGTGTAGGCAGTAGCCAGTTTTTCTTATGCCTTTAAGCTAGACCTGCATCTCTGAGAATAAATGTGTATGAGAATGGCTTCTACAGTGGCATGTTTAAAATTAAATTCTTGTTGTGCTGCTCTCCTTGTTGACTTCACAACTTAAATGAGTGATACAAGAATGGACCAAGAGAAAATGTTAGTTTACTGAACTGGTTTTTATTGATATTCTGGTATTTACTGAAGCTTGCTTTGATAGAATCAAGCTTTGTAGCTACTTCATGTTTTCACTACAAAAATATCTGCAAATACAAATGAATACATACATACATGCATAGACACATATATGCAAATGTATGCATATATTTGCATTTATTTCACAGGGATCAGCAACATTAGGTTTTGATGTATGGTCAGAAAGGATGTGTTTGGATATGCTTTCACAGTCAGAACCTATTTAGTGGATTTGTAATTGCATAGTAAGATTCTGTGGTTTTTTGGGCAGTACTTATTAGGCTCATACAGAGCAAGGAGCTGACTCTTGCTAGAACCCTGGAGGCTGAAGATATCAGCTTCAGGATTTCCTGTGGCATCAGTTAGCGCAGTGACTGAGAAATGAGATTTTGATTTTGGAAAGCTTGACTAAATTCTGCAGTAAAATGTGGCATAACACATTGTGGTATCTACCCACTGTGCCCCTGGAAAATTAACCTTTATTTCTAGCTTCTAAATTTCTAGTATCTATATTATTTATGACTGGCAGTGGTCACAGTACTTTGTTCAATTTTAAACTTAACTAAAAATGTTAGCATTACACATAATTTCTTGCTTAGCAACCCCACATTTCATATTTAATTTCTACACTGATAAGAAATTTATTGCCTGCATTTTCTGAAGTAGCATGCGAATAGAGGCAAATGCCAGTCCTTCACCTGCGATGCTAAAATGCTGAAGCTTGTTCACAGCCAATGAATGAGGAAATGTTTCTGTTTTTTTCCCTATGAATACAAATATTGTAAAAAATAAGATATTGCAAACTGTTGTCAAAATATATTCTCTCACTCCCTCACCTTTAACAAAGACATAATAATGAATGCAGTAGGTTTGTGATTAACTCTGAAATGCCTCGATATGTAAAACTTTAAGATGGATTATATATGAAGTCATCATTGTTTAAGCAATTCTTCCCATAGTGTGCTTTTTACACTCCTACTGGTTTTTATTTCTAACCTGTTCTCTTCTAAGATGAAGATATTTTAAGAAACCACTTTCAAAAAATGTCTTGGGTACTTAGTAACCTGACTATCAATGAAAGTGCAAAAGATTCGCTGTCTCTTTAGAAATCAAAGCTTGTACTATGTGGTTCCTTCTGAGAATTTTTTCAGTTGCTGTCCAGTGCTGTGATTAACAGAGGTCAATATCAAAACCGCATTGGTTTAATCTGGGTCTTATTTATAATATTAAAGAACCGTTGATACCCATCCTTTCTTGTCTCCTGCTAGGCAAGAATATGTTTGCATAAGCTTCTGCAATGAATATAGGTAGCATAGCTGGGTTACTGTCTAGCTTGAATAGAGAGAAGATTGGGCCTTCCTTTCCCCTTTCAACACACTGAAATATGAGAAGTTAGCTCTATCAACCATTCTAGAAGAAAGTTGATAGTTATAATGATTAGATGACACACTCTTAGTTAAATGGGGAATTAACAAAATGTTTGGTCCCTGCTTTCACCAGCTGCTCATAACACTTAATCCTCAGAGTAAGTAAATAGAAACACAAGACTTTTATTCACATCTTAGAGGTGAAGGCTGAGACACAGTCTGTGCTCCACTTCTTTCCATTCTAATTAGCATTCACTTTTGCTTTAGTGCAGTGAACATGTTAATTTGAACTTGCTCATGGGAACTTGCTCACCTAAGAGGAAGTTACAAATGTCTCTGTTGGTTCCTCTGGTTCCCTTTTATGTTTCCTCTTTCATTGTTCCTAAGAAGGTGACAAGATTTGTTTTTAATCAGTTGTTCATTTCATTGTGAATCTTGTGCTCAATTTATGGTATTAATAAATGGTATCAAAACTAATGAGAAAGGGCATTATTTCCTTTTCCTGTTGCTGGGATCCTAATTGATTTTATGATAAAAAGAAAGAACTAGATGTTTCAGGACATCTGTTACAAAGTTTTAACAGGGACCCATTGAATTTTCAATACATAGACAAAATTATAACCTAAACTCTAGGGTTAAATGTAATGCATGTGTTAATTTTTTGCTAGTTTTAGTTTTTATAATTTTTAAAGAAAAAATAGATCAATTTTATTGCATTAAATTGCTCAGAAAAAAAACTATTTAGCTTTTCCATGAGGTCAGTATTATTATTATTTACTGCATGGTTGTTTCAGCACTAATGTACAATAAAAGTTTCTTTCTTTTTTTGGTATTCTAGGAAACAGACACAGAAAAGACAGAAGATGAAAGCTCGTATTCCCAACTTGATTCTCTTGTATGCTTCTCTAACTCAGAGCTTGAAGGTTGTGACCAAAAGGGGATCAGGTAAGTAAATCTTCATCTCTCTGGTTATGATGTGGTTTGGAAAGAATTGCTTAATGGTTGCAAGTATGTCCTAGGATGTTGTTATGGTGGTTTGGAACATTGTTAAGAGGATTTCAAATTCTGCAGTGTAAAATGTTGGTAGCTTCTATGTATTTTTATATTATTGTGTCATGGACTTGATGAAAAACCCCACAAAAATATTAAAATCAGATATGTAATATGAAATGAATGTAACCATTTTTCTACTGAAGGAAAGTTATTTAACTTGAAAGACTTCGTTGCAATCAGTGTTGTTAA
>VWZD01012461.1:15982-40994 GCA_013396695.1 Sakesphorus luctuosus
TGGCATTTTATGTATGGATACAGCTACTGTTGAATTGCAAAGGTTTGACTTTTTGTAGATAACCTGAATGTCATGTGCAAGATAATAATAATCTGTTTTACTGAAACTGTGTCCAAACTAATAGAAAGGTTTCAATTTCTGACATTTCTTCAGTTATCAAAGAAAGGTGGAAATGTCTTCTGATCCTGAAAGGCCAGTCATCAGAGACAGTAAATCTTTCAGATATGTGTAGCTTACAGCAGTTTATCTTGTAGCTGACAAGCTGCTTGAGACTTGGTTCTAAAGCAGCTTGGTTAATGCAGGTATTTCAGATTAGCTGAAAAATAAGTAACAGTTTCTACTTTTTTTCCTGGTGGCTGTACAGATTGTTCTTAAGCAATGTGTGAAAAATTGCTGAAAGTACAAGAAATTAGTAATAATGGTCTGGATTGAATTAATGAGAAGAGTACAAGTGAAGAGCTTGACAAATTGTATGAGATCAGGTATCAGGTACATGTTTGGGGAAAGAGAAAACTGTTGCCAAATAATTATCGTAGTGGAAGTATCTTCCAAAAATCATTTAAATTGACTTGTACTAGAAGTGGGTTCAGTTTGCATGGTGGCTTTTCTGGCTTTGCTCTGATTATATATGAAGGATAATTAAGAATTTAATATATAAATGTGGAAAATTGTATGTTAACTTTGCAGGGGAAGCTTAATTTAGAATTACTGCCTTTGTAAATGTGATTTCTGGTTGAACTTGTACTTGTCATGTTAAACAAACATGTACTTGTCATGTTTAGAGCTTTTACAAACTAAGAGCAAGCAAGAAGATAAAAACAAAGCAAAATAATATAAGTGTTGTAAAATTTCCAAAAACTAGCTGAATGAATTTGCATATATACTTTAAAAAATAATCTTTTATAAAAGGGCTTTTAAAGACCCTGCTATTTTCACTTCTCGCTGTCATTGGGATCAAGCAGATAAATGAATTGCTATAGCAAGAGTTTAGGCACACTCTTTTGCAGCTGTTGCTTGGAAGCATGAATTTAAGTTGCATATTCTTCGGACCATTTCAAAAGAAATACTAACTGTGTAGTATGTGTTTGCCTGCAACCAATTTTTCTTGTTTCCTCTCCAGATTTATGCTATCATGAAAGAATGCTGGAACAATAATGTTGCCCAGCGCCCCACCTTTAGGGATCTTGCTCAGCGAGTGGATCACATAAGGGAAAACATGGGTGGATGAGACAACTGCCCCTCCTTTAGAGGATGTGTTGGAATGCAGAACAAAATGTAGTTGGTCTGCTGTGTATAATTGACATATGTGCGTATTTTATCCTTGCTGGAAGTAAAATCTGTGTGGCAAATATCCTATCTCAATCTGCATACTGAGGAATCCTGCTGGGGTTTGTTTATCAGGATATACTTCTTGCTATGAGAATGTGCTGAAATTCTCAATAGGGAGAGAAATAATTTTTCTAATTAAAATAATATTTGGTCATTCAACAACACCATTATTTGCCTTAATTGGCACTGAAAAAAAAAGGTGACTTAATGTGGTCAGATTAAGAGATGAAAAGACAGTATTTTTTCTTGTTGAAAGGGAGGTGCACAGAAAAGACTTCTAGAAATCCTTTCACACTGAGTATATAATGACTTGGCACCCTGTTTTGTGTGTTGCACAAGGACTTTTGTTTGTTAATACATTTTTATGATATTTTCATTGTTGGTGCAGAAATGGCTTCGCTATATAACAAAATAGAAGTGGTTTTGTAACCCAGAAGCTTCTAATATGCCTGTCTGAATCATTTATCAGCCAGCAGTGTATCCAAAGAGATATGAGGCTGTGTGATGTACTGTAAGTATTTTGAGGGAAAGGGAGCAAATTGTTCTTAATCTGAAGAGCCAAAAAGTGTACTTATCCACGTGAACATTTTAATCTAAAAATGAAAAAGCAAAAATGTTATCCATTTGTTCATACTCCACTTTTCCTTTGTTGAGTAAGTATTAGGTTCTCCTTATAGAATTGAAAATACAGTGATAACATGAAGAAGTGAAGCCATTTTATATAAGGCCATGTCTTCAGTATAATAAGAAAAAGCTAAACGTACTGCTTTTAAATGCTGCTCTTTTATTCTTTCCATCTTTTAATTTTCATGCAGTCATAAGTGTATCTATGAATTGGGAACTTTTAAAGCAGGATTAGAAATGTAGAAAATGCCCTCCATTTCACAGTTCCTCTCTTTGCTGTTAATTTGGTCACCTTATACCTTCCTTCCAGTACAGAAAAGGAATACTTATGGCCAAGTATCTGATACATCCAGTCACTACCACATCGAGCCTCTTTTGTAATGAAGTGGCCCAAGTTACCTCCTATTTCTTTCTCTGGTGATACCCAACATGAGACTATTGGGAAGGAGGAATTACAAGTGCAATTGCTCCTCACTCAGCGGAGGGCAAGGACATGATTCCAGTTACTGAGAACTGGAAGGAGATCAGAGCTGCCTGAATGCTGTATAAGTCAGCTTTTGAAATAAGTCTAACAAAAATTTATGGACAAGACAACGCTTCGGTTTTGCCGTCAGGCATAAAACTTGGGGATAATCTCATATCTCAAAGCAGTAAAATTGCAGGGTTTGTGTATTTTTAGTTCAGATAATCTTGTTTGCTTGTTTGTTTTTACTTAAGCATTATTGTTTGCAAAGTATGAACCTTGTTCTTCTAGGACTTCTGCTGAGAGAAGTTCAGTTAAGGGGATATACAACTTGGCAAACTGACTTGACATCCAGATTTGTATTTAAAGTGAAGTGTTCATTTTTAAAATTTGTAGCAATGAGTCAGTGAAATAGAGGAGTTACGTTCACTGTGGGGTCTCATTAAGATTTGTAGGTAACTCCATCCATCATATCAGAAATTTAAGAACCTCAATTTTAAAAAAAAAATTGAAAAATAATCCTTACTTAGTGTCATAGTGCCAGTATAGCAGCGTTTTGAACCACTATGATGTTTCTCTTCCACAATCACTCCTACGAAATTATGATTTTATACTAGGAGAGAGTGCTAAGAAAGGAGAGCAGCAGCAGCTCTCTTTCTGCCCATTGCATTTAAAAGTATTTCTGTTGGTTTTCTTGCCACCAAGCATTTGAATAGATGATTTTTCAAAGTAATTTCACAGTCAGTTTTCCAGCTGCAAAGAACTTTGAAGTGCTTTGTTCAACCGAATACGTTTTCTCAATTTCTGTACATTGCTTTGAAGATCTGAAATTTTGTGCAAAAAATGTCTTTGCCTTTGTAGTCTCAGTTGTGTGTTCATGTTTTTTGTAACAAAAGGAGATAAAGCTTTAAAGCATTGAAACAGCATTTTTAGCTGGATAACATATGCAGGAAATATGTAAAATGTGCAGTGTTATGACACTCAGTAGCTAACTGGTTTCCATTATGTAGTAGACTAAGCATAATTTATGTAAAAATCTCAGGGAGGTTTGTGTAATACAATGAAGAAATCTTCCAGTCTGCTATTTTTTCCAGTGAATAAAAGGTCTTTTTCTTGTTCTACTACAGTATGACTGATTACATAGTATATTTGATTGCATAAATGTAGTGTTGAACACCAGGATAGTTTTTAAGTATCTTGTGGAATTTTTTTTTACTTTAATGCTATATCGTTTTTAGAGAAAGCCATATCTTTACACTGTCGTATAAGTTTGGCCTGTTGGTCAGGAACATACAGTCTTTTCTAACAACCAATGGCCTGTGCGTGGGCTTGACCATTTGGGGTGAGTGTTCTTGGCTGGGTGAATAGGACCAAGTAGTGTGTAGGACTCTTGGAGGATGGGTGATCATCTGCAGTGCTGATATTTAAGTCCCGGAGCAAACCCAATTGTTTTCTCAAAAAGCTGTTGAGGATGTAGATGCAGTGATTTTACTGAATTTGCTACTGCCAATTGTAGAATTCTAAAAACAACCCCCATCAACCAAACAGAAGAAGCCAAACAAAAACCACTGGATTTTGAAGGCGTTCAGATCTACAGTAGCATTGATAATGTAATATTTTTATATAGCCTTTGTATTAACAGCCTAAGTTCTTATTTTTAAAAACTTTCTTCAGTTGGCATTGCATTTGTCACACTTTAGTGGGATCATTATGCTACCTAAAATGCAAATGGGTGGAGGCGTTTTTGTTGTGGTGTTTTTTTTGTTTGTTTGTTTGTTTTTTGGTTTTGTATTGAAAGTGCTGGTTTATGTATACCTGACTGCTACTACAATGTAGAATTAAAATATTAATGACTGCTTTGCACTTACATTTGAAGTGAAAGAATTTTTTATAAGTGCACAATATATCTTTTAGAATTTCTGCACTGAAGTATTGTGTAGCATAACATTGGTTTCTTGTCTATCATTATGTTAAGTTTCAAAATTGGTTTTTAAACATATTCCACACAATATTTCACAAACTTGCAACAGTCATGTAGTAAGCCAGAGGTGGAATGAATTTTCAGGAAACCCACATTCTTGTCAAGTCCTAGCATTGGTTAAAAGCTTCCATAGCTGACAATTGTTACTGAATATACAGATGAATTTAACTCTAAAAATATATGTAAAAACTGTGTTTTTTCCCCAAAATTAAGTTTTCAATTGTTGCATTTGATTGAAATGTTGCCTTGAAATATATAGGGAAAGTGTTACTGTATGAAGTATGAAGAAATGTAACTCCTGCGTAAAGAAAGCAAACTTTTTGGGAACGTGGGGATCACAAACACCCAGAGGATTGAGTTCTGAGAGCAAAAGTAGAGGTGTAGAAGAACAAGAAAACTAAAGGAAAAAGGCTGAAGGTCAGCACTGAAGAAGCTTTCTGAAATGTGAAATGCACAATGAATTATGGAAAACCAATGTCTACTGAAAATGCCATACCATGACAAATATGTGCTAATGTATTTCTAAATTACGTATTGTCTGCCTTAAGTCTGAAATACCCACAGAGACCTAAAATGACAAGAATTACTATACCAAACGAAACTGCATAATGTTGTGCCTTGCCATACAACAATTTTAAAAAGGTGTTTGGTTAAGAAGTTTTCTTCTGAATTTTTCTTTTTGAATAAGAGGTTTACAGTACTTTATGTTAAAGTAAAAGAAGTCCCTTCACAGTGGAGAGGTGGAGGAGAGAAGGCACTTGCTACTGGTCAAACTGAATGCATAGTTTACTGAAAAGAACATGAAAGGGGTGGTTTTTAGAAAACTATCAATACCTTAAACTTAAATGTGTGTTTCTTTTGAGTTTGTATAGTGAAAACAAAAACTAAATACAATGAAATGGCACAGGCCTGCTAGCGTTTTCTTTTATACATTACCTAAAATTTGTTGCTGGTATTTAAATCCCTGCTGAAGAGAACCTGTCTGTTTAAAGAGGTAGATCACAGCACATGCAACTTTGTGACCTTTCAAGAATAGCCATATGAAGTGTCTATGTTCTGGAAGAAACTTAGATGTACCAAAATAAAAGTAAGTGGTAGATTGGGTGTTCCCTAAACAATAAGACTGGAGAGGGGGAGGGGGTTGTGTTAATTTTTTTTTCTTTAGTTTTCATAGAGCTAATTAATTTGGGATGAAGAAGCAGTTCATTTTGTTCTCATTATTTAGAGAGATGTCTGTAAGGCAGAGGTGGCTAACAGATCGCCTATTATGATGCTACAGTTCTTTAATTTCTTAGAAATTCCAATGGCTTGATTTGCATTAGTCATCTTTCATATGACTTTCCTGTAACTTTACAGGAAAATTACCACTGCTTCCCTTGAACAGAGTCAAATGTGCTTGCTAAATTTTGAGAAATACAATGGCAAAGTGGAAAATACACAAATACAAGCATGCAGACATATACTTAAGCTACTTTGCTGTGACGGAAGTAACAAGCTAATTCAGTTTTCCCTTGTTGCACATAAAAGGCATTTTATTCTCAGAGCAAATTGCCTGAAAATTTTATAGTCCAAGGGGAGTTTCAGAAAGAGTTTGCATGCCTACTCTGCAGTTGTTGCTGTTGGGTTGATGCATACACAGGTCCCCAGGACACACCCAGTCTGGAGCTCTGGGAGCAAGGCTTACCTGCTCTGTCAGACACAACTGGAGGTGTGAGGGCCAAGGCAAGGCGTGGGGCAAGGAATCCCTGAGTCTCTGAGCAGCTTCATGACAACCAAGCATTTGCAAGGGCATTGAGCAGGAGACCTTTCCATGAGGCCTTTATGAGCCCTGGGCTCACTTTTTTGGTGTGCATCCTTTTACACCATGGCTGCGTTAAAGGTTGTGGTAGGTGACATAGATAATTCATTTTTTGTAATGGTGTCATTAAAAAAGATTAATTAATTGAGCTAAATTTTAATTCCTAAGGAACATTGCCAAAAGCTATAGAAAGCATATCTGAGCTTTTAACCTAGAACTGAAGGAATGAGGTGGTATTTAGAACATGATCACACAGTTTGATGACTGGATAGGTGGAGTCAAGCTTTCCTAATTTTTGCATCCATACTTTTGACTAGTAGTCTTTTCTTTGCAGAATTTAATAATAAATGGGAAGCATCCAGTATTAAAAGGTCTTTATGAGATGCAACTTAAATTTCAGATTTGTGTAGAATATCTCAATAAGGAACACATCAGCAAGGCATTGGATGTGTGCTTCATTTCTCAGGTCTCAGCAAGGTTTTGTTGCTTTGCTGTAAGGTGTGTAACTCAAAGGACAAGGAAGTTGATGTGGGGATATCACGGTCTCCTAACAAAGGCTTTTGGGACATCCCATGTTGCAAGGGTCTGGACAACCATGCTGTTATAGGAACGATATCATATGGATCAAGCATCCTGCACTGGAGGAGCTTTAACCTCCTGTGTTGGGACTGTTTCAATCCTGGGGACCTGTGGCTCTGGAGCTGATCAGTCAGCATCTCCCTCCTGTGTGCTTAGTTGGTAAGTGTACAAAGATTTGTAGCAGCCCACCCAGGACTGTGACTCTGCTGGCCGAGGTGGAGCCTGGCTTTGAGACAGGAGGGGAGCAGAGCATTAGCACACTGTGCTATGATCCATCAGAAAGGCGTATGGAAGGGAATGTGGAAGTTCAGCCGAACATGGAGGCAGAACGTGCTGCAGTAGATGTGGCCGAGGTGCTGCTGCTCCACACTGGAACTGAGCTGCTACCCAGAAGCCCTTCAGTGAGGCATGTGGGAAGATGTGAGGTAGTCTGAGGAAATTTTATATGGTGTGTGATGTGAGGTAAGAGAGTGAAAAGCCTGTCCCATGCTTGCTTTGCTTAATAGTTTGAACAGCAATGTCAAATGTTTGGGTGCCCCACCTGAACAGCAGCATGCTGCTATTTCTGTGTATGTTTTTCATTGCCAACCTCACCCACCAGGCTAAGGGCCTCTGAGGTAAAGCCACTGGGTGACAAGTAGGAAACCCAACACTTCCCTGACATCAAACTGTCTTTGCCATCTGGAACAGCTGTGAAATCACTCACTAATAAAATCATAGAATCATCAAAGTTGGAAGAGACTTTTAAGATCATCAAGTCCAACCAATGTTTTTGGGCATCAGCAAAAGCCATAGGAGTGCAGAGGCACTGAAGAAATAGGAGTTTCTCTGAAACCAAGATGGCTTTAAAATTAAAATTCGACTAAGAACCAGACTTTAAATTTAGAATGAGAACTCTAATTGTCTTTTCTAAGTACCTCTCCCTTAGGCACCTAGGTAAAAATTTTGGATCTCTCCAAAACCCTTCTTATAGAAACTTGCTTTTTATTGTCTCTGTTTTCGGATCTTTGGATTGCATGATTGAATAAAGAGGAAGATGTCAAAAATACTCTGCTTGCATAACAAATGACAGAATAGAACTTAAAATTTTCAGTCACTCTTGGGTCTTGAACTAGTGCACCTGTGGAGATAAACCTGATTATACAGAGAAAAGATCTCAACTTTTTTGTAATAATGGACAATAATAAGAATGTAATTATGTCAGATGACTTTAATAAATATATCTGCCACTTTTAAAAGACTCTCAGAAGAACTGAAAATGTGGAGAGAACCAAAACCTGTATTAAGTGTGCCAGGAGAGAAAAATGATACTACTGCGGAGTTGTATCAGACCTGTCATAAATCAGACTACGTAAACACAGAGAGCAAAAAAAATCCTGTTGAAGTTCAAGGTATGTGATTGGTAGAAATATTCTAGGTGTGTACAATAAATTTTAGCGGGGTGGTATGTTATTGAATGGTGCATGGAGGAAGAAAGTTAACATCTTGTTTAATTCCCTCTGTAATACAGTTGCAATCACGTTACTAATTTCTTAAAAAAAATCCTACAAATGTAGTGGCTATTAATGATTTTGCTCTGCCACTGTAATCTTGTCTACTATTTTACTGAATCTATACAGTTCATTTTAACTCTAGTCTTTTTATATATATGTGACAATTTTCACATAACTTATAAAACTTCATTACAAAATTTAATAATAATCAAATATTTAAATTAGTTAAATTTACCTGACTACCTAGCTCAGGGGTATTGCAATTCATTTAAAATTGCAGTATTTTCCTCCAACAAGAAATCCAGTTAGCAATCATGAGTGTGTTATTGACTTCAACTAACAAGAACAATGAAACAGCAAAAGCTAAACAATTACATCAAGAGTGGTTGAAAAAAAGCAGCTATGAAATGTCAATGCTTATGTGTTGCCTGAGCTGCAGCTGGTTGAACTCTAATCAGATCAATGGACTTTTCTAAGTATGTTATTGAAACTCTCAGTCAGGTCACTATTAGAACTGGCTTCTCAAAAACACTGATCTATCAATTAAGAAGGTAAATCAAACTTAGTATCTGGTCTGCATACAGCAGCTTTTGCATAGGAAGTGTGGTGCTTACAAATAAACATATGAAAGTTCTTACCTCTGAATGGACCTCTTAACAGACTCTGAGTAAAATGGAAGGTGGAACCTAAGCTTGACTTCAGCCTTCAACACAAGAGCACCTCACATAAGGACATGAATCCCCTCACTTAGCCAAAGATATTTATAAGGATGTTTTGATAGAAAATTATTTTGACTATTCCCAAGCATAGGAAATAATTTCCCTAATTTTTGAAGACCAGTTTGAACTCTTCCAACATACTTCCAGTTCCTTCCTTCTCAATACCAGCTGGAAATTCCTCTGCATCTATTCTCCAGTTCTTTCTCCATCTTCGTCATCTCTCTTGCTTCATGCAAGCAATTAATGCGAATGTTTAGTAGAGACGATGCTCTGAACTCAGTTGGCCTGACTCTCCTCTTCGTTAAATGGCAGAAATGCCATATTAAGAGGGGCTGACAAGACTCTTTTTAATAGTTTAGTTCAGTGTGTGCTCACGTGGTTTAATTGTGAGGATTGTCAGTTTTGATGCCAAGATACATAACATCTAACCACAAGATTTTATTTTTTAATCCATGTTGGTGGCTCTTCATCATCTTCTAAGTATTCATATTGTTCGTTTGACTATTTGCTATATTTCCTCTTGCCCCTTGCATTACAGTCAGACTGTAATTACTGACCTGTAGTTCTCTTTCCACTCTTAAACAGTTTATATGTTTTTTCCTACCACTAGAAAGTTCTCTTGTCCTCTTTGAATTCCCACAGGTAACTATTGCCAGATCTGCCATCTCAGCATGGGCGATGAAAACACCTAGCTTAACAAGCCTTGATTCTCAGGCAGTAAAGATGACTCCAAAAAGTATTTCAGATGATGGTTTCAAAATCAAAAAATTAAAAAAGTCAACACAGGAAACAGGATACCACAGGCTAAAATAAAGTCATGTATCTTGTCTATACTATTGACTAGCAGCCAACTACTTTGCTCTATGGGTATCACCATCAGGATGGACCCAATTGGAGCTACTGGAGCTGGACTGTGCAGTAGGTGACTCTCCCTTTATGCAGGGACAACTTTGGGGATTTCAGATTCCGTACCTGGGATTGACAGATCCTGCCATGCCCAAGGCAGAAGATCATTAATTTGTGACAAATCCCTTGAAGTGACTGATAGTGTGCTGAATTAAAATCAGTGAAGTATTACTAATCCTTATAGCTACTCAATGTTATAAACATTGTACAGGTAATTTCTTAATTCCATAAACCATTGTCCAAGTGTGAGATCAAGATTGGACCTGGTGCACCCAGGCTCCGCAAGGATTTTAGAAGGTAAGGGGGTCCTCTCTGAATCTTGTGACTCAATGACAGGGTCTTCCCTACTCTTTGCACCTCCTGTCTCTGTCAACAATTCTAAATTCTAACTCAATTTTACTTTGTTTCCTCCATGCAGTAATTAATGAGGTGCACCTTGCCATCAAACTTACTGAACCTTGTCAAACTGCTGCTAAAATTTGTTAATTCCATCCAACTTATTGAACTCTGTCTAATTATTATTTTAGCTCAATGAAACATATTGCTGCTTCTCTCTTTTGAGTGAGATGCGTTCCACTCATCCACAACATTAGCCTAGTCTCCATTTGCAGCCCCAGATCACTGGTGTAGTTGTGCTAGCTGAGTGTACTCGGTAATTTCAGTAAACATTGGAGCACTGGGAGAGGTAGTAGATACTTTTTAAAATTCCCTGTGTCATTATTTGTTTTAGTATTACTTTATTCTCTAAAACATATAACTGTATGTTGGTCATTTTTTTTATGATGTCTGCTGTGTACACATTCTCAGCTGTATCTTTTGTAGTGGTTCTAATTAAGTAACACTTTTGCCTCCAGGTGTTTTGTCCATCTTCTGCAGATTGCTTCAACACCTTTCCAGAATTTTCTGGGTTGTTTGTGTCCTACTCTATCATTTTCTCATCAAAATGGTAATTGAAATTTCCTATTAGTAAGAAGTTTATTGCTTTTGATAAGTCCCTTGATCACCCAGAGAAAGACTCATCTCCATTAACAACTTTATTTAAAGTCTATCATTGTCCCCTACATGAAAGCATTATTGCTTTTACTGAGACATATTTAGTCACTCTAGCTTCCAAAAGCCCTTCTGGACTAAACAATAAGAATAAGCATCTTTGAAATAGCCTTTTAGTCCTGGCTATCTTTTCTGAACAGACTGTACTTACTGTATCAACTATCCTACTGAATCTCTACATGCCAATTAGGACATGATTTAAAATACAATTTAAGACATTGAGCCATTCCTTTTTCCTGTTCTCTTGCATTGGCGTGTAATAAACTCATTATAGTGTGTGTATAGATATATATATGGTGGTTATCTGCTAGTATATAACCATAGCATATGGTGAATACATATTTATATATAATTAACTAAGATGGCTCAGCTTGCGTTTGCCAATCATGCCTTGGCTTCGTGAATGCAGATTTGGGCAGAGTTCTCCCCACGTGGGTGTGCCCTTCCAGCCTGCACTGTGGATTTTTTAGATGAGGCACAGCGTGTGTGGAACTGTCCCCACCCTTTAACTCCTGAGGTTCATCTGCCACAGCCAAGTGAGCTTGGACCGTGACAGTGAAGTGCTCAGGACCAGAGCCTACAGCCCCCTGGTATTCCCAGGAGGTCTCCCATCCAAGCACTAACCAGGGCTGACCCTGCTCAGCTTTCAAGATCTGATGGGATCGGATGTCAGGGTGGCATTGAACTGCCCTACATTTGTCAATATTACAGGAGAAAAATAAATCCTTCCACATCTAAGTCTTTATACCAATTGCTGTTTTGTAGATAGGTCCTTTGTTTGTATCCTGGTCTGCACTCCTGCAAGGGAAATCTCGGGGGAATGAAGGCTGGCAGGACCCTGGCCAGGCTGCTGTAACATACCCTGCCCACAGCAGGCTCAGCTGCATGGTCAGACCAGGCTCCTTAAGGCATTACCCTGAGAGGGCCTGAAGATTCCTCAAGGCTATAGGCAGCACAAATTCCCTGGGTCTGGGCCCTGCTGCCAGGCTGTCATCATGGGCTAAAGGCTTTATTTTTATCTCCCACCTGAGCCTCTGGTGTTTATCACCATTGTTTCCAATCTTTTCTCCACATACACCAGTAAAGAACTTTGTTCCTTGATGACCTCTTCATTGATGATGGCAGGAGACTGTGTAATGGGGACTTTTTTTTGATCCTCCATTTAGCTGTTCAGGTCAACTAATTTAGTTTAGCCACAATTTAAGCTTATGGTTAAATTTAGACTCAAAGGTAAAATTTAAGAGATTATTGTGTCTGACCATTCAGAAGCCACTCTGGCAGTTACACTCCCATCAGCCAAGACTTAAACTGCAGAGGCTGAAGCCCCTTCACAGTGGGCAGCTCCAGTGAGCCAAAGGGTGCCCTACTTCACTCCTTACACACCCATTCTCACCCAGTCAAACCAGGTTTCCGTACCAGTAACACAGAAAAAGCCTGAGCTGGTGCCTCCAAGGAGGGACCCTGAACAAGAGAATCCCTGGGCTTTTCTGCCCTAACAGTCTATGCCTGTGAATGTCTCACTCCTTCTCCCAAGTCCTTGGCTCCTGCTGTTTCTGAGTGTCTGGTCACCTGGCAGGTGCCACAAGTCTTTGTGACCTTTGTTAGGCAAAAGATCAGTACCAGTTCATGGCCTCTTGTCTTGGGCTGCCACCACCCAGAACTCAATCTGCAACTCACTCTGCAGCGGGTGCATAACAACAGCAGCACATCTATCGATCTATCTGCTCTGAAGGTATTCCTCAACACCTACATTCTGCAAGGCTAAAAGAGGCAATAGTTAAGCCAAGTTAGGAGTGCACACCAGAGACAGTTCTCTTACACATGCTGCCATCAAAAAGGATTATACTATGAGCAGGTCCGGTGCTTTTTGATTTTAAAGTCCTAGTCACTGTGATTTAATGAGGCNTGTTTCTGAGTGTCTGGTCACCTGGCAGGTGCCACAAGTCTTTGTGACCTTTGTTAGGCAAAAGATCAGTACCAGTTCATGGCCTCTTGTCTTGGGCTGCCACCACCCAGAACTCAATCTGCAACTCACTCTGCAGCGGGTGCATAANTGATCACCATTAGAACCTATTTTTTAACAGGCCGTCTCCTGATTGGCTTCCAATATAACCTTTCTGTGTGGTCTTGAACTCTGAAAGCTCAAACCTAGTTCACTGACAAATTTTGAGATGGATGCTGTTGCCTGAATAAAGTTTTGGACAAGCCTGGAGCCACAACAAGAGAAAAAGCTTCTGTGTACTTGATGGTGGATTGACAAAGCTCAGGTTACTAAGGGTCTACCAAAAGAAGAGTCTGAGTGGGACAGCAGGAACTTGGAAGTGTGCTTCCTCGTATAAACTTTGTAAAGATTGCCAGGAATTGCAATGTAGCCTAAAATTCCTTGAAAAGAGGACATGTAGCCATTAAAGCATGAGGCTGCAATGAATAAAAAGTGCTCTGTAAGATCACTGTATCTCTTTGAAGATACCTGCACTCTGCAGCTCTAAGAATTAATGCAGACAACCTGCTAAGGGGACAGGCAGGACAGTGTACTTACACACTCTTCAGTGCTGGGCTGGAAGCCATCGGAATTTCCAAAATCAAAGCTGAGAATGCTTCTCTAGGTGAATAAGCCTGCAAAAACTAAACAAAGGTTCAAAGTTAAACTAAACTAGACACACATCTGGCAAACAAGGTCTGATTGGTTGCTGCACAACTGGACCAATACAGAAGACTATGCCTTCTTCCATGGCCTATTCAGTTTCTGAGCCTTCTAATTTAGATATGCAGAGGGACACACACAAAGAGTCATGCAGCACACAATGAGAGAGGAAGAGACCCGTAAGAACTAGTGCTGAGAGACCTAAGATGAATGTTGGGAATGTAGGAAACTTGACAAGGTGTGAAAAGAACCAGACTTTGCTCTGCAATGGAAGTGCATTAATACTGCCACAAACCTGAACAGGTTCTGAAAAGTCCCCTTGCTGTTCAAGTAACTTGGCCCAGATTGTTCAGGGCTGGAAGGACCTGTAGGATGAATCTTACCATCCCTCGAGCAGGAAGGTTTCCTCGTTGTCATCAGTCCATTGTAAAACACACCAGCCACTTACTAATGTTACTGAAAGGCTCCAAGGCCAACAGCTACCACATGTCAGCAGGACAGCAATTTTGTTCTGCCTGCTGAAGTCTCTGCCTCTCAGAAGCTCTGCACAGAGCTCTGACTTCTGGTGTCAGCGTGGCACTGAATTGGAGCCCTCAGCTCAGTGCCATGATCTCAAATTAAAAAAGGACAGGGGGGAAAAAAGTGTATTATCACACTGTATTGCTGCATGGGAAACACCTCAGATTTCATCTCTTGGCACAGGGTTGAAAAGATGCAAAGCTACAGAGGCACGGAAATACTTCAATGGTGGCCTTTGGTGTTGAGATTAGTTGGTGCTGAACTCAATGACTTCTGCAATGCCAGAAGCATATGGTCAGAGGCAAAATACAGGTTGCAGACACAGGGAACAACTTCACTCAATAAGCCACTGAGGAATGATACTGGGAAAGCTGAAACCATGGTGATCCCATTCTGGTTCAGAGGCAGAAAGCATGATCTTGCTGCACTTTGCTTTCAGCTTGTTGGGCAAAACAGCTCCTGATGAGGCACTCCTCAGTGCCAGAAGGTAAACTTCACTTGGTGGCTATCTCACAGAAATGGGAAGGAACTGTGGAGTCTCAGGTCAAACATGACAACCCACAGAAGGCAATCCAGACAAGACAATGCAGCATACCTGTCTGGGTCTCTTTGACTGGCCTACTTTGAAAGGCAGTACCCAGAACTTTTCAGAGCTCAAAGGCTGGCAGCCAGGTTTTGGTTCTTATCTGAGTTTCCATACATGAGATCTACATGACATCACTCAAGTGTGTTAACAATGATGTGCTCTTGAAAAATCATGGTGATACATATGACTTTACACACTTTATTGTTAAAGTATGAAAGTAGGCTAAAGTTGAGGAACATTTAGCAATGCAAATCAGGTGTAGGAAACTTCCAGGATAAATGTAGTTAGCAGTGAGCTCAGGCAAAGGGAACGAGGCTGATGCACAGACTAGATAATTTACCTCCTTTCCTACTAGTGGTGGTTCTCTAGTTTGTAGGTCAGAAAGAGTGCTGGACAAGCACACCACTACAGTGCAGTATCTAGTATCAAGACCTACTAAGCAGGTAGCACAAAGCAGTCTAACAGTCAAATATGTATGTTGGAACAAAAATCCAGGAAAAGGAGCCAACAGCTGAGGGATTTGTTCCCAAGGTACATAAAAGCTGTGCAATAACAGAATTCACTAAATGTATGGTGGCAGTGTGGCACAAATGAGGAAAGGACTCTATTTCAGCTACTTTTTGATATGGGTGAGTGACTGCGGAGCTGTACAGGGGATACAGTCTGCTAGGTTCTGTTCTGCTGAGTAGCAAAGGAGTTGGCATTTTCTATCGAGTCTCTGCTGCCTATTGAGGAGGAAAGATGGTAGTCTCAAAAGGTCTACCTAAAACTCAGAGTGCTAATGCTAGCTCTGTCTCCAGCTTTGCTAGAAGGTAGAAAAAGGCTTAATGTTTTTCCTGCCTGTCAGTGGAAGTTAGGAAAAAAAAAAGGGTAGCACAATGACTCAGGAATTTAGGTGTTTTCCTCTCTGATTTAAACAACTGGCAAAATAAAGAACTGCCCAAATAGGACTAGAGTTAGATGTGTCTTCCAGGTCCGTGGAATCTGCTAGACAGAGGTAGCACATTCAGAATTCTATCTATGGTCAAACTTACACATCATCACTGTTTGAGATTCTTGGCTCCAGCTACACCACAATCAACGCATTGCATAGTGCTTTACATGAAGAGTGCCATCAGGTTTAAAAGAAGGCAATAGCAGGGAACAGAGCTGCAAAGCGTGTTGTTATGTACTGCTGTGAATTACTGCCGTGTGGGCATTGTTCAGGGAGCTCATAGTCAGACAGGAATCACACTACACATACACCCACAACTACAAATACCACCAGAGTGAAAAAAACTCCCCAAACCACCTAGAATACACTCATGAACACACAAACTGGCACTGCTAATATGGAAATGTGCTGACATACTATTTTTACTCATGAACTCAAAATAGCAGTTCTTAAGATGGCTCGCGCATCTTAATAGATTACCCCAAAATTGGGCACTTCCTATGCCTTAAGGCTACAACAGGATTGTAAGCCATTTCTGTAAGCAGCAACTTACTAAAACAATACTTCTCAAGTGAAAGAAATGGCGGAAAACTCAACTTTTGCCTTGTAAAAAACTGTGTTTCTGGACAGTTGTGATGGTAAACACAGTGTGTTGCTTTGAACTGCTACACTCACATTTATGCTGCTGAATACATTTAGCGCACTGCTCAAGGTGCTTTCAGCCCAGACAGTGTCCTTTTGGTCTGCTATGTGGATCAATACCCAACTCAGTCATTATTTTATGTTTTGAGCTGTCTGCTTCAGAGCATGTTTGCTTCCCTCACCCACTAGTCAGACACCTCATTTTAAATAAAAGGCTTGCTTCTGGTCTTAAAAAAATATCTTTGGACACTGAGCCGCCTCACCAGTAAGCAGATGGCACCCTCTAGAGCTGTTGTAATCAAGTGACACGTAACTGTCTCCTTTGACTACATTGCAAAGAAACCATTATAAAATACAGCCTAATGTCAAAGAAAACCTTCAGTCTTTGAAAACCTGACTTGCTTTAAAACAAAGAAAACCTTTGTGCATTGTAATATGTATGCAAATATATCCTTACTCTAAAATACAGGCTTTATTTCTGTGTGTGCCACCTTCCTGTGCCATGGCTGACCTGCTAAAGCTGTTACAGACTATCGTGATGCCTATTAAGAAACCAGATGAAGACACAAATGCCACCATTTTTTTTTGGTTTGTTGCATACCTCTGAAAGAAAGCCTGATCATGTCACATAAAGATGTAGTTTTCTATTTATAAACCCATCTCCACCTCAAACAGTGCCTCCCAAACACTGACTTCTACTTCTACTATTTGTACTTTTACTAGTGGGTTGGGTTTGTACATGTTACCAATGGGTTACATGTAACCCAGCAGGTTAAACTTCAGATTGCTACATTCAAGAGTTAAGCTCACAAATTTAAGGTTTTAACTACATCTTTGTTTCACTGAAGCCATATCCACCTTTCCCAATATTCCTTTCTAAAAGCTTGAGAGACAGTTTTCTAGCAAAACAAAACCACACACGGGCTAATTTCCAGTTTCATCAACCATAGCATTTTCACATTGTGCCTTTTTTAAGGTTTTCTATGTACCTCTTATTCTTCACCTTACTGCTAAGAAATCTTACCTCCAAAAGCTTCAATCCTCTCAAAAATCAGGAAAACATCCCTTCATCTTGTATTCTTCTTGGACATCCTAGTCTAAACTAAGAGTCTCCAAAACTGAAACTATCCATGAGGTGAAGTTGGTGAAAGCCAACCTATAGAAGTTTAGCTAACTTGTTGCAAAAAAATGCCAAAACTATGGTGGAATTTCACAGTTATTTTTTCTGAAGTGGAAAAAAGCATCTTAAAGTCAATACTACAATGGTGTTTAAGAAGAAAACTTATTTCTTCATAAATATTGTTGTTGACAGAAGAGATGGTGATTTTCATCTGGAAGATAATAGCATTCATAGTGAATGCTCCGTCTGTCCAACCTCTACTGAATAAAACTGTTGTCCTTGAAAAATAAAAAGGATTTATAAATGCCTAATTGCATCTTAGGAAAAGAAATAAAGAAGTGATGTAGTAATTGCAGGAAGTACTAGTCCAATCAAGGAACACTTGTCAAAAGACAATTTGAAGAACAAAGCCAAGGCAACAACTGCACAGCCTAAGCCATGAAACTTACTCTGAGTCAACTACTGCTACAAAGGTAAATTACCATGAGCACCATAGAGGTCAGAAAAACAAAAAACCTCAGGTCACGAACAACGGAGCCAGAAATACTACTTGTTACAGCTGAGAAAAACAGACAGGAAGGCAAAAGGATTTTGAACTACAAAGATGAAATTAGCTACTTATAAATACAGTAACAATTTGCAACTTAGAAATACATCTGAATTAGCATAGACCAGCATACTGTAAGAACACACTGAAAGATATCTCAACCTCTGTACAGCATGTTACTTGAAACACATCCAACACTCTTACTCAGCAGTAGCAGGGAAAAAGGGGGGAAGTAAGGTAAACAAGGAATAACCGAAGTGACAAAAACTATTTATCTATGAATACGGAGAAATATTCATATTCCAAATGTGTTATGGTATCATTTCTAGAAAGACAATATTGCATAAAACCAATTTCATCATTTCATAAAAAAATCATCAATTACAAGGAAATGGAAAAAGTGGGGTCAAAATAATTGGTAAGATGAGTCAGTGTAAGTTGGCGTTTCAACAGCTTTGTACCATGAATCCCATTTCAAAAATATTGTTGGATGTTACAAGGAAGTTGGAGAGGGACTCTTCATAAGAAACTTAGTGACAGGAGTAGGAGTAATAAGTTCAAACTGAAAAAGCAGAAATTTAGGTTAGAAATTCTTCCCTGTGGGGGTACTGAGACATGATGTCTAGAGAAGTTGTGGATGCCCTATGCCTGGCAGTGTTTAAGGCCAAGTTGAAGGAGGTGTTGAGCAACCTGATCTAGTGGAAGGTGTCCCTGCCCATGGCAGAGGGGTGATCTATGTGATCTTTAAGGTCAATCTCTTCCAACACAAGCCATTCTCTGTTCATTCTGTTGACAGGCAAAGAGTAATTCCATAACACTTAATATAATTACATTTTAATGAAATATGGAATTTCTTCCTGAAGTGTTACAAAGATGTAATACATTTATAAGTGTAAAGGCTTAACATTAAAATGAAAAGACTTAGTAAAAAATATAGACTAGAAGTTACTGCAGCAAAACAAAGTCATTGCAATTACACTTGTGTTTTGTTTGCTGTTGTTTTTTTTTTTTTGTTTGGTTTGGTTTGTTGTTTTTTTTTTTAAAGAAAACCAGCAATATTGACAGGCACATACAGGCAAAAAAAATACAGAGAGAGTTTTCTTCCTCCATAGTGTATTCAATCAAATAGTGCTGCAACGAACATTGATTTCATGCATAAGTGCAGAGAGGACTTTACACTCTGCATATAGTACTGATTTCAGCTTTTGTACAGCCCCATTTGCAACACATTCCTGCCAAACCCAGAGACTCCCGTTTTCTTCTTGGATACCTGGCCCAAAGATAACTGCTTGATTCCATGGGATTTGCATTTCCTGTTCCTCCCCTGTCCTTCTGAACAGCTTCCTCTACCTGGCGAACAAGTTCTTTGAAGTCATCTGCCACAGGTACATATTCATTATGGTAATTCAAATTATACAAGTCCTTTAATGTCTCCCATCCAAGAACTGGGCTGCTTCTCTGCAGTTGTTCCACTTCAGGATCCAAAACTGATTGCAGGTTGAAGTTTCCCAGTAATCTGTTACTTGATGTTTGAGCAGAACCTGTTTAAAGAGATGAGGTTTTTAAGTTCAGACTGTAGGAGCAATAAAGAAGCACACAGTTCTAAGAAACAGCAACAAAACCCATTCGGTCAGTATCAAGTGAAGCACTGTTATCTAGCAGAACTGTCAGTACCTAGAGTATCCACACCATGACTTACTTGTAGCTTACTCTTAGTGAAATCTATGTTTTAAAGTCTATACTATCTTTTAGACACAGAGAGTATGCAGCTACAACTGTGACCAAATTAAAGGCATCCTTTCACAATTGCAGAGTTACTGGCAGAGAAATCTCAATTTTTTTCACAGAAACAAAATTTTCTTGCAAAGCCATGTATCCAGATACACCACAGAGCTACATCATGGGGCACCTGAATTATATTAGACCATTAGTCCCCTGTGCACAATCACACGAAGTCCCATCATGTGAAGAACAAATGTAGGAAGGACTAACTAAGCAAAGATCATATGTAAACTGCTTCTTACAGACCATATTTTATAGGTAATTTTAGCTTATATTTTTCACTCATTTCTTTCAATTCTCAAGTCTAATCAGAGGCTTGCAGAATTTACATATGACATACTTCATCTCAAAAATGGTCTCAAAAATCCAGCTCTACTTCCTTTCACTTCATATTTTTTCTCTTCTTTCTACTTCTGCAAGAGAAGTGACACTGCTTACTTCAGCTAAAGTGAAGAAAAGCAGTTTCTTCAATTCTTAATTTAAAAAGAGTAAAAAAAAAAAGTATTTTTCTTGTGGTCTTAACACTATTAATATGAGGGGGTTTGTTTCAGAATGCTGAAAGAACACAAGAACATCCAGTGAATTTTATATTTATTTTAATATGGCTAATCAGTATGTAAAAACTAACTCTCAGGTAGAACAGCTGTCTAAGTATGTATAAAAATAAAAGTGGTTGTAGCTACTTTACTAATTAGGCAGACTTGTATTTAGTAGTCTTTTGGGGTGGGAAAGACTTTAGTTAGACGTTATGCAGCACAGTGGAGGCTCCATGGTGACTGCTGTTCTCAGAAGGTGGTGTTAATGAAAAGGAAGCCAAAGTTTGCCGGGAGAGAACAGAGTCCCTGCAGAGGCTGTACATAAGTAATTTGCTATAATTACAAAGGTAACTTGTATCTTTTACTCAATCTGTCAGGGAGAAAGGAAAAATAACTCAAAACAAACAAACAAACAAAACCCACTCAGGAAACCCAGAATACAGGCTTCATTAACTGCCTTAAGTTATTTCATTAACAGAGTGTTTAATGAGATAAAAAATCTCTTCCATAGCAGGTTTTCGCCATAATTTCAGCTTTTGCCCTTGTTAAAAATATTTTATTGTTTTCACGATTCCTAATATAGACATAAATGAGAGATATCACTTAAAATTAGTGTTACATTACTGCAGTTTGAGAACACAGACACAAAGACATCTGCATACACTTTCTTAATATACTGGGCTTGGGACACGCGACAGTAAAACTCTGAGGAATATTTTACCCATGAACTGTTTCACCATGGACTCCTAAAGCAATTCTTGTTGTCTAAATTGTAACCTGAAGCACCCAGAGAGTCCCATCCATCTCTCTGGTGCAGAGCAGCACAAGCGAATGATAAAATCCGGCGCAATTCCACATCCATGGCAGTCCCGCAAGTCCCGGGAGCTCTCGGCAGGGAGGGAGACCCGAGCCGGGCCCCGCCCCGGCCGAGGAGTTACCGAGCTTTGAGAAGGAGCGAAGCCATGGCGAGAGATATTCCCCAGGGCTCCCCGGCTGCATCACCCCTTCCTGCATGACCAAGAGAGCAGAAAAGTGTAATTTTGTGAGATTTTAAAGCAAAAGCGCCTTGGACGCCGGTAGCCCTGAGCAGCAGCGCCGTATCCAAACTGAGCAAAAAGTTTACGGGTTATCTCAGTTAATACGGCCCCGGCGCCTGCTGTGCCTTTTCCTCTGAATTTGAGAGTATCCTTCCAGAAGTCAGGGGTAATGCCATCGGACGCGAGAGGGAAAGCGGGAGAAGGACGCGGACGCTCCCTCCGCGGCTCAAGGCGGGAGGAGCCATAGGCAAAGCGGGACACTCTCCCTTCCCCGCTCCCTCCCATCCTCCCCGTTTTTCCTCGCAGATCCTCGCTCGGGAGCGAGTGAGGTGCCCCGACAGCCGCCGCTGCCCGCGGGGCTTGGGAAGCACCGCCGCCCATCCTCTCGTCAGCGCGCCCCTCGGCGCCGCTCCCGGGACACTCACCGGCCGCGGGCGCCGGCTCCACCGCCAGCAGGGAGAGCCGCTTCCAGCGGGACCCGCCGCAGGTGAAGATGACGGCGCGGATGAACTCCCGGCCGCACAGCTTCACCCCGTACGCGTCCCCCTCGCCCGCGGGCAGCGCGGCACCGGGATGCCCGGGCGGTGCCGCACACAGCAGTGCCACCGCGGCGCACAGCAGTCGCAGCTTTCCCGCCCCCATGGCGTCGTCCCTGTCCCGCGGGCGCGTTTCCAGCAGACCCGACGGCCGCCACAACTCCCGCAATCGCGGCGTCGAGCCCAGACCCTCCGCCCGCCGCCCGCCTTTTTATGTGCTGCGGACGGTGCTGAGTCACCGCCCCGGCCGCAGCCCCGAGCCCCCTCCTCTTCCCCCGTCCCGACGCTGCCGTCTCTCGTCGGGCGGTCCCCGTGCTTGAAACCTGCGGGCAGCGCTCCCCGGTTTTCCTGCCCCTCGCCAGCTGTGGCGGCTCTCCACGCCGCTGTGAAGATGCAGCTCACTTTTGGCGTCCCTCCTCGGGCTCGTGGCCCCCCACCGACCCGGCAACACATTCCATCCCCTCCGCCGGGGCTGCACCTCAGCTTTTGCCGTTTGTGGTCAGGTAGCTGTTGCCGATGCCCTCTCTAATTGCTCTGAAAATGTGAAGAACTTCAGCTCGACTGCTTTTTCCCTTACGAGTCTAGAATCTGTGTAACTACTTCTACACCCTAAAAATGTTAGCTGATACAAGAAGACAGAAGTAAAGTAAAATAAATGCACTTCCACAGAACTACTTCAGCTGTGGATACTTGAGG
Source organism: Sakesphorus luctuosus (assembly GCA_013396695.1). Taxonomy (NCBI): domain Eukaryota; kingdom Metazoa; phylum Chordata; class Aves; order Passeriformes; family Thamnophilidae; genus Sakesphorus; species Sakesphorus luctuosus. The sequence goes on from VWZD01012461.1 coordinate 38,504, forward strand.
TGGGATTTCAAAGCCTGGATTCCTCTCAGGTTCATTGTTCTGTAGGCCTGAGTTCCATGGCAGCCGTGGGAACCCAAGTGTCAGAGACATCTTGGCTCTATCCAACATGTGTGTCCTGGGGATGTGGAGCTCCACAACTCTGTGTTTCATCAGTAACACCCAGCAGGCTCCTGCTGGCAAGAGTGGTGTTCTTTGGACCATCAAGGTCAGAACTAAGCCCCCTGTGAAAGTAAGCTTTACTTCTGGATTTGTTTTTTTCCAGCACAACTGTACAAAAATTGGCTGCTGTCCTCTTTTATAAGAAGTCATTCTATGGAGAACCAGAGAAGTTCATCTCTTGAAATACTTTGTTGTCTATAGATCTTTTTGCATGAGGGTTATACTTTCTATCCTTTGAGTACTGTTAGCTTATAGAAAGAAAACCCCTCAAAGCTCAATCTACAAGGGGGGCACAGAGAAGATATGTGTCTACAGACTGCTACTGCATGAACAAAGTGAATGGTTCACTTGTGCTGGGACTAAAGACATAGACTCCAGTCACCTCTTTGAGGAGAACTTGGTGTTTTACTCTGAGCTGGATCTAGAATGAGGCTGTGGAGGCCTAAAATTGTGAGCAACCTGCAAAGGTTTGGTTGTGGTTTAGCTCTGGCAAGCCACTAAGCCCACACAGCCACTTGCTCCCTTCCCCACCAGCAGGATCAGGGAGGGAATCAGAACAGTAAAAGCCAGAAAACTAATGAGTTGAGATAAAAACAGTTTAACAGGGAAAGCAGAAGTCACACATACAAGCAAAGCAAAACAAGGAATTAATTCACTGCTTCTCATGGGCAGGCAGGTGTTCAGCCATCTCCAGGAGGGCAGGGCTCCATTGCACCCAAGCGTTACTTGAGGAAAACAAACACCATCACTCCAAACATCTTCCCCTCTCTCCACTTTATATACTAAGCATGATGTTACTGGTGTGGAATATCACTTTGGTCAGTTTGGGGTCACCTGCCCTGGCTGTGTCTCCTTCCAATTGTCATGCACCCCCAGCTTCCTCACTAGCATGGCAGGACAGAAAGCAGAAAAGGCCTTGGCTCTGTGCAAGCCCTGCTCAGCAACAACAAAAACATGTCTATATTATCAATCCTGTGTTCAGTACAAATCCAAAACACAGCCCCATAAAAGTCACTATGAAGAAGCTTAACTGTAAACCCAGCCAAAACTAGCACAGTTCTCTATATTTGACCTTCCTTTATGGTCCAGTTTTAAATGTCTTAGACAGTGGTACCTCTTTGACAGTAGGCACCGTCATGCAGGAGTTAGTAGGATGAAATCTGCAGAATTGGAGGTTGCTAATTCAAAATTCCTGAAGAACAAAACCTTGATCAGTTTCTCTGTCAGTTAAAGTCTTGCCTACTATTCTGTTACAGACAAGTTGTGCAGGGGCAATCATACCTTGCCTTTTGAGAGAGTAGCACCTTGATTTTGCTGGTTGCATGGACTGTTTCTGAAAATACCCATCACATTAGGTGAACTTACTTACGGACTGTAAGTAGTCTTCTAGATAAGGAAATTGTTTTCAGTGACTGGAAACCTCCAGTCATGTGCAAAAGCATGACCAGGACAAGACAATAAGGAAGGTGCCTCCTGAGGTGGACAGTGACTGACCCGACAACTCACTCAGTTTGTAAACTAATGTAATCTATTTTATACCCTATTTGGTGCCCACACCCAACATTTTTTCAGTCTTTAAAAGAAACAAAATGACAGATGTGCCTTTCTGAGAGTTTTTACCAGGGAATTTCAAGAGAAGTCCCCACGTAGCAGGTTGATTTGTGAGTCTAGGTGGAAAACTCCTGACTCTCCACATGCCTCAGTTCCAAATTTAACAAAAGTTACTGGGAGACCCCACTTAACTCTCCCTCAGCAAAGGCAGACATTATGGTGGCTATCTTTGAGGGTTTTTTTGTAAGAACACCATTTTTGCAGCTGTCTGAAGTGCATAACCTCTAATGGGAGTTGCTAAATGCAAGCACTTGAGAAACTGGAGAACAAGTAATTCAAAACACTTTTACTGACCTGTTTCTTCCCCAGGGATACTAAATGTAAAAGCCAATACTTTCTGTGGTTTCTGTTGAGCTTCTTGGTATGTGATAGAGCACAGGTTGTCAAAGAGATCTTGAATCACAGAATCACAGACTATTCTGAGTTGGAAGGGACCCACAAAGACATCGAGTCCAACTTTGAAGTCAATGGCCCATACAGGGAATTGAACCCGTGACTTTGGCATTATTGCAACCACATTTTAACCAACTGAGCTAATCTCAGACAATTCCTTTCAAGATGTTCCTTATTCCTCAGTGTTGCAGTTTCAAAATATTTCATGGAATTTTTTTGGCCATCAAACTGCAAGGTTAGGGCACTCCAGTTCCTGGGAGTGAAATGGCGAGACAGACGTCATCAGATTCTGACAGAAGTCATTGACAAGATCACAGCAATGTCTCCA
>VWZD01012462.1:1298-12901 GCA_013396695.1 Sakesphorus luctuosus
ATCAAAGTTCCTAGAATGGGATATTACAACACTAAGAGTCAAATAGTTTCCTGTATTGTAGTTGGGAAAGGGGTTGGTGGTGGTGGTAATCTTTCACGTTCTTTCATTTCTTAGAGTTTCCCAGAGAAAGTACTTTGCTATTCTGCACTAAATGCCTACTAGGTGCTAAGTTCAGCTCTGATTTGTATAAAAAAAGACAGGTCAAGTGGTTAAACAGTCAGAAACAAACACAAAAGTTTGTTTCAATGCTCCATAGCTATTAAGTGCCCATATTAATTTTGCCATAGAAAATACTGTCTTCATTAAAGAAAATTGTAAAAGCCCATAGACTTCTTAAAGGTAGGACTTAATCTTTAATGTGTTCCTGTTTCAGATACTCCAATGTAANATTGTACTAAAACATAAGATAGCAGTGCAGAATGTGATGGCAAGACTGGGCTTTCTACAATCTATTTAATTTTGCTTAAATTTCTTTCTGTCTGAATCCCCAGTAGGATTATGGATAGTGCAGAGAAAAAATATGACGTAATTACCATTCTAGAAACCATACAGTGGACCTTGGAGGAAAGCGTGCAAGCAAATTAAGTAATACATATTTCATTTTATTAGGAGTTAGAAAATATATTGGTCAGTATATAAACAAAATCTTGCAGTTGACAATTTTTGTCTCAAGGGAAGCAAAATGTTTAAGTTGAAGCAGTTAATTTTAAAAATTAAACTTAATTAACTTGAGGCTGCTTTTCCTAGTAGAGGCTCACCTACATGACCCATATTCAGTAAAAATTGTGTTTTGAAAAAGATGTTTTTGGTGTTTTCTTGGTAAGAGAAAGATTTTTGGTTTTGCTGTAGTATTAGCCATATGAATGTCCAAGGTTATGTCAAACCAGGAGCTGAGTAAGAGATGAAACCATAAAACATTGTGTAATGTTTCTACTGTAACTTTTGGTGTTATTTGGAATTTCATTTTTATTCATTATGACCTCCATTCTTCACCCTTTGTTTTCTATTTTGATTTTTAAACCCCTTTGCCAGAAGCTGCTGGGTACTGTTAACTTCTGAAAGTTTTTCTTCTTCAGTAAGGACATTTTGAAAAAGGTTTAGGGTCAATGTCAGTAGTTTGATAGACCCAAGGACAGAATCAGAGGTTCTAACCAGTTTCTGGATGAAAGAGGCACTTGAGTGTAAAAATTAGGAGAAGCAAAGAGGTTCAGAATTACCTGTCCCTCTAAACACAAACCATTTTTCATATTCTAGTTCTGACAAAGACAGGACACTGACACTGCCTATCAACAACGTAGTATTTCATCAGTTTTCCCTGGTTTTCCATACACACTCTAAAAAGGTCATGTCTGCTAACCTTATAACAGAAAGTTAGGACTTATAATTTACGTCATTTTTCTGAAGCAAGCTTTTTAAATTATATTAGGACTACTGATTTAACACTCTGCTATTTCTTTTGAGAATAAATTTCACATAGAAATGTTCTAAAAAGTAGAAATTTCAAAAGGCATTTTGCTTGCAATGTTTTTCTCCATCTTCTCTTTGTATTCAATTCATACACCTTTCATATTCTTCTGTAGCACTGACTGATACAAGGTTTCTAGGGAGGGGGAGAACATTCATATTTATTAAAAAAATGGTTTCATAGTGTACCAGAAATAGCAAATTGTTTGGAAACTAATGAAACATGGAATCCTGTGATTCAAAACGTACAAGTGCAGAGAAAATGAAAGGCTGGATTTTGTTTATAACGAACTAGCATCAGACATCTAAAAGGCAGAGAAAAAACTGGAGCTGAAAGAGAGAAAATTGTAAATGTACAGTTTCATTGCCTGAAAATTTCAGCAGCTCTAAATTGACAAGTGTCATCTATGGTTTGGAAATGAAATATTTAGTTAATCTAATAGGTTTTTCTCCTCAGGCCAAGTGTATGAAAGGAAAACAGAGCATGCAAGCCTGGTTATGTACTTATAAACATCTTCCTGCATGATCAGGATGTGGGTTTGCTAGTCATCGTCCCACCACCATGATTCCACACCAGAGCTGAGTTGGTACTCTTTAGTGATATAAACTGGGCCAACTCTCTGAAAGCGATCACACATATCGTGAGACATGAAGACTGTTGGATTACTGAGGTACTTTGCAGCTGGCTTGTTTACAGGAAAAACTCATTGAGAAAGCCTGTAACGGGACCAAATGAGATGAATGTCTGGCAGTGGAGGAACAGGGGCAGCATGAGTATAAGCAGGTTCTTCATTCCTCTTTCCGTTCCCTTTTCACCTGTCATCCTAAATTTCAGTACTATCTGAATATTTAAGCATGTCCTCCAAAGCTGTGGCTTTTCAATAAGCTTGCTTTTGTCACTCTTTTTTAATGCAGGAAAGAAAAGGTGGTATAATTCATTTCTTTTTTTTCTCATGGAACCTATGTGATAAAAGGTATTATATATGGGTTGGAAAAAACCCCAAAGCAACAAGCACACACATGGAGCTATCCTAAAGTGTGTTTCTTTTTGAAAAACTTGTGAATTACAGCATCTGTGCTACAGGTTGCATGTTTATTACTACATATGGCCACAAATGATACCAGAAACATTGTAATTCAGCTTTTATATGGAACTTTGTCCGTAATAATGCAATGTGACCTTCAAAAACCTGTCTGGCTACTTCAAGTGTTTACAAGAGAGTAGGGAAGGTATGATTACGTAGATGTTTTTAAATCTTAATAGAAAGAAGTTATCTTTCAACTCTTTACCCAATCACTTTCTTTCTTTCTAAAATAAATTGTATTTTGAAGGCTAATTGGTTTGCAATGTAGTATGATAAATGCATGACAACTAATATTCATAAGAAAATAGAAATCATATTTGAGTATCAGTTGCTAGTTAGAAAATAAATTTGCTTGCCCTACACAATAGGGCAGTCACAACACTTAGTTATGCAAGGTCAGAGTGAGTTTCAGTTCCAAGGAGGTCATGGATACTTGAGAACAAACAGTATGAGCTAAGGCCAATAATGCTTTAAATGCTTTCGATGGAGAAATAGCATACATTATCTTTGAAACAGAAGTATTTTGCTCTGACCTCCCTGCCTGCCAAGCAAAATGTTACTAACTGCATCTAACACTCCTACTCTCAAACAGACCAAACAAATTCAGGATTGTGTTTATCAGTGACTCTAAAATTCTCATACAAAAGCATTTTTTATCTTTTGGATAAAATTAAACTTCTGCTTTCCCCCTTAATGCTAGGTGTTAAAAGCCTTTTCAACGTGATAATAACATAGAAAAATATTTTCTTACAAATAAAGGATTACAGGGAAATCAGAGGTATGAGAATATTTACTAAATAAGAATTTGATATTTTTATGTGAAGAGTCCCGCCTTACTAAAGTAATCCCATATAATTTTTTTTTCACTGAAAGGGTTGTTAAACACTGGAGCAGGCTGCCTGGGAAGTGGTGGAATCACCATCTCTCAAAGTGCTCAAATAACATGTGGATGTGTCACCTGAGGACATAATTTAATGGTGAACATGGTGGTGGTGCTGGGTTGACAGTTGTAATTGATGATCTCAATGGTCTTTTCAACCTTAATGATTCTATGATTCTCTAATTTGCCTTCCATCTTGAAAATTTTTGCTTTTGCAAAGCCGAAAAAGACTTTATCAGTAATTGCTGCAGCAGGGGCCTATGAGTGGAAATTCCCTCCTTAGCCTCTCAGTCCATTTTGCCAACTTGCTTTCCAAGCTTCAAAATATGGGGGGTTTGCCATAATTTGCAAGCTATATAGTTGAAACCAGCGAGGGATGCACTTGCTGCATGCTACAGATCAGCTGATCAATTCCTGCTGGTATATAATCCAACAAATGGTGAGAGGAAGGCAAGTACATTAAACTTCTCAGACCTCTCCCTTGGCACAGTTGATGTTGGAGGGATGTACAAGCATTCAGATTATTCTTTTCCATCCCCTCCTGTTATGTCCGGAGTTTCCTTAATGTAGCAGCATACCAGGGCACAGGAAGCCCATTAATATGTTATAGATACTTCTTCACAGCCAATTTCAGGTCAGCTTAGGAAAAACCTCTCTTTTTCTCAGATTTTGTCCATCAAGGGTAACTCAGAAACAACTTATGTGGTGTGGTATGTGTGGTGCCCTCATGCTGCTGGCAGCACTGGAGTTTTTTCTACCATGGACAGAAATTTCACTTCCTTCATCAGGTTGTCTGCAAGGAAGCAGACTTTTGGTGTTTCAGGCAGTGGCCAGTCTCAGAAACTGGTTTCAGGCTTCTGTGTATTTTTTTTTCTTCCTATTACACTACAATTCACACTGTTGTTATCAGTTACTTGTTACGTGGTAAAATCCTGCAGCCCATTTTTTGTGTATAACTTCTAAACCTCTGAGTCTGGCTTGGAAAGTAGAACTGTGCAGTCACACTCAGTGATTTCAAGAGAAACTAAAAACTTTGCACCCAAAAAGTCATTTTGACCTTCTTTTCCTTCTAATCCAAAGCCTAGAACTTGATTTCTTTTTAGGAAGGAAATTCCTAGCCAGACCCTATACAGTGAGTCTTTATGCCATTGCTTGCCACTATCTGACATAAACTATTTGTCAACAGATTAGAGTTCAGAGTGGTTTTAAGGTGTTATAGTGGTCTGAAAATGAGTAGTTCCAGAAGCACCATAGTGTGGCCCATGTAGAGTTTCCTAAAAAATTTTATGTGGAACCATTGAACAGGCAAGGTTGGAAGATACATTGAAAATCCATCTGGGCTAACCTTTGATGGGAAATGGTGCATAGATGAGAGTATTTAGATGATCTAAAACATCACAGAGCTCTCTGTCCCAGAGCAGATGTCTTTAACAAGGCTTTCCTGCAGTTTGGAATTCTTTTATTCTCTTGACTGGAACTGGTTCATGTTCTTCACTCACAGGAATTTTGACATTTCACCTCTCAGGCTATGGACTAATCTCCAGCCAGTGGGTGACACATTCCTCTTCAAGTTCTTCTCTGTTTAGTCATCTGATAAATGTGTTTCACCAGAATTCAAGGAAAACTTGGCCAATACCAATCTGATTCTAGATAGTGGGGAAACACTCTGTGTCCTACAAGATGACATAAGACTCTACAGATTCACTTCCTTAGTGTCTACCTTTCCTTCACCTTCTCATCCTTGACTATCAGACACCCTACTGCAAAGTGCGAAAGGTAAAGCTGTAGGCGTGGAAAGGTCAAATATGAAAAATAATGTAATTTCATTTCAGCCTGGCACTAACAAACCATGAAATTCAAAACAATGCTTTACTGGATAAGGAAGAACTGATTGCACATGGAGAGGTCCGAGTCCTCAACTATCAAATGTTCTATCTGAACTCACATCATTTAAGGCAGGAAACCCAGAAAAATCTGTTTCCTTCAGATCATGTTGACGTAATGGTATATAAGGTAATTAATATTCTGGATTTCAAACTGACCTACTGGAATCCTCCAAGGGAAAGTGAGACAAGAAAGCAAACAAAACATTTCCTTTCTTTTCCAGAGAAAGATAAATAGGAACTGCTAAGCAAGCTCTGACAAGCTTTAAAATCTGATATGAAATTGGATTGTATTATACCACCTAAAGAGGATGCCAGAGTCATCAAATTTTTAAGAGTGTGTTGTTCCACTAAATAAACCTCTGCTTGGGAGTAAAAAAGTAACAGCTGATGACCAGAAACTCTTTTAATCCAGAACTGAAATGCGGTGTGTCAGACTAAAACCAGATGGTTTAAAAAGCCTAACAGTTTTCTAGACATTAGAGGGAGCAAAGCAAATCATCTCACAAAATGTTTATTGTTTAAGCCACTTAGCTAGAAAAAATGCTCAGAGGCATAAATACTACAGGAAAATAGTGGAAGAGATTTCTGAATGGCAGGGACCAATTATTTCAGTACTGAATCCAATTTTAGCTTAAAAAGCTAACAAATGTGCTTGAAGTTTATTACCCTTTCTCCTTTCCTTTCCCTAATTCAATTAAGTAGATGGAAAGAAGAGCAAGAGAGAATGTGCTTTCTTTCTCCGCATAGAGGTGGCTATTGATATGGTACAGGCTGAAGTCGAAGGTTCTTATGACAAATTCATTTAATTTGCTCTTTTGGTATATCTACCAACTCCTGCTGTCAGAGAAGATACAGTATTATGGTGGATTTTAAAGCTGTTCTTTTAATCAAAGGTGCGATGTAAAGCAAGAGGTTTGCCATTTACCAGCTTCAAGTTTTTTGCCCTTTTCTTGGCCACCAAGTAAGAGAGTGGTGCAGGATGTAAAAAAGTACACTGATCTCCACTGGATTTAATGAGTATAGTTTTAAAACTAATTTTATAAAAATTTATCACTCATTTCATTTTCTGATATGTGAGTGGAGTTATGTATCCAACAAGAGATATGCAAAACCCTCAAATGCTGCCAAAGACTACAAGTTATACAAGCAGGCATGTCACAGGCTGACTTAGTGACTCAAATCTTGGCAGCTGCTCTATAAACAAAGCTACTGAATTGGTTAGAATCTGTCTAATCATAGAACATTTTAGTAGCTCACTTTCAAAGATATTCTTTAAAGAATTACTAGAGAGTGAAAATTTGATTAAAATGCATGAACTACTAATGAGTTGAAAAATTCGGTCTTAGAAATCCAATCATAATACTTGTATTTCAGACTCTGGGTTTTAATCAGACATGAATAACTGCTAAACCTAAAGCAAAGATTTCCAAATCAAAATGCATTCTCTTTCTGTATTACTGTAATTTACATTTCTGCTTTGGGAGTCAGAGTGCAGCTCCTGTGCCAAACACTGCTGTCAGAGCTTCTGATCACCTACAAAACTGATTTGAATATCAGGCAAATACTGAGGATCCAGTAGTCTCATTAGAGGCCTGTTCATACATTCTGAGTGCTTCAAATACACAAAACCTACCAGAATGCAAGGAAGAAAAAAGTAAAGTAACTAGAAACCAGTAAGAAACCTGATTTTGTAGGTCAGATCTTTCTTCAGAGCTGCAATATTATAGAGGTAGCCTAGTTCTAAGACAGGGTAGTCATGATGCTTCTTAGCAGTTATCTATCTGGCTGTTTATAGAAGTGAAAAATGTATTCATACTCCAGAGTTCAATAGCAATGAGTGTTAAGGATTAATACTTGTTGGGAACACTTTTGATAGCACAAAATTATATGATTAATTGATAGCAAGCTCCTTAAGAAAAATCCCAGTAAACGAAAATTTTGAATGTTTGCTATACTATAATGCTACAGTCTTTATAGTTAGATTTTTGCTAATCTGCACCTGTGACTGTAAAGTCTAATCTCATGATAGCTCTGTCTTTCTCATTTCATTTCTGCTGGAATGTTGTGTTTTGACCTTCAGAACTGAGGACTTTATCACCTCTGCCCAGAGAGGAGTGAAAGAGTATTTATGGTGAGTTTGGTTTGACATTACCATTTCATTTAGAAATTGAATGAGAACTCAGTTTATGAAAATTTTCAACTACTATTAGCAAAGCTCCAGTTTGTCACATGGAGCAGCATTTACTGTTAGTGAGTGCCCAAGTCCACATAAGTTAACAATTTCTTCTGCATTTTCTTCAGAATTGTGTAGCTCGGAAGCTGTGACCCAGTACATTTGGAGATGAACTTTAGTTTTCTAGGATAGGCCCAAAATGACTTTTAAACTGAATGTTTCTCTGAATATCCAGAAATTAAGAGAAGTTGTAGGCAAAGAGCTCACAAACTAAGACAGCTAATTCAGCCCACTTTTATCCAGAAGGCAGAGAGCAATGTCGTGCTGGAGGGAGATGTTGGAGGGAGGCAGAAAATTCCAAGTCGTTGCTTTGGGGGATTCTTACATAGTTCTCACCTTCCCTGAGTTCAAGTGATGTCCAAAATTCTTAGTTTTCACAGGAAGATATGACATGCCTTCAAGACCTATACGCTGTTAATACTTCACTGGTTTATGTTATCTCTTTATTTTTTATCTATAGACCTGAACACAGATTCAGTAGACTTGGGGGCTGGATCTAGTTTCACTGAAGCTGATGACATCTACACTTTTCCCTGAAGCCTAGCATGCATTTTCAAATACTGCTTTGCATGCAGATGTTTCCATAAAATCATGAATGTTTCAGTGATAAAGTTTCATTTAATTTGAGGACAAAGATGTTTTATTGTAAATGCAGGATCAAGGCTTGAAATTTACAGAAATGAGGCCTATTTATTTTATTTAGATGACTATGATTGCTTTTCAAACTATTGCTAATGGAAAATGCTGGTAACAAAGTCTAAGATGGTGCCAATGTGCTTTCATATCAAATGATTTAGAGAAACTCTCATTTTGAATTTCATTTCAATGTGTAGAGTGATTACCGAACCATTTTTCTTCCTTAAACTGTATAAATTATTATTTTTCCAACAGTATGGTATGATGAAAAACTGAGGGAAAATTCGTGGCCAACAGCAACCTTACTATTCATACCAGTATTTATACAGACTCTGTTGTTTACAGAAATGAACCTTACTCTTTCAGCCACAGAGTTTGTACCATATGGGTGTCATAGAAAAATATCTGTTCTGCAAGATACAGATACTTGTCTTCAGTTGAGTTGAGTTGAGTAGCACAAACTTTGAACTTTATGGAAACATTTGGTTCTATGTTTGGGAGTTTTTGTGTGTGTGTGTGTTTTGGGGGTTTGCTTTTTTTGTGTGTTTGGTTTTGTTTTTAATAGTTGGCATATTAGGCATAATGGGGAATGGCAATGAATAATGAGGCTACTCAGATGGTATATTTGATGATTTTCCAAGGAACACAGACACAGAGGTGGACCTCCTCATCATGTTTTTTGTAGCACTTTAAGTAGAACCCACTGTTGTATTCAGTGCACAGTTCTGTTAAAAAATGCAATGGCAGTGAATGTTCTTTTATACTTTTTCCTGTCATTATTATTTGGGTGGGTGGCTTTCAAAGGAAAGTTGGATTTTCTCTGAGTCATTGTTTTGTTTTGTTTTCCCCTTCTATTTAATAATACTATGAAAAAAGGTAAATTTGTCCTGCCACAGAAATGGACTAAATGATCTTAAATGCCTTTTCCAACCTAAGTGATTCTATGATTCTAAAGACTCTGTCATGAAATATTTGAGAAGTGTGCAGTATCACAGACATTTCGGTGACTGTGATTATTTATGATAATACATAAAATAATGTATAAGAAATTTTCTAAGGGAATAGATTTACCTCAGCAGGTGGAATTTTAGGGATACATAATATGTCAAGGATTATACTTCACTAATGTATGAATGTTTAAATTAAAGAGCAAATTTAATTTCTATATAGTTCAGAAACTGAGAAGAAAAATCAAATTAGACTAGGTAAAACTTGCTCAATAAAATCTAGTTTATGCAGATTTAAGCATATTCCATTAACTATGTACACCAGATTTGGGAGACAAGCAGAAATAATAGTTCATAACTTTTGTAAAAGTTACTATCTTCAGGCACATGCATAGATAGTGAATGTTGCTCTAGAACAAACAATAATTTCTATGGCATGTGTAGTCTGTGAGTGTGTAGATATATGGCTACATATACGTGAAGATATGTGTGTGTATATATGTATATGTAAAAAATTGCTACCTGCATTTTCTCTAGCCTTGCATTAATATGTAACAAGCATAGTAACTCTCTTAAATCAAACCAACAGCAATACTGACAGTTGTCAGCTAATTTGTAAGCATTGCTGAGGGCAGCGTACTTAAACAGATTTACAAATGCAGAGATGGATAAAAGCTCCATAAAAGAACACTATATCTGTTTGAAGTAAAATTGCCAGAAGGATTTTGTACAAGGAAGCTGATTCATTTTTGTAAGATCCATTCCAAAATAAGTAGCAGAGAATTCAGTCTTCTCTCTCTCCCCATCTCTGGGTCTTTTTTGAGAACTTCACTGTTCATGCATATTTGAAGTTAACTGTTTGTAGTGTTAATGGCAGAAAAAAATCTTCAAGGTCAAATGCTGTACAACATTTTGAAGTGTTAGTCATTTATGTAAATAAGAATGGCTAGATGAGCTAAAATACAACTGTTTTTTTCCTGAGGATTTTTACATTCTTGTGTTCCAAAAATATCTGTACTTCCTCTTATCTTCTGTGGGTTTTGTTTGCAACTGTGGGAAAGTGCACTGAAAGTTGTCTTTTGTTGTTGTTGTTGTTGTTTCTTTGAGCACGAGCAGAAGTGTGCTTATTCTCACGTTCTATAGTAAAGAGTTCAAAACAATGTAACTGAGAGCCTGATTTCCTATTCTTCTTTCTTTGCTTTCTCAAGATAGTGACTGCTGAGGGAAGGTCTCTTGGCTAAGAGAGAAATGCTGCTGAGACGCCTTGAGCCATTTCTGTGGCATGAAGCATCATGGGAACTAATAAACTGATTTTAGAATTTGTCTGAAATTAGTGAAATAAGTGATGTCTTAAGTAAATATGTCCTCAGTGACTGATGAAGAGGCACAGCTGTGTTTTGGTGTAGATGGAGTGTAGTTCACTGCTGAAATGCTTGTGTTTAAGGTAGTCCAAGGGAAAGAAGCAGAGTCGTCAGGGTGACAATAAGGGAATAGATAGATCTTTTACACTCTTCTTGAATGTCAGTACAGCAAATCTCTGCTTCATAAGGCTAAATCTAGAGCTTTCAGTTATCCAGAACTCCTGGACCAGATGTCAGACCTGCCACCAGATGATCATCCTGTCCTGTACAGCCTCTTCTGTGTCAAAGTAGAAAGGCTAGGAACCTTCTGATGAAAGTGAAAGCTGGAAAAGTTTATTTCTTGTAGCAAGAAATTAATTCTGCCTCTGCAGTAGTAATAATCTCTGTAAGGTTTGCCCAGCAGATGCCAGCACTGAATTAGCACAGAGCTTGTATAAAATTAAAGGAGCTGGATATATAACTGTTGCAAATGCTTCACTGCTGAAAGAGTGACTGCTTGAAATAGATTTTTTTTTTCATTAAAATTAATTTTTACTGTGAAAATCCTGATTTTATCCTCTGAATCCCTGAGAATAGTCTGTTAGATTGACTCTATACAAGTCAGCAAAGATTAAGTTTTAAATTTGGGCTACAGTTCATAGTAATGATTTTCCACTTAAATAATAAGGTTAAGTTACTTATTTTAAAGACGTCTCGGGTTTAGCTTCTTTGCTTTTTATATATTTTACCTGATCTGTTCTCTTCCTCTTTAATGTCCCCTTCAGAGTAAGTGCATAACTCTTGTTTACTGTCCCTCTAAGTCTGAATTTAAAATTCGACCTGACATTAGACTGTTCCTTTCTGTACTTGAGAGGAAAAGAAAATCTAAGTCATATGGTACTACCCTTCACTTTCATTGAACCATCTGGATTCCTGGAGGTAAAATCTGTCAACATCTCTTGACACAAAGCAAATAGACTTAGCTGAAAGGGAGGTTCAGGCTGGAGCATCATCATGTAGAAAATTTAGACCAGTTCAACACTGGAGGAAGGAAATCATTATCTGTCAGAAGAGCCCCATCCTGCCTGAGAGCCATTGAATTAGATACCTAATGCTGTTCCTTTAAAGATTA
>VWZD01012463.1:0-10227 GCA_013396695.1 Sakesphorus luctuosus
AATGGGTTTGTGCCCTGATAAGCTAGCTCATTTCTAGTTAGAATTAACAAGAATTAAATTTATCCTTATAACAATTTTCACCCCCTCAGATCACTAATGAATTCTTGAGGCTATGGTGCTTTAAATGAGACTTAAAGCTGGTTTGTAATAACTTCCTTAAGTATGACAGTGTCTTTCCTTCATGAATTCTTGTTTGAAGGAATTATTTTGAAGACTGATCTGTAATCTTTAAGCTCAAGAATTTTTTGAATATAATATGTGAACTACATAAAACTGAACCATTTGGGCTGCTTTTTTTTTTCTGCTTCAGTGAGCTCAGAAAGTATTGAAGAATGATCTCCCTTGATTAGAAACTCCACCTTGTGGGATTTTATTTACCGTCTTTTGTATTATGTTTTGTATTAAAATCTGATAACATGTCTGTATTCTGATCCTGAGATTTATAATATTAAAACTTGTAAGAGACAATAAGGTTCACCAAAACAAAAGGAGAAAAAAATGGGAAAGAAGAAATGCCTCCTCCTGGAAATTTAACCATAATAGAACATGCCAACAACATATGCTACTTAAATCCATTAGAGTCTACTTAATTGAGAAAGCAAGCAAATATTAGAGATGAAGGTAGGAGATTTGTACTAAAAGAGGTAGAGAAGAATAGGGAAAAGAAAGAACCTCGAGCAAGTCACTTGGAAGAATAAAAACATAAAAGCAGGACAATGATGAGATTTTTTTTCAAAATAGTAACATAGATTCAGCTTTATCAGGTCATTTCAACCATGAGTTTATATTAACATCAGCTGGTTGGGCAAGAGCAAAATAATAACGAAATAGTTTGGGTTTTAATGTAGTGAAGTATTCCAAAGAACAGTATATTTCTGAACTATATTAGCAGGCACTTACACAAATTTCCTACCTAATCTTTCCATATGCAGTTAAATTATGGTCACAGCATAACTTACAGCTAATTATGGTTATGGCCATAACTTGCTAGTTTTGTAATTTTTATGTGAAGCTCTCTGATACAGTTTTACATGAAAGTTATTTGAGCATATATAAATTGTATGTACATATGAGGCTGTTTTTAAACAGTCCACTCAAAGTTTATTAGAGCGCAACAGAACTTTTGCATAATAATTCTTTTCTTAGAATATTTTTTTTTTAATATTCCAGTGTAATTTCTTTAGTGCTTAATTAATAAAATGACTACAGAATCACTGTGATTAATGGTCTGGAAATACTGTCTGTCCACACCAAGGTAGTCCAAAATGCAAATGTCAATTTAGAACACAGTCCTAGAGAAGGAAACTAACTGAATAGTTTTCTATTAGGTTATGAGAATTAAAGTAGTGCTCCAAGTAGCATATTTTATTACTATCTCTAAGTGTCTCATTGTTTAGAAATGTCACTCCTCCTTCTAACCATTCAAAATGATGCAACAGAAAATCATAAAATCATAGAGTGTTATCAGGTGGAAGGGACCTAATGAGAATCATCAAGTACAACTCCTGACTTCACACAGGGCAACCTAGAAGTTAAAACATATATCAAAGAGTATTGTCCAATAACTTCTTGAACACCAGCAGCCTGGGGCCATGATTGCTTCCGTAGGAAGCTTGCTCCAGTGCTTGACTGCCCTTTTAGTAAAGAACCTTTCCCTAGTCTCCAGTCTGAACTTCTCTTGATGCAGCTCTGTGTCATTCCCTTGAATCCTGTCAGCACACACCACAGAAGAGATCATCATCTCCCCTTTCACTCATAAGGAAGGTACAGACAGCAATGAAATCACCTCTCAGGCTCCTCTAAGTGGAACAAACCTAATATCCTCAGGTGCTCCTCATAAGCCATGCCCTGTAGCCTTTCTACTACCCTTGTTGCCCTCCTTTCAACACATCCTAATATTTTCATTTTCCTCTTTTGTTGTGGAGCCCCAAATCACACACAGAGCTGGAGATGAAGCTGCACCAATGCTGAGTATAGTGGAACAATCCCTTCTTTTGCCTGGACAGTGATTAATGCAGCCCTGGACAGGTTTGGACTATTTGGTCCCCAGTGCATATTATTGACTCACATAGAGTTTACCTTCTACCAAAGCCCCCAGGTACCTTTCTGCTGGCCTACACTCACAGCTTTTGTCCCTAAGTTTGTACATACATGCAGGATAACACCTCCCAGGTGCAGAATCTGGCCTTTGTCCTTCTAATGCTTCACATCTGCAGCTCTTAAGTGCTGTAAGTACAGCCCCTCCTTTACACACAGCACTACATCTCTTCCTCACCTGCCCTACCATCACTTTTGACAAATCTATGACCACCCACCATGGCATTCATTCACAAGAGTCTTCCCACCAGCTCTCAGTTAAGCTGGAGATGTTCTTCTACCTGGGTATACCTTCAACAATCATTCTCATTACTGTTCTCTGATACCTTGGGCACATCTGTCAGACAGAAACCTGGATGGCTGCAGATTCCTGTAGGAGAGGTTTGGCCTCAGACCTGTATGCACAACACACTGGCCAAAGAGCTGACAGGCTAGCCAAGGGCACAGCGACCTTGAGGCAGCCACAGAGCAGGTAAACAACCTCAGAGCCCGCAAAAAGCTCAGACCTCGTGGTGCCAAAGGGGTCCTGCCTGCCGCGTTCGGCGGCTGTCAACCAATGGGAGCAGACCGCTGGTGCGTGATCAGAGACTTTCAGCCTATCCCAAGTTGTTATTGTCCTCGTGTTCACCCCAAAAACCTATATAACCTGTTTACCCCCGAATAAAGTTTGAACGTTCGTCCTTTTAACCTTTAGCGCATGGCTCTATCTCTATGAGAAAACGCACGTGTGACTAGAAGCCCAAACCCGGGGTCGTGTCAGGGTGGGCTGGCAAGGGCACGAAGAATCCTCTTGCAACACACCCTCTTCCCCAACAGGTTCCACTGGGAGTTCTGTTTGAGTAGCTGCATCAGTCCCAGTGGGTGCCAATACAAAAGGACTCAGCTTTCTGTTGGCTGGTCAGCATTGCTTGAGACCCCTGTAGGGGGATTGTGATGTGTGTTGTGCAGGCAGATGGTCTGGCTGGTGGAGCCACAGTCCCTCAGCATCCTGGTGTCCTCCAGCCCAAGGGTGTCAGGAACTAGAAATCCCTTTAACTACCCCAGGTACCCTCATGTACCTCATAAATTTTGCAATCCTCTGACCATGCACAACTGCTGCTGCTAGTGTTGGTCTCCCACAGGTAAAAGGAGGCATAAAGAAATTATAAAAGAATTTCTGGTTGAAGAAAAATTAGATAGTTACTCTGTTAGCTATACTATTTTGCAATGTAAATCACAAGTAAAGAAACTAAGGAAAAACAACATCATGGATTTTCCAATTTAATAGCACTGTAAATTCTCTCAAAAGGCATCAGTACTCCTCATTTGCCAGGGAATATATTTTCAGTATACCTAGTAAACATTGCCCTTATATTTGAGGCATTTGAAGAAGGAATCTTCATTCCTACTCGCCTAGTGACCACCATTTCATAATTCTTGCATCTTTGTTTGCTTTTATTCAAAAATGCACATTCAAAGGATGTCTAACTTTGGCCTGAACTTTAATTCAGATATTTCCAAACCAAACTGTGAAGAAATAATTGTGCCCCTGTCCTTTTATTAGTTTGTGAGGGTTGGTTGTTTTGGGATTTTTGTTGTTGTTGTTGTTGTTGTTTTTGGGGGGGGTGTTTGTTTTGTTTTCAGTGAGGTCAATATTACTTTATTGCTAGTGTTGAAACAGACAGATCTTGTCTAAGAGGTTGATTGCTTGTACTGATTTGTACTAGAGCTGATTTACTGGCAAAAAAGTGCTTCAGAGAATGTTGTTTTCCTGAAAAAAATAAGGTCAAGAATATCGAAAGCACTTGCTAAAATGAATAACAAGCTAGGGAGGTCAAAGAGGAGGTAGGTCAGCTTGTGACTGATCAAAAGTAAATGCATTTTACAGTGAATAAAAAAAAAATAGAAAAAAGAAAACACAGGTTGTGTCAGGATTTTCAGGCTTTTGTTTTGTGCTTTTTGGGCATTTGGATTTTTTAATCAGACTGAAAACATAACCTTAAAATCGTAACATTTAGTAGATGGTTGCTACTGNCCCAGTGGGGGCCAATACAAAAGGACTCAGCTTTCTGTTGGCTGGTCAGCATTGCTTGAGACCCCTGTAGGGGGATTGTGATGTGTGTTGTGCAGGCAGATGGTCTGGCTGGTGGAGCCACAGTCCCTCAGCATCCTGGTGTCCTCCAGCCCAAGGGTGTCAGGAACTAGAAATCCCTTTAACTACCCCAGGTACCCTCATGTACCTCATAAATTTTGCAATCCTCTGACCATGCACAACTGCTGCTGCTAGTGTTGGTCTCCCACAGGTAAAAGGAGGCATAAAGAAATTATAAAAGAATTTCTGGTTGAAGAAAAATTAGATAGTTACTCTGTTAGCTATACTATTTTGCAATGTAAATCACAAGTAAAGAAACTAAGGAAAAACAACATCATGGATTTTCCAATTTAATAGCACTGTAAATTCTCTCAAAAGGCATCAGTACTCCTCATTTGCCAGGGAATATATTTTCAGTATACCTAGTAAACATTGCCCTTATATTTGAGGCATTTGAAGAAGGAATCTTCATTCCTACTCGCCTAGTGACCACCATTTCATAATTCTTGCATCTTTGTTTGCTTTTATTCAAAAATGCACATTCAAAGGATGTCTAACTTTGGCCTGAACTTTAATTCAGATATTTCCAAACCAAACTGTGAAGAAATAATTGTGCCCCTGTCCTTTTATTAGTTTGTGAGGGTTGGTTGTTTTGGGATTTTTGTTGTTGTTGTTGTTGTTGTTTTTGGGGGGGGTGTTTGTTTTGTTTTCAGTGAGGTCAATATTACTTTATTGCTAGTGTTGAAACAGACAGATCTTGTCTAAGAGGTTGATTGCTTGTACTGATTTGTACTAGAGCTGATTTACTGGCAAAAAAGTGCTTCAGAGAATGTTGTTTTNTAATTACCTTTCTGAAAAATTAATATCTTTTCATTATTTATTTGTTTGGCTCAAAATTGGTGGTTTACTCCATGATGCATGGAGATTTTAAACATTACCCTGTATCCCCACTAACTCTCAGCACAATGAATAAAAAAACAAATAAACAGGTTGTTTCATGACCAAGTTTTCCTTTGTCCAAAATAATAAAAGACATAATTGTCATTTCTGTTTCTAGTTTTAAAAGAAGCAGATTTCATTGTGTGTTGAGTCTACAGTAAAGCATGCTTTTAAATGACAGTAATTACAAATCACATGCTGGGACTATACAATACAGCTTTCAAACACAGAGATTCTGACTAGGATGGTGTAGGTGGGAGACAACGGGACATCTTATTGTGAATGAATACTTGTTTAAAGATTAATGTGTTTGCACGTCATGGTTTACTCAGCAGCAAGTGAGGTCTTACTGAACAATGCAGAATTATTTTGCCTCTTCTGCTTTAAGTGTAAGATTGCATTCACTGTGAGTTATCTATTCTTTTTCCTGTGTGGCAAATGTTTCCAAATGGATCCTTTTCAAGTATTTGATAGATTACAAATGTGTATATGTACTGATAGACAGACAAATTATTTTTGCTGACTCCTTTTTCTTCTAAAGGAAAACAGGATTTGTTTGAATAACTATGCTGGCTATCCACAGTCTCTGTGGGTTAAATACCACTGTTTCCTGGTTTGACTTTGCATTCGCTGCCATGGACTCAGGATGCTTGGCTGGAAGCCCACAGTTTACTCAAGGCAGAGTAATTGGAAAAGCTTTGTGAGATACTTCAAGGAAATGTGTAGCAGGTGTTGTCAGCTGTGTGACACTGCTGGAAGGGCACTGGAGATGGATGGAGAAAATCATGGAGGCAATTGAGGTTACTTGTGCAAAGATTAACTTTAAAACCAAAAGAAGATCCCTCAAATAACACATGCATGAATGCTTGCCTTAGAGAAATTTCTAGCCCTGGAACAGATAAATCCTGGTTGTATTTACATACCAACACCGAGGATTTTAGCAGCAGCAAGTCAGTCATCAAAACAATGATTTCAAGATATTCCCCTTCTCAGTTTGCCCTTTACTGAGATGTCCAATGAAAAGTGTTCACCCCACCTCAGGAGAAAGGAAGAATATGTGATGCTATAAAATGATTTCCAATTTGGCTATTAGTAAATGAAGGCCTTTAGATGTTGCCCTTATTCTTTTCACCTTTGGTCATCACCTAGCAACTTTCAGCAGTTCTTTCTTCCTGTCTAGTTTGAATCTTCAGGCAAATGGATACAAATATAGAATATATCAGTTTTTCTCCCTCTGCCTGTCCATCCTCTTTTTGTCTTTAATGTAATTAAAATCATATGACTTAGCTAGCAGATCTCTTTCATATAAATTATAATGTTGGTAAAATAATAGAACTGCTGGTTCTTCATGTTTATGTATCAATGCAAGTAATGCTGGATATAGGCATGGCCAAAAATAATTGTGGCTCAGACAAAAATAAGGTCTTCAGCTATGAATGTTCTGAAAATACTTGGTGTTACAGTCAAACAAGACATTCTTAATAAGAAAAACTCATAAACTAAACATAAGTTGACTAGAAGAGTGACACTGTTTTTAATCTTTCATTACTTTTCCTTTTCTGACATCTTAATTTAAAATTATTTCAAAGTTCTTCCACATATTTTAGTTGTGCCAGTGTTAATACTGAAAATTTTTATTTTTTTGTTAGGTGTTTTTTCATTCCTCTTTTGGTGTGAGATTATTTTAATCTATAAATCCTCCTCACAGAAATGAAAAGCACTATGAACAGTAGCAGTTGGACCCAGCCAGGTTCTGGATTCCTTCAAATACCATTGTTTTTGAGAGGTACTGCCCAGTAAAAAAGTCCATCAAAACTGCTCAGCTGATATCAGGATTGCTCTTTAAATGGCTGCTTTTGAGCCTTAATGGAGTTGATTCCAAGATGATACAGATTAGTTGTGTAGCCTTCATTAGAGGTCCATTTTGTAGATAATGAAGCTGAGGGGCAGTTTGAAGAGGTGTTCCGAAATCAGGCTAGATTTTAAAATCATACTTCTTTCTCATACCTGCCTGGTGTCAGAACACACCAAACTCCTTGTAGATTTAAAAGGGAGCTTCTTTGGTGTACCAGTTGAAGATCATTTCAGCCATGCAAGCCTTCTTTTATTTTGTGTGGAAGAAAAATTTCTCTATGAAAGAGGGATAAAATAAATACATATCAAGTGCCAGCCATTTGCTCTACTAAGAAATGGTGACATTTTTGAGGCTTTAACTAGAGAAACTTTAGAAAGGTAGGGTGGACATGGAATTAAGCATCTCATTTATTCACAGATATTTTTATGTACAATTTAGTGCACTTTTGACGTACAACTGGGAAAAAATCCTTAGGAATGTCTACTCACTTCTTATAACCACTGAGAACATAAATCAAGGTGTAGTTTTAAGCTACCTGGGAAAGAGGAAGGTTAAAGTCAGAAAATAACTGGTCCCTGTGACCTTGGAAGTTCAATGATAGGCTTGGCCACATGTCGTTGAAAGTTGTTTTGGAAATGCACTGAGGCAGGAAAAAAATACTGGTTTGTAGTCATGGAGCCAAAGCACAGGTCTGTAACATGGCCAAAATGTGAGTTCACAAGCTGAGATACAAACATTATTATATCACCTTCAACAAAAATGCGGTAATACTGAAACAAAGAACCAGTGCTCTGTAAGGTGTGTTATACCACAGCCAAAGACAACACATAACATCTTTGCTGCAATTATTTCATAGTATTCTTCTAAGCTGAATGGCAAATCAAACATAGAACTAGCCTGGATTTGAGGGAATAAACTACCACTGACACTGAGATTAAAGAAACTCAGCAACTCACATTAGTCATACAAACATTTGTACTCACTGAAGGCATCATTCAGTGACAAAATATGTTTTTAGAGAATTTGAGATTTAGCATGTAACTGTCTGTTCCTAGAGACACATTTGAAATTCTCAGCTGCTGTTTGAGCATCTGTCTTTGGACATTCTACTAGAAGAAACTATACTGCATTCTTAGTTTACACTGTTGAGGCAAAAAGATATCAACACATCTCTTCTCAGACTGTCTGAAGAAACAGACATTTTACTTTTTGAGCTCTTACTAACAAAATACAATTTACAAAGGAAGAATAGATATTATAGCTAACTTTCCATTGTATTAGAAGCAAATTACACTAGAAATGAATTATAAAGAAGCATTTCTATTTAACATATTTTTAAAATTTTGGATGACCCTTCCCACTTCCCTTTGCATCTGTTCTCTAACAGATGGGTAATACGAAAAGGAAGCACTGAGTACAAAATATTTTCATGGCACTATCCCTTTCTAAAAGACAAATCAGTACAGTTTCTAGCTTTGTAAAAAGATCTCTTTGAATGAGAAATCTTGTTGTCTAGAACATTTGTCATGCATCAGTTGCTTTCATGCTACAAACATCAGTAGATTCAGCATACCAAACCACACTTTTCTTTATAAGAAAACTGGTCAGTTGAGACCATTAGAAAAAACTAGAGCAGACAACGCCTTGAAAACTGTGATTTCGTTTCCCCCAAGCTTAGACATAGCTCTTCAAGACTATACCTTATACAGTAATGTGAAGACAAAGAAGTGATTTGCATGTTTCATATAGAACAATGCTTTTAATAGACTTCCTTTTACAATAACAGCAGAAACTAGGATTTTTTTAATTGCATTGTGTTTCAGCTTGCCTTCTGTTATCTTCCTTATAGAGGTACAGTCCTTTCACTACTTTGTACTTATTTACAGTATGAAAAAATCCTTGCAGTCTATTAACTTTAGCAAGATAATAAACCTGATCTCAACCTATCAGCCTCCATCATCAGAAGAATATTTAACTAGATCTGTTTTACAACTCAGGCATACTTACTTGGTTTATCAATTGGATTCAGAGGGCCTACTGCAAATTTCACAGAAGGCTGAAAGGCCTTGGTGAAAATGCTTTTGTTTGTCATGGCAACAAAAGATATCTGCTAAACATCAGACCTGACATAACAAAACAGTACAGAAAGAATCATCTAAAAGTTACTTCTGCCATTTTAATTATTCTTCCCGGGGAGCAGGAGCAGATGTAAGTTGCTGTAATGCTGTAACTGTAACCTGGGTCAGCCAAGTGCCCTTGGCCACAGCAAGCAGTCACTTCAGAACCACCATGGCTCCATTTCAATTCCTCTAAAACTGTTCTCTGTAAGCCTGATGCATTCGTAAAACATTTTCTCTTAATTCTGGGAAGCAGGATTTGCACTGCAATCACTTTTCATAGAAGCTCCAGCAATAAGTAATGGTGCAGCTGCTCATTTGTTGCTGATAAACTAAAAAGAGTAGCACAAACCTCTCTCACACTCCTCCACAACCTGCCCTTTCTGAAATACTTTTTCCTACCAGAAGCAGAACAATTTTTTTAATGTTTACAGCCTTTGAGGTTTGAAAATCCATTAGTTCATGATCACCCCCTCCTGCCATCTAAATGAATCTCTCCAGAAAGATAAACCACTGAATTATAGCTAGGCTTGTGTGAGAGATGTGAAAGGCTCAGTGACCACTACTAAGCTACTGTAAATAAACCTTGTGAAACTCGTGTCACAACCACTCTGTCACTGCATATGTGATCTCAGTGAATGGATGCACATTCTCTGAAGACCTTCTGGCTCCTTGTTATTCTCTAAGACACCCTCCTTTTTTAATTACTTGCCTTCTGACTTACAGGGTTGATAGAGGCTGCAGTATTTTGCAGACCTTATCTTGCAAAGTTACTTTCAAACAAAAGGTAAATGAAAGTAATTTATAAACCATTACATTTCCTCATTTCTTCTTTCCTCTTTTGCCGGAAAATAATACCAATTTACAGTTGCAAATCACTGGAAACAAGAAAGTCATGATACAGAGACTGATATTGAAGCAGAAAAATAAAGTTATTGACTGCAAAGAAACAAAGAACTAGATTTATTTTGAAATAATCTTTTTCTTTCCTAAATACATCAACACTACAAAAGTACAAAGAAAAACAACTGTTCTTCTAGNGTCCTGATGCTGAGGAAACATCTAATAGAATTTGCTCCGACAATCAAGAAATAGCAATATCCCCCTATCCTTTTTTTTTTTTTCCACAAAAGCCAATTCAATTAACA
>VWZD01012463.1:16467-28971 GCA_013396695.1 Sakesphorus luctuosus
ATAAAAATTTTTTGTTGGTTTTCTCTTTCTGTGATCTTGAAGCCATTTTTTCAACCCCTCCTGCAGATAAGGCTAGTGCAAGAGGCATAGATTTGTCCCTTAAAAAGACATTCTAGTGATATTTTCTGTAAGCATTTTTAAATAATCCTTTCAGAGCTTTAAATTTCTTATGAAGATATGAAGTTTGAATAATTTTTGCCTTTTAAGGACCTTTTATTGTATATGGGTAGTCTTAACATTCTTCCAAGCTATTGTCTTCTTGGTTATCTAACTCATCAGAAACCAGAATTTCCTATGATTTGTGTACTCTGAAAATGCTCCTCCTCTCTCAGTTTCTACAGATGGCCAGACTGTGCACAAAAGAGCTCCTCAAAGCAGTTCAGGTGTATTCCAGAAAAACTGAAGTTTTCATGCAGTGTTGACTCCACTTTGAACTGGAATAGGTTCATTCCCACTGGAAACATGAGTAGAAAATGTCACTCTTCTGCTTCATAAAATGAGGAGTCTGGATGTCGGAGGAGACCAGACCGAGAAAGAATTACAGGCACTGGGCAGATGAGGACACTGAGGCCCGGGACCCCGGGCAGTGCGTGCAGTGACAGGATCGGGACCATGAGACCTTCCACATGGACACTGTACCCTTAAAAGATGGCTACAATCCAAGTTTCTTCTTCCCACAATACCCCTGGAATTCTCCCACACACCTCGTTCTCCCTATTGGTCCTTTTGCCACTCCTTCCTTCCCTCCTCCCCTTCGTTTGCATGCACCCAATGGAGTGCGTGACTCCTCCCCGTCTCCTCCCCATCTCCGCCCCTCTTCCCCGCCCTCATCCGGGAACTTTGTGCGCGCCCCCTTATAAGCGAGCACGCACCATTAAAAAGATGCTTTTCCTCGTGGACTCTCACCTGGTCTGCATCTGTTCCATCCCAAGGGGTCGCGCCGGGCCGGGAGAGGGAAGAGCCGACCCCAGCTTCTAAGGGGCACGATCCTAGAGAGCGCCGCCACCGGCGGCTCGCTGCTTTCCTAGCCTTGCTCCTGGGAGCGTGAAAAACCCCTCCACTATATTAGTGGAATTATTCATCCACTAAGATCTGGGGACATGCTAGGGAGAGAAAATATTATGCAAAGTACCTTTTAAAGTTGGAAGTGGTAAGGGGAACACAACTGTAAAAATATGAGAAAGCTTTCAAGCAGTTGTGCTGAAAGGCTGCATCAGTTCATTATTGTGTAACTGAGCACAGAAGCAGCAGACTCAAAAGACATAATTTTCAAGAACATAC
Source organism: Sakesphorus luctuosus (assembly GCA_013396695.1). Classification (NCBI taxonomy): domain Eukaryota; kingdom Metazoa; phylum Chordata; class Aves; order Passeriformes; family Thamnophilidae; genus Sakesphorus; species Sakesphorus luctuosus. Next base: position 17,749 of record VWZD01012463.1, read on the forward strand.
AAAAAGGAAGAGGTGTTGAGAGCAACAACAGGAATTGAATGTCTGGACAAGCAAACTGGAACAAACGTCTGGAGCATTAAAAGCAGAAATTAAGCCAAGATGGACATGAAGAGACTGGAAAAAAGAAGAATACAAGAAGCCAGCAGTGTTTCCAGTACAATGGACTTCAGTATGGAACTTGGAAGAGAAGATTATGTATAGAAAATAGGCATTTCATTGCAATGCAGAAAGGAAACATTGCACAATTCAGTGAAGATCAGAAAAAATACAAGTTGGATGTGAGAATAACTCAGGGACCAGTGTAGCACAATCAGAAGATATTGTACCCACTAGCTTATATTAACTGTGAGAAGCAAATGGGAAGAATCTGTATTCCCGCCTACTGTTGAGACTGCTAACAAGTATGATTGCAAGCCTCATTCTTTCTCTGCTATGACACCAAAAACTATGAATTTCTGGTAGATTTGCTAGTGAGGTGGGGGTTTTTTATGGTTCTTGATGAATAATTAATGATACTGAATTTAAATGTCAGTGTTCACCTGGATTGCATTTTCTCAGTCTCATAGTTCATTACTAATTTAGGACACTGTTGGAGATGGCACCTACACGAGTATGAACGAATGGAAGAGTGAGAGAGACAAGGTGACAAACTTCGACATATGGAAAGTTCAGAAGAACAATCCCCAAGCCGGACTGTGACCTAATATCAAGGACTTTGCCTGCAGTTACTCCTGTTCTTTATTAAAAGTTGAAATTAAAAGTTCTATCACCCCTGTTTCTATAGTGCCGATAGCACTGGCAGGCGCAGCCTGTCAGTGTGGGTACAGCTACCATTGGTCAGTTCTCCCTGGAGAGCTGTCCAATCCTGTTAGTCCCTGCTTACTCCTTCTAAGTTACCACCCATAGAAGTTCTCACCCTATAGTTTGTGGCAGATTTGCATGCTCCGCCTAATCTCCTCCCAGTTTCTAGCTAGTTCTCTTCCCGAGGGCATAAAAAGCCCTCCACTTTGTTAATAAACGGATCGGCTCTGGCTTCTAAGGTGTTAACTTCGTCTCGGTGTCTTCTTTGCGGGCCGCGAGGCGGGTAAACTTAACCTGAAGCCTTTGCAGCTACGGTCCACCTGAGCTCAGCAAGCTGTCAAGAAACCCCGTCGCCGGTCTGATCCTCCTCCCGAAGATCAAGACTGCGGCAGGACACAAATTAGATGTGATTTTACTAATACTGTACTGCAGTTACATTCTTTGACCATAGCTAACATTACTTTTCCACAGTATGATGAGAGATGCATTTCAGAAAGACCATATTGTTCCTTGAGACAGAAGAGCAAGTTCTATTATCCCACCTTTAAATAGGAAAAAGAAAAGATAACTGCAGAGAGGTTAAAGTAAAAATTTTCCAGTGTCCAGCATTTGAATAAAAAATCCTGTTTAGGTAAAATGTTTGATACTTGCCATGTAACCTTATACTGTTAATAAGACATTTATACACTTGAGGTATTAGATTTCTGAAATGGAACTTCTTTTTACTTAAGAAAGTTGCTCAAGGCTTGTCATGCTTCAGAGGTAAAGCTTGGAATGGCACTTAGACATTCTCAAATCCTTATTTATGCTCCATGTATAAGCAAAAAACCTCAAATTTTAAATAAGGAATGGGGAGGAGGGGAAAGCCCAGCTTTGGTACTAAAAGATTTCTACAATGTACTTAATTTTGTATTTTTATGTTACCTTAACAGATGCATGATAATTTATGAACTATAAATACAATTAGACACCCTTAAACAATTGGACATTGTTGTGTTATCCATATTGTTCTAATACTGAATCCAAAATACAGCATTGGACCAGCTACCAGGATGAAAATTAGTTCTGTCCTAGCTGAAACCAGGATGCTCTCTTAATAAAGCAACTGTCATTATGAATGCGACTTCCAATTCTAAATTTATCCCTTAAAACTACATATATCTTTAACAAAAGTATCAGCAATTGAGCTACAAGCTTATTTTACATCCCTGAAAGATGTTAGCTGCATGGATAGCAAGCACTATGTCCTCATGCAGTATAATTTTATCTTTCACTATAGATCCTGAATTTACCATAACGTACAAGAAAAGGTTTTTTTGGTTGTGTATGATTTGTACTGAGCCAAATTTTGGTAAAACATTATGTATTAAATATCTAATTGCATCATTAAGAAAGTCCAAGATCCAGTTTTGGGTCTGTTACTTGTATCAGAAATTCAGTCAGTTTTTACTGGTTCTAAACACTCATTTTATCATCACACTTAGAATGTAAGTCAAACAGAGTTGCTTCTCCTCCTATGCAGAGAGCCCAGTTATCCTCCATTCTACAGATACCAATAATTTAGGGACACATTTTCTATTTGCTTATATTCAGTGCCCCAGGCTTGCAGTTTGAGCGTGAGACTTTCAGATCTGTCTAATACAAGATGAACATAAAAAGGACTACAGTAATAGCAAGAAACAGAAGAAAACAAAACAAACAAAAAACAACAAACCAAAGCCAACCAAACAAATTACTCAAACCAACAACAACTGCAACAAAGAAACACAAAGTCCATAGATGTTTTTGATATAAGCATCTTCAGTAGGAGACAAAGCACCTCAGGGAGAGAATTCTGAGTGTTTTTCTTGTAGGATATTGTGATAAAGGGGAAAAATTATCTTAAATTAGAATTTCAGGAATTGACAGGTGAAATACAAATACAGCAGTTGCTTATCTTGTGCTAGGTGTGTATTCTACAATCCTTTAACAACTTGACCCTTCAATCCCTTCTTCCTGAGATGCTTTGAAATAAGCATCTCATAGAGACAAAATCAAGTGCTGGGAAGTTACAGGAAGTAGAAAGACTATATGACAGATTGAGAAGCCTGTTTGTAAACTCTTTAGAAAAACCTGCAGTGACAAAAATCTTGTATTAGAATTCAGGCTTATCTATAGCTATCAAGCCTGCCCAATGGCCACGGTAGCGCTTGCACAGTAGTGAACAAATACAGACACTTCTTGATTTACAGTGTCTAATCTGTCTCAAGTGAGTTTTACTTTGCCATGTAGTAATTAAAAAAAAACATGTGAGAGAGACTAAATTCTGCTGACTCTCCTAGTTACTCCACATTGATCTTCGGTCTGTCAAAACATATCTAACAGAACTACTGTCCAGTTCGCTCAATGGGGAAAAAACCCTCAATTTTACAATTTGTGAGAAATTAATTTTGTAAAGGAGGAAAGAATAGGGGATGAAGGTGGATTTAATTATGGACCATTGAATTAATCATAACAGTGAGGGTAAAAAATGCTTAAAAATAATTCTTTAAAATTCTGTTAACAATAGCCGTCATAAAAATACTTTCTCTTTGCAAACAACTTTTTTGGCTATTGACAAGCTAAAAAATGAGATAGATAAACAAAAGTTGAAGTAAAATCCATTCTAAACCAAAGAAATATATTATTTTAAGAAATATTATATGATTGAAAGGAAATGTTCTGGATCTCCTAATGAAGCTGGTGAAGGATCTGGAGCACGAGTCTTATGAGGAGGGGATTAGGGAGGATTGTTTAGTCTGGAGAAGAAGAAGGAGGACCTTTTCACTCTCTAGAACCTTCTGACAGGAGCCAGGTGTGGCCAAGTCTCTGGTCCTCAGTGACAAGTGAAAAAACAAAAGGAAACAGACAAGAACAAAGAGACCAATTTATGTCAGTGAAAGCTTAGATTGGACACTGGGGAAAATTTCTTCACTGAAAAGGCAGTTAAACATTGGAACAGACTGCCCAAGGAAGTGGTGGTGTCACCTCCCTGGAGGTATTTAAAAGATATGTAGGTGTGACACTGATGGATGTGATTTAGTGGTGAACACAGGAGTGCTAAGGTAATAATTGGACTTGGTGATCTTATGGATCTTTTCCAACCTCATCTATTCTATGATTCTATGATTCATTTCCTTCTAAAGCATAAGCACATGAGTCATGACCTCTACAACCAGCTGCAAAATCTTTCAGGTTCCTCCTACAGACTGTAGCTCTTCCACTGGACAATCTCCTGTCACTTCCCAAGAATAGCAGCAGTGTTATCATTCAATGGATGGATAAGGAAAGAATCATTGCCCAGTTTACCATGCACCACTCTTCAAAAAAGGTAACACATCTGCCATTTCTATAGCATCAGTTCCCTGCAGAGATTGATTTTATCTGAAACTCAGTAATTTAACTGTACACTTCTGCAGTAATATATTTGTCTCAAATCCTTGGTAGTCCCTCTCTAATGTTTTTCATTCCACTCTAGCTTGCCTCCAGACTCGTGGTTATCTACTTATCTCTTATTTAAGCTTTCTACTAAATTATTCACTCCTAGAACCCAAAGATAAAGAACTTTCCTCAATAGATTTATGTTTCCAAGGGAGCAACATTTTGCCAAGAAGTTAAAAATCCTCCATCCTAACATCTCTTTGGCAACTATTTTCTCAGTGGCTATACTCAAGGTACCCTTTTATTCCTTCTGTTGGCTTGATGGGCCCCACAACCAGTGAAGCAAACTAGACAGGATTGCACTGCTGATGTCCTCCACAGCTCACTCCATCAAACCCTTCCACACCAGAAAACTGTCACAAAAATCTCCAGGGATTTCAAAATCATAATTACATGTCTGATCCAAACATACAATCTACTTTCTAAAGTAAATCATAACCAATCACACTCTGGGTTTTATTCCTTTGAATTGTGTTGTCTAAAGGCTCTGACTTTTATGTATACTATTTTTTTTGCTTTGTTTTAAAAAGAAAGTATTGAAATATTTCAATTGGTTGAAATATGCTATTGCAAGGTAAAGTGTGAGATTAATAAGGGTCATTTCAGTACTTTTTTACTCAGCAAAAAATGGAATGCAGATTAAAACACATAATATTTCTAGCAAATTAACCATAGCAATTGAAAAATTGGCCACCTGTTAGTTTCAAAATTACTGATTCCTACCATACCTCATGCAAAAAGACAGCTGTCCTGGAAACAACAACAACAAAAAAACCCACTTATTTTCTAATTTTTAAAAAATATTAGGAAAAAAATATAAAATTTTCTTATATAGTATACAATGGTGATAGTAGAACTTCATTATCAAGCTAAGAAGAGATAATCATGAATTATCATTTATGTCCTTCAATACACGAATTTCTTAAATTTATTTTATTTTTTAAATTTTTAACCTGCTTTAAATTACAGAACCACCTATTATTTTTCATCACTATTCTTTTCAAAATACAAAGAGAATAAAGATATATATCTCAGAAGTAGGAATTATATCCAGAATGACAGCATACCTAAGTATAATGATTGAGCAGTGGATATTCACAAATAAAAGCATAACTTAAAGTGTGTCACTCGATTTTACAACAGAAGTAAAAGAAAGCTCATAGTTTGATAAATATGATCAATCACAAAAATTGGAGGTCAGTAAATATGAGGTAAGGCAGAAAAACAAAAGGGATTAACCTGATGTTCCTGCTCTGATTAAACTCTTCTAGCCTGCAGCAACTTTAATCAAAACTAATCTTAAGCAGAATCTGGAAATAAACTGGAATGTGGTAACAAGCTTTGAAACGCAGATGTAATATACCATATGAGAAAAGCAGCACTTAGTGAACAAGTGACTAGAAAGCACCAGGAGGGTGGTGCTGCTGTGCTGGGGCTGTGGAGCAGGTGCTGAGGGTGGTAGAGAAGTGTGGAGGAGAATCCAGTGCAGCCCAGAGCCTGAGGACAGCAGAGAGCAGGGACAGCAGCTGGGACAGCCAGCAGGAGTGACCCTGCCAGACAGGCACTTGGTGGTGAGACAGAACCTGGACAGGGCTGCGAAGTCAGGTCAGTGGGTCAGGGTTGGGTGCCCCCAAAGAGGTTTGTCCCAGTTCCTGCTCACACAGCTCTGCCTGATACAGGGAAGCACATCAGCACCAGGTCAGGGTTGTCATGAGCACAGGTAGGCAAACTGGGGGAGAAGGGAAATGATTGTGAAGAATTAAGGTTTTCTGAGGAGTAAGGCAAAGTTCAAAGGTTTCACCTGAGTTGTGTTGGATGAACTGCCATCACTAGTTTTGACATAGTGAGCTGTATCATAATTCATCACAATAATACTTAAACATTTTCCATTACTATATTCTCTACTTTCACACGAGTCATCAAAGAATATGTTCAGGTCTCACAGGTTTAGAGAATACCTTCCTAGAATTCCTTAATGCTGTCTAAGTTTCTTAAATTGTAAAGATGTCTGTTTTGAACACATATCACTGTACTGAAGGAAATCACAAGTAGTCAAATCAGCACACAAAATGTAAACTTTAAATAACATGTGCTTATATACAAACTCTTTTCCTGGGTGAGAGGGCAGGAAGGTTTTAATGTAATTTATGAGGTTTGTTATCTGGTAATTTTATGCATTTGGCAGCAATTTGAGCCCATGCCACTTTCTTTTCTGTAAAAATAATAGTTTATCCAGTACTACTTATTCGTGACGAAGAAAGAAAGTGTTATGTATGTTTGATCATACAATAAATCAAATAAAGGACTGGACTAAGTCTATTATATTAATCTATGTAAACCTATGGTTGCTATGGTTGGTTGTGGTCTTTGGCCAATACTCAGTCTTTTTTTTTTTTGAGAGTGAAAAAAAATTTGTGTCAATTTAACATAAATAGCTATTCACTCCAAAGTCTTTCTTATTATGAAAGCAAAATGATAACAATTTGTTTCATCTTTACTGAGTTCTTTCTGTCACTATTTTTTTTCTTTCTGTAAAGTCCTGTGTTACTTTCTGTCAGATTTAAGAAAAAAGAAAAAGGTGTTTCAAAATCACAATAATGATGAGTGCCAAGAATTTTTAACTGTCTTTATCTAAGTGAGCAAAGTTTGTCACATGAATAAATTTGGATTGAGAGTCTTAAATTTGAATTAGGTTTTGAATGACAAAAAAGAAGGCTGATATGAAATTACATAAATTAGCCACATATTTTGCTCTATATATGACAGTCAATATATGCTGTAGTTAATACCTGCCTCCTGTTTAACATTTGCTCTAAGCATCATTGCCTTGCGACAAAAACTTTAGTCTTTTATTCCTTCATTTTCTTGTTATATAAAACAATCTAGTCCTTTTTGTTCTTTCATCTGTAAGGAAGGAGAAAAAAAGAGAAATTTAGTTTTCTAACTCATTTAGAATGCCAAGAGCACAGGATTCAGAGAAGAGAGGAAGATAAATGTTCAAGGAAACAACTGAAGTTGAGATGCAGTTGTTCTAGTGAGACCAAATTTCTCTGGCAGCAGAGCTATGGTGAATTCATGCACATGAAGCCTTTCAAACCCTTTACTAAGCTCACCCAAGCATTTCTATGAAAAATGTCCTTCTAATTTTTTTTATTAAGCTCTGATAGGGTTGTAAGTCCCCTTTAGGCACTGTAGCAGCGTCCAAAGCAATAACAGATCAGTTGTATGCACCAGTGAAAGCGTCTCTAGTCTGACAGATGTCAATTCAGGCCCTTCAATTCCTGCAGATTTCTGAAGGCAAGAATATCAAAGAGTAGCTCTGACTTCAGCTAACATTTTCAGTAACAATTTATTTGTTTCCTTTGGAGAAGTGGGTATTCTCTTTTAGCACTTCATTACCTTCAATAAACCACAGCAGCACTCCAGCAAATAAAGGTGATCCAGCATCAGGACATATTTTAGCTGTTCTTTGTCAGCCACACACACTTGTAGCACTTTTGAAAGTTCAAAGGAAATCCCTTTCTGTCTTCTCTAACATTTGCCTCATGAGTAGCAAGTAAGGTCCAGCCCTGATAGTTATGAATTTTAATTAATTGAATTAATTGAAGATAGCTGGATTGAAGATGCACAATCTCCACTGTGTGCAAACTCTCAAGGGAAAATAAGAACAAACAAAACAAAAACAATAAATTAAGTAACATACTTTAGAATGCTATAATTATGAAAAATGCTACAATAGGCTTGGAGTTTACAAGACTAAAAGTTGCCATGCATGAAAGTGGAAATAGCTATTCTTTATCTAAAATGACAAATATCATTGAAGGAGAATAGGTCTAAATAGCAACAGACTTAAATGATCAATACAAGATCTAAGAATTCATAATAGTATATGCTACAAAGTACATATCATTACAGTGTAAAGCAATAGAAAACATCAATGTGATCAGAACAAGTTGTTTAGTTGATGTGATGTGTCAGCCTAAGGCAAAGCACCTCTCAGGGTGAGCCATGTTGCTTAAACACAACTTAGGTGAGGAGATTTTACATGTGATCTTGGACATATTTATCAGTATCAGTGCAAACATCAGTAATTCCACAATATGGCAAACAACACTAAATTGACATAGTATGAACAGTCAAAATAAGTTGCATTACCACAATATAAGCAGACAAACGCAGCAGTTTCTTTTCATGTTTGTGTAACTAACAGCCAAATTTCAGCCTAAGTGCTTAAAGAAAGTAAAGAGGCTGAACAAAAGAGGAGTAATGGAGTGGTGGGTTGACCTTGGCTGGGTGCCAGATGTCACAAAGCCACTCTATCACTTCCCCTTCCCATCTGGACAGGAGAGAGAAAATATGATGAAAGAACAGCTCGTAAGTTGAGATAAGACAGTTTACTAAAGATTAAATCAAACAGTGTCCAGTGACTTCCCAGGAAGCAGAGCTTTGGCACCACACAGTGGTTGCTCTGGAAGGCAAACACTGTAAATAGTGAATATTGCCTCTTCCTCATCCTAGCTTTTGTATCTGAGCTGATGTCATATGGTATGGAATATCTCTTGGATCAATGTGGGTCTAGCTGAGTCCCCTCCCAGGATCTTGCACAGTTGCAGCCAACTGATGGAGAGTGAAATGTTAAGGGATGGCTCTGATGTTGTGCCAGCGCTGCTCAGCGGTGGCCACAGCACTGGTGTACCATCAGCTGTAGAAAAAGGGTCACTTGAGCCCTGTAGTTCTCGAGCTACAGTCAAAGATTCTCCTAACAGAGGTAATGATCAATGCTCCAATTTATTGTTTATTACAATAAACATACCTTTAAAAGCACCTTATTACAATAAACATACCTTTAAAAGCACGTGAATAATAGAAGCACATTATTGGCTAATACCTAGTGTCTATGCTTTATAACATGATTTGATTGGTTTTTGTTTGGTGCTGCTTACTGTAAGTCTGTTTTGTTTTGAAACTATCTCAAGGACACAGGCCTTCTATTTTCTGCATAGACTGGGTTGGGCATACAGTCTTCTAACACCAGCCTGTGGCCTGTACTGTTCAAATTTCCCCCAACAATCAGCTCCTTTCTAGGAACTAATTCAAAGCACAGCTCTGTGAGGGCTGCTAGGGAAGAATCAACTCCATCTCAGCAAGATCCACTACAATCAGTAAACAGAATTATTTGCTTACCTGAAAAAAAAAAAAGCCTCATAACTTTTTCTGCAGCCTTACAGATGCAGTGATTGGTGTGTATTTCATGCACAGAGACTGAATGTTCAACAGGTGAGCATGAAAATGAGACTGAGTCCTCCCCAACTGATGGTCTACCCCACTCCACTCCTGGTGCTCCCGTTTCTTACTCTTCTGCCATGTTTTGAGGTAAGATCCTGAGCTGTGTCTTATAGAAGTGAAAAGTATTTAGAATTCTTAGTAATATTTCCCACATTTTCTCTTCTGCAAACAAGAATTGTACCAGTTGAGCTGAAGCTTGCAAAATATTTGCTGATCAATGTGAAAAATACATGAGTAAAAGAATATCTACATGATTACAAATTTGCTGTACTCAGAAGTGGTATAACACTCTAGAAAAATAAGTAAGCACAGGACAGTAAAACAATATTACATCTGTAAATCTTCAAATTATACAGATCAGTCCCATAATTCTCATGTTGGAGGCAGGAAATCTGCCAGAGGCTAAATCTGACTGCCTTAACCAAGGAAAGGAACAGTGGGCACCGGTTTTTTGTCACCCTGAAAGAAAAACAAAACCAACATTGTTCAAGGCTAAATTTTGGCGATAGCCAGGACTTAACCAACAACAATAGTTTATATCTAGCTTCTTTTCTTATTTGCACTCGTTGACATAAAAGATAATAATAAATTCCATAGGATAGTGTGGTTCAGGAACATTTTTCATATTTCAAAATCAAAAGTGAGGTTAATTGCAGCTTTTCTAAGGCTTTCTCTAAATACTTTCTCTGAGAAACTGCACGGCATACACAGTTCAGAGAAGGGATAATTATATCTGCACTGCAGTTCAGTAACACAGCTTCAAATAGACTGTGTCAACTTTAAATGAGATATGAGGTTCTGTCATGAGGCTGTTCACACCAACACAGAACATGCAATGTTCATTTACACTGCAATATACAATCGATATAACTACTGGTCTTATCATATCTGTACATCACTGACTTCTCTAATAATGTAAAATATTCTTTAATTTCTGCCTGGAAAATATGAAAGAAAACTCCATGTATGCAAAAGGAGATAAAGGACAATATCTATTTTCAAGAATAGTTGCTTTTACTTGAAAATTGAAACATGAATGTGGATTTCCAAAATACAATTATTTTGAAACAATTCCTATGGCACAAGCCAAAATAATTCATCTCTCCTTTGTAAGTTGAAAATTCATTTTAAATTAATAACAGTTCTTTTCTCTTTTACAAGTATAACACCTAATAAGTAGGTTGTGAATATTTCATGCACAGCATTTTTACCTCCATAAGAATTATTTATTTATAGAATATAGCAAGTAGTATAAATATTATTTCATATCCAAGGTAGAGATATAACTGTATGCCTATGTGTAAATTACAGCATAACTAATGATAAAGACATATATCTAAAATCTTAACATTAAGGATTTGCGGATGAGAGAACTCAATAAAATTCTTAATTTGTATCTTATTTCTAAAGAAAATTTAGAAAAACCTAGTATCCAACAACTCTTAAACTAGCCCTAGTGACACAGATGAATTCTGATGTGTTTTAATGCATGTTAAAAGAGATTTAGGACAAAAATTGTGCAAAATCCTTAACATACACTCAGAATAAATAAAGTTGGTTTTAACTCAGTAAGGGATCATGAAAGGGCATAGGCAGGCCCAGTGTTTTTTGAGCAGATTAAAGTAAAAATGCTGCAATAAGTTTAAAATTTCTGCATCACATATATTATAAAGATCA
>VWZD01012463.1:37838-55240 GCA_013396695.1 Sakesphorus luctuosus
GCGACCATGATGTTCACATTTCTGCACATTTTTCTTGCAGGTTCAGTAATTTAAGGATCTTCCACCAAAAAAAAAAAAATCTTTTTGTGCACTTAGAAGTGTCCATGCTATTACGTAGTTTCATTTCAGGGATTTGACTGATTTGGAGAGGAACATGGTGAAAAGGAACAAGCTTGACAAAATAATCTCAGCAGGTCTACTGCTCAAAAGACAGAATTTTTGTTACACAAGGAGCACATTTCTTGGGATCTTAGTATCAGTCTTAGAGACACTTGTATGTATAAAAGATGTCAAGTCTCACAAATGTACCATAGCACAGACAAAGACCCTAATTCAATTCACTGACTCTAAGATGATGATTCAAGCTGTCATAAATCTACACTTATCATTTAAATGGAGCTTTAATACCAAGAAAAACTGACATTAATAACATCTTAGAATGAAAACTGGAAATAAATTGTGTATGGGACACCACTTCTTTTCCTTTTTAACTCAGTATTTGAATCATTATTGATATCGTTTGAAGCAGAATAGATCTGGACAAATCTATTTTAATTTTACAAAGTTTATCAAAACCCGGAGTTTGACATTTTAGCAACAGAAATAAAATGTCTACCTGTGCTAGTCTGTGTCTTCTGAATGACCCCAGCTGTAAAATGCTGCTTCTTCTAACTAAAGCCAATACTAGTGAGATAAGATTTCTCCTGCAGTCTATGGCATAGCCCAATCAAACTCTCTTGTTAGAGATGTTAGAGAGAAAAAGAAGCACGTGGTAACAAACCAGTAATCATCATGGGCTCAGACTTTTTTGAGAGAGTCACTGTGTATAAGGGGGACCCATTTGCAAAATCTACCCTGAATCCCAAGTGCTATTACAGAAACTTAAGATAGAACACGATACAACACAACTAAAATGGACTCGGTTTTTTTCTCATAATTAACAGGGTAAATCTGTACTTGAAAAATATTTAAAAATTAAGCTGGAAGTAATAGTTGTCTCACTACGGAAAGATCTTTGGTGCAGTCGTTGTGCTACTTGTTTATTTATAAATTAACTGAAAACGCAGGGGCAGGGGAAAAAAAAAAAAGAGTTGACAGAGTATGCTGTTCCTGAGTAATTCAGAATGGGAAAGACTTGGCTGAGAAAAATTGCTGGAGGATTTTGTAATACTGAAAGAAAAAATGATAGATGCAAATTTATACAGATAAACGGAAAGGGACAGACATTGCAAAACTAATTAAGACTTACAATAATATACATAAGGTGATAAACTGAGTTATCCGAGTTTCAGGGTTATAAAAACTGTCTTCATTTCTCAAAAGTAAATGCATGGGAAAATTAACAGGACATTTTTAAATCTTTCTCACACAACGTTGAGTGCTCAGTCACTGGAGTGTAGAAAAATATTCACGACAATCAGCACTTCATGCTTGCTCTGGCTTTATATGCTTCCAAGAAACCATTATTGATCATGGGCAGAAATAGGATACAGTTATACAGTCCTCTTTGCACTTTTAATAGAACTGACTACAAGATTATAATTCCTGAAGAATGGTAACCAAGATAAATTTTTCCTCTGCCTAGCAAGGTCTTGCCTGGCACATCTGTGTTTTCTAGTGCCTAGTGCAGGGGTAAATAACACTTTTCCAGAAGACATTGCTACCAAGGAAGCAGTTATTTTTGCTATGAAAGCTTTCCTGCCTGGAATGAGGCACCTTTCCCAGAGAGTTTTAGATGTTTCTCCACATGCATTCCACAGAAGCTGACTTCCCAGGTATGGGAGAGGTAACACTCGGATATGCTACAGGGCCTTGGCAGACAGTGGGAGAGCCAAGGTGGGAGAAACTGATGATAAAGCTGGGGAACGCACAGGAGGTTTGCCTTTTCTCAGGCTCAGTGCTGCTCACAGCACTACTAGGTTTTGCTTTATAAAGTTTTCAGCATCTTCACCTCCAAAATAATCTTTTTGAATCCTTTCCAGCACTTTGGATTTTGGGGGAAAAACATGCGTATATTTTTATTTACACCCTATAAAAATTGCCAGTGAAATAATAATTGATGATTTAAGTTAAAATGTCTAGGTTTACCTTGAACAAAGAAAGGACAGGTCTCACTCAATGGACACTGGCGTTTGTAGAGCAAAGGAACAAACAGCACCATTTTTCCACTAAGATAGTTGTTTCATGCCATAAACATCTCTCTTTTTCTCCCCTAATCATTTTAGACAAGCTGATTTTCTTTAGGAGAGAGTAGAGGACATGCAGTGGCTCTACCCTAGTGCTAGGCTGTGGGTTTAAGTGTTATCATCTCCCAAGCATGTTATTTAATATAATGATACACTACAAGTGAGAAGATAATGGAAATTTCCTTTGCTGTAATTTTCTTCCTGATCTCAAAATTTCGTTGAGGGTGGAGGTCCATTAAAGCTGTTTTTCTAATACACTTTAAGATGGGTCATGATGAGGGTTATATAACACCTGCCACTATTGTATGATTACCAAGGCTGCTTCTTAAAATAAAAATTTAAGACTTGAAAGGAAAGGTCAAATTCCCTGTGGAAATAAACCAATACTGTTCTTCAACAGAAATTAAATAAATTACTTGGCTCCACTGTTTCTCTGTTTAAGCACTCTTAACTTTTTCCCTCTTGGTTATCCATGCCAAATACTGGACTGACAGAAATGTCACTATAAGTGGCAATTACAGAACAAACTTGTCCAGTATCTGCACACTGGTTGTTTAGTAAAACAAAAACACAATCACACAAACAAAATCTTCCCATTGGCATAAACTTCATTATCTAATTGTCTATGAATAGACAATATAAAAATTATGTCTACATACTATAAAGTAAGTTAATGTACTTTAATATGTGTTTAATCAATATTCTTTAAAGAAATATAGACATTTATTTGCTGTGTTCTTTCAGGTTAGATTTTTCAGCTCTCTTATCAATTTCCTCAAAGTTTAAGTTTGGTGTTTTGTTGTGGTTTTTTTTTTTTTAATTACTGCAAAAGCTTCTATTTTAAGAAAAAAAAAATGCATCAAATTACAATAACATGAACAGAGATGCATTCACACTCAAACAACACCTACATCATTTGTTGATTCTTTGAACTGTCTGTGTGATAAGACAGGAAACTTAATATCATCTGAGATTTAAAAAAATAAAAAGCCTAACTAATTAATATTACATACAAAAGACTTACTTTCACCTCTCATTTATTTGTTTGGGGTCACTAAAGTGCAAGTACACTGTGGTGAATAGTGTTTCTCTACTACAAAAAGGCAAGATTCAGTTTGCAAAAAATCAGTTTGATCTCAATGAAATGGAAAGTGAAGCTGTTGTCTGATAAAATCAGATTTGTGCTGATTAATTATTAAAGACTTGGAAGTATTGCTGTCCATGCACTTGATACTTCTGACAGAGTAGAGCAGTAAGCAATATTATTTTGGCATAGGTCCACTTCCTTGTCTGTATGGTGGATGATCTGACAAATAAACTGCTGAAGTCACTACTGAAGATCTCTGAAACACCTGAAATGTCAAAAAGATTTTCATTAATTCAGAGCCACTAAGTACAGAGACACTTAGTTTGGGTTTCTGATTTTAAAAGTAAATAACACAGAAAAGAGATTGAGAGCTTTTAATGAAAACTCTCCTATTGTTTAACTCAGTAGGAAATTTTTGCCCACAAAAGTACAATCTCTTTTGCCTTAGAGTGCACTTTAGAGTGTTTTTTAATCAAATACAGGCTAGTTTATTTTTTTATGCTGCAGGGTTTGGAGGTTTTTTTCTAATTGTCTGGTCCAAAGGTAAGATTCTCTCTTTCCAAATGAAGTGACTTGTAGATACTTCTGATTTTCAGTAGAAAAGTAAATGAAGAGATCATCCATTTAGGTCTCACCTCACCAAAAGAAGTTTGTATTTCTACACATTCCTGTTTAGAGGAGGAGCTGTCAGATCGTTGTAGCACACTCTTGGTATGCTTCTGTGATGTAAACGATGAAGCAGTTGATATTGAACACTGAGCTATGCTTCTCTCCTGTTACTCTTCAAAGCTACAGTCATCTCTTTCATAGGCAAAGGACAAGAAACAAAGAACGGTAAAGGACAACCATGTCAAAATTAGCAGGTGGTGCAGGGCAGTAGCAGAAAAAGAGGAGTGAAATGGTGCCAGGTAATCATTGTCTGCACCCAAGGAATTAATGCTTGGTAATGAAGGCTGTGCCTGGTGCATCTTCTGGTTTAACTTGATCTTACAAAAACACCTTTGAAAACCTAGGGAACTACGTTGTAATTCAAACCTGAGAACAAAAAATAAGAATAACACAGTAATTTATATAAATATCTCCCTAGATCAAGTAGAGCACTAATACAAATGTATCTGCATAATGGCCTTAAAGACAGTTTATCAGCTCCTTGATGTGCCCTAAGTAAATGCCAACATTTCTGGGTTTATTACTTGACTGGCTAGGACAATTTGAATGAAGAAAGAATGGAGGTAACATGTCAAACAGATGAAAACTTAGGTGATTATTTTGGACTGACCTCTAATTTGTTTAGTCTCAGTTACCTCTACTTGAATTAACTTACTGTAAGTATAACATATGCTCTTACCCCTTTCACATAATGCATTTAATTCCTATATTGGAGTTCAGTAACTGGATAATTCTTAATTCCCTGCAATTTTTCTTCTTATCTTCCTCTCCACTTTTCACCTGCTATTGCCCATTATCTCACAACCTGGTTCTGGCACAGGTATCCCCAAGTTACTAAAACATACTCAGCTGATGTTCCTTTACAATGTGATGATTGATTGACTGATTGATTGATTAGCATGTTAGAAATATCTTTTTAAAAAATAATTTTATCCTCCTCATATTTACATTGCTGCCAGTCATAGCCTTTGCTGTGCCAATATCACAGAGAATAATGAAACTCATTAGATGAAATCTACAAAGTTATATAAATTATATATGAAGTGGGAGAGTTTCAGGAATTTTTTAATATGTTTCAAAATACTTGGATTAAGCAGGTGACCTGGAGAGAAATATTATGAGAAGGACTGAGTTGTTCAATGTTGGTTTTTGGGTTTTTTGCTTCAGTCTTTACCAGTATAACCAGCATTCAGGAATTCCACAACCTGAAACCAGGGTGAAGACTGGGGGAAAGTAAGTGAGTACTGAAAGAAATGAGACACACATAGGGCCCTGACATGTTGCACCCCTGTGGAACTTGACATCACTAAAAGGCCTCTCTAGACCATTTGAAAGATCATGGGCATTAAGAAAGATTCCTGAAGACTGAAAGTGAGTAACTGAAAGAGTAAATATCACTTCTCTTTTGAAAAATCAGAAGAGGGAACATTCACTAAACTGCTGGCCAGTCAGTCTCATCCTAGTTGCTGGGAAGCCAATAGACAAAATTGTCCTAGAAAACATTTAAAAACATCTGAATGACAAGAGAGTGATTGGGAATAGGTATGGATTTACAAAGGAAGAATTGGGTTAACCCATCTGAAAACCTTCAACAATGAGTTGACTGGCTTGGTAGATGAGGGGAAAGTGTGGATATTGTTTACCTTGAACTTAGCAGGACATTGTTTTTCACATCCTAGTAGATAATTTGAAAATGAACATTAAATAAATGGGCAATGAGGTGTCCATAAAACAGACTGAAGAGAGAGTTTTGGAGGGACGTTATCAGTAGCACAGTGGCCATTCAGTAGTGGTGGATGTTAGGAGTCAATATTGCTGCCAACAATGTTTGACATCTCGTTTAATGACCTGTATTCTCTGATGGACTGTTCCTGTAGCAAGATTGTAGATGGAATAAAACTGGGAGGAACAGCTGATAGACCAGAGGGCTGTGCTGCCATTCAGAGGAAACTTGACAAACTGGAGAAACAAGCTGAGAGGAATCTAAAGGGAAAATGCAAAGTCCTACATTTGGGGACTATAAGGCAGACAGTCATTCTTTCATGTTGAGAGTATGGAGGCTGCCTCAAGTCAGTGGGTGCCTTTATAATCAGCTTATATATGTCAGTATATAATGCTGCCACCAGTAAACACTCAGAACTTTAGTTTATAAGTAGCTATGCAAGCATTTAACAATTATAATGGATACTAAATTTCCATAAAGCTTTGACCATTTGACAAGACAGCTATGAGTCTCTGCTGACAATTCAAATTCCTAATAATAGTGCAAAAAGCATGAGTATAACTTAAACTTTTTGGGGTTTTTTGCTTTGTTTAGGAAGTGAGGACAATATGATTATGCCTGCGTCTAATTTCTAGAGAGATATCCTTTGTTGATAACATGGGTTGCTTAAATTTCAGCTGTTTGACTTTAATATCTCTGTTGATGTTATTGCTGTACAACAGCAAAAAAAAATTTGGCTAAAGGGAAGATGCAAAACCTTAAAGCACCATACAAAAACTGTTATAAACTTTCAGCAAGATTTAGGGATAAATATATTAGAAAATCCAATTTAAACAATCTTTCAACAGGCATTCAACCAAGAAAGCTTAAAGTTGGCTCTTTGAAGGCACACATACTGAAACAAAAGAAACATTTGTTCCTCATGGAAAAGTAATACAAGTGGCACTACCATGTCTAATGTAAAATAATTTGAAACACAAAGAAGTATTCTTGGAGCTTTTTGGATCAGAGTATTGCTAAGCACATTTCAGATAATTTAGAGACAAAGAGTGATATGGAAGGCTTCAGCAGATACTACAGTTCTTAGATAATAACAAAACCAGATGACTGATTATCAGCTTTTAATGAGAAATTCAAGATCACTCTTCTGCTGCATATAGCATGGCACAAGAGCAGTACTTCAGTATGCAACATAATTGAACCTTACAGATAGTGGCCATCAAGAATATTAATCTTAGCCTTGCCAGAAACTTTTAAGTTATTGCCGGTTAATGAACTTTTATTTATTGATTCCAGTACTGAAAAATAAAAACAACCACACTCTTGGAGGGAAGCACCTCAAGTCCCTGCCAGATGCCTCTTCTTGCCCTTTCCAGCCTCCCAGTCCTCTTACCACATGAGACACTGAATCCCCTTGAGGTGGTGATGGGTGGCACAGGGCACTGGGGTCAGTGCATGGCACTCTACAGTGTCTCTGGGGTGATCTCCTTCACTGGGTAAAGCCACACCTCCTCTTCTATTTCCCTCCTGTCAAGTTGGCTCCTTTTCCCTTCCCTGCCATTTTAGCTTTAGATCTGCTTGGGGAAGCACAATTTTGATGCTGTTCTGCTTTGCCTTTGTCTTCAACACAGATGATCTACCAAAGGCATCTCAGTGCCCTGAGCTGGATAAGCCTGGCAGAGTTCAAGAAGTGCTTGGACAATACTCTCAGGCAGATGGTGTGACTTTTGGAGATGGTCCTGTGTGGGACCAAGAGCTGGATTCAGTGATCCTTGTGGGTCCCTTCCAACTTAGCATGTTCTGTGATTCTGAGCACCTAGTTCTAATTCAGCATTTCTCCTGCTTTGCCATCCCTCCTGCCTTGGCATCCCTCTTGCCTTCTCAGATCCCTTCTCATTTCTCCCTCCTGCCCTAGGATTGCTGCTTGTCTTCTCCCCTTCTGCACTCTTCTCCTTTTCTCACATCTCCCTTGTGTCTCCTCCCATTCCTCTTTCTTTGGTATGTTATCTCAGTGTTCACCTCCGTTTCCTAAATAGCTTTTGCAAAAAGCACCCTAAGCCATTCTGTCTCACTTGTGCATCTGTTTTGTCTGTTGTGGAGACAGGTGGAACAAAAGAAGAAAGGAAAATCGTAAACCAAAGGCAAGTCTCTCCTAAAAACAGTCATATTTGTCATAAAAGATTTTTTCTTAATACTTCACAGTTATTGTCATTATTATTATTATTATACATAAGAATACTGATTTTGACACACATCAAACCCTTTTTTCTCTCCAAATGAAAAATACACAGTAGAAGCTTATTAGGTGTTTTCACTCACCAGACTTGAAAATAACTTCAATTGTAAGGCAATGGAATCATTAAAAATTAAATTTCTCTAAATTTAAAAGTTAAAATTCTCTTAAACGAAATAAAACACTGTATTAAGGAAGCTGAGAATCGACATAAAATGTCACTGTAAGTTTTGTGTATTTTTTTTTAGTTATGCTAACATTAGTTCCATAAAAATACGTCTGAAAGACATTTTTTCGAGGTGGCATTAATGAATGTTTTTATTATCTTATTTGAAAAGATGTTAAGGAGAGTTGTGTGAAACATTTTCATAAGAGATGAAATCTAAAAGAGCAAGGTACACAGCTCTATTAGGAAATTATGAGAACTCTTCTAAACTAACACAAATTTTACAGAGAAATCAAGTGTTACTCTTATTTATTTTTTCTGAACAAGTCAAAGAAGTGTTCTATAAAAATAAAAAGGCAGTAGTCAAATATAATTGAACAACACATTTTGACACCTATGTCAATCCATTTAGTGATGAAGACACATGTTAGAGCAAAGACCGGTTTTCCCCTGGAGATTACCTACTTACATCCAGAAGATGCCAAAGAACATTTACAGGTCTTTATTGAAGGATAAAATTTGATCTTCAATTGATTTGGTTTTCTTACAGATGCTTCTGAAACTTTATGGTGTACATTTCTCACAACTCAGTATTTACTATACCCTATGTAGCTGACCTTACTCTTTTTCAGTGAATATATGGATACTGGAAAAATTAATATAGACAAATACTCCTAAAAAATTATGAGTCTTTTGTCTTTTACAGACAGATCTACCTGGCTTGCAAATTTTAAAATGAGCAGAATCAATAGGCTTGTATTCTGAATTTCTTACATATATGAAAACCTCACTTGAAGCAATGGCAGAGGTAATGGCAAATTTATTGTAGCCCCATGCTATTAAAAGAGAAATAGGCATGGAGAGGAAAATATCTTTATTCTTAGATTCAAGAAAATTTGGAGAAGGAGAGGAAAAATAGAGAAAACAGGGAGAGAGGAGGGGGAAGAGGGGAAAAGGGAACAAAAATGGACAAACAGAAAAAAAAGGTCTAGAATCAGCCTGGAGACAGTTTTCTAGTTGTCTGTCATAACTGTGAACAAGTGCTTGAAGGACTTTACTGTATTATTTTTAGTATTTCTTGTATATCTGCAAAAAAGACACATGTTCATATTGACAACAATGTGCTATGGAAGGCCCTGGTGAGATTTTAATTTGAAAGGCCCATAGTTTTATGCTGGATGAAAAACTTTATTTAGTTTAGGGCAGGAAATATCATCCATTTGAGGCTGATGGGGCTTGGCAACCTTTGCCTAAGGAAGCCCATTTCACTTTTTCCAAAATCTCTAGGACCAAGGCAAAACATTAAAAACTCACATTTTCAGCAGATGTTGTTGTCATAGAAACAGTGCTGTGTGGTTGGAGCTGGAAGGTATGGCCAAACAACCTGCTTCAGTAAGATGCTGTGGAAATAAGATCTATATTTCTGGGGTGTTCTGCTGCAGTAGTGTTGGTTTTGGTTGGTTAGTTTATTGGGTCTTTTTGTCTTGGAAAATAATGGCCATCAAAAGTATTGATGAAAATAAAGAAAGGCCCAGACAAAAGGTTAAAAAAACTGTATGCTGAAGAACTAGTCTTTTTGTAAGAAACATGAAAGGGATACAAAGGGTAAAAAGCTCATACAAGAAAAAAAATTCATGAAATCCCTAAGTGACAGTGTATTTCAGCATGTTTAGACCACAGATAGGCTCAAGATTTAGGAACTTGGCTGTCTAATTAAGCTTGATTTATCTACCTTGGCCTATTATACCTCATCAGGGATATTGAAGAAGAGATTAATAAGAAATTAAGAGAGCTGCCATCAGTTCAGCCCAAAGGAAAATCAGTAGATCTCTTCATCTTGGTTCCTGCAATGCAGGGAACTTCACTGCTTAATTCCGAAATCCACATTATTGAGATCATAACCAAGAAAACAGTTACTGAACAAGTAAAAGAAACAAGTTATTCTTTCTTGAGTGAAGTTTCATATCACCAACAATCTGCTGTAAGGAAATTTAGACTATCCTTGCCTCTTCATTTCTTTTTCTGTAAACAAACAAACAAAAAACAACAACAACAAAAAAACCAAAACAAACCAAAAAAAACCCAACACTGTAATGAGTATGACAATTAGTCTTCCAATTCCTCATACTACTGGGCAAGAATCCTCCAGGAGTTCTAAACGAACACTGTAAAAAATTATATAACTCACTTGAAAGTCACACTTATGTACAAACTAAAAGTGTTTGGCTTACAAACTTAATTATGTTATGATTCCTTTTACTTTACTGAGAACATAGACTGAAGAAAGATTTTGGAGGAAACAGTCCGAAATAAATTATCCTATGGAACCAGTGTACTGCATAATGCCTGGCTGTTCAGAATGAAATGACCTGATTCCAGGATTCAGGAGAATTTATTTTCCAGTTTTCCTATGACTATCTCTGGTTTCTGGAACATACCACTCTATTGATTGTATCTCTCTTAATATAGGAAAACCTCATGCAATTATGACACATCATTCTAATACTTCAGAACTCTAGGTGTCATGTGAAATTGAGGTCAGTTTTTTCACTGCAAAAGAACTATAATATGTTAAAAAAATTTCTGTTTTAAAAAAATCAGTGTAATAGTTGAATGTAGAATTGCACAGTCATCATTTCATGTGGACTTAAACTGAATATTTTGATGCTGCAAAAGATGTGCATTTGACTTGAATGTCCACATTTTGAAAGTCTTGAAAATAGACTTGAACATCCTTTTTTTTTTAAATGTTTTGTGGTATTTATTATAACAAAGATCTAGAAAGAATTAAAATGGAAAACATAAAAATAACATGATAATAACAAATAGTTTTGGAGATTGTTTTTTGTTAGTGTTCATGTTCTTTCTTTGCCGTAATTAACAAACCTTAGTTTGCACCTACTGAACGGATAAATCAGAGTTTCAGCTAGCACAGGGGCAAACAAACACAACAAGGAGACAGATTGTGCTGGTTTAGAGGTAAACCAGCAGGGGAAATGAGCTCAACACGAGAGAGATTATAAGTCAGAGCTACAATTTAATAATAATAATACAGTAAATACACTGACACAAAGGGAAATTGCTTTCAACTCCCAAAACCCAGCAGTATAACCCAGTGCCCTGGGGTACAAACCCAAAGGGGTTTGTTAGCCTTGTGCTGAGACCCGTGTGGTTCCCCCAAGTCCAAAGCAAAAGGAAGTGAAAAACCCGTTGGTGCACGTGATGGCTTTAGTCTGGTCAAGAGTGGTGGTCTCCTCCTGTTGAGGTCCTGCTGCTCCTCTGGATCCGACGAAAGGTTCCTGAGGTCTTCTTACCCATCCCTTTTGTACCCTCAGGGAGCACTCAGTCCCTCCCCCAGGGCGGGGACTCACACAATGGGTGATTAACTCTGTGAGTCATGGGCTATTTTTGGACTGTTGATGGCCCATTAGCACCTACGCCTCCTCAGGCTGGGAGTGGAGGTGCTAACGACTCCCTGGGAAGCTGCTGCAAATGGGCCATTGACCTTGGGAATGAATAGAGGGGGTAGAATACATAGCTTTGATCACCCCCATACAGTGACAACTGGTCCCACCTGCTGAACTAGGACACAGATCCAAAGATTCACACCCATAACCTGATTAATGTCATGTTAAGTTCAGAAAAAAATTAATTTATTCTATGATGAGGATCAGAGTATTTACTATAATCAGTAGCAGCACTTAGGATGAAGGGGAAATGAGGAAGACTTAAGATGCACATGGAGTCTCTATGGAGAACCTGAACAAGCTAAACTCTCAGACTTGATTGGTTTAGCTGAGGAAATCAGTGTTTTAACACAGAACTATAGAATTATAGAATATCCCAAGTTGGAAGGGACCAACAAGAACCATCTAGTCCAACTCCGGGCCTGCACAGAACTATCCTTTAGGGTCATATCATGTGCCTGAGAGCATTTTCGAAACACTTCTTGAATTCTGCCAGGCTTGGTGTTGTGACTACTTCCCTGGGGAGCCTGTTCCAGTGGTCAGCCACCCTCTGGGTAAAGAACTTTTTCCTAATTTTCAGCCATCCCCTGACAGCCTCAGGTCATTCCATCAGGTGCTGTTACTGGCCACCACAGGGAAGAGATCGGTGCTTTTCCCTTCACTTCCCCTCACGAGAAAGTTGTAGCTGCAATGGGATCTCCCTTCAGTCTCCTCCAGGCTGAATAGACCAAGGAACCTCAGTCACTCCTCACATGGCTTTGTCTCAAGGTCCTTCACCATCTTCATTGCCCTCCTTTGAACACTCTCTAACAACCCAATGTCTTATTTATATTGCAGTGCCCCAGACTGCCCCAATATTCCAGGTGAGGCTGCCCGAGTGCAGAGCAGAGCAGAACAATGCCCTCTCTCACCCAGCCGGTGATGCTGTGCCTGATGCCCCCCAGGACAGGGTTGGCCCTTTTGGCTGCCAGGGCACTGCTGACTTAGGTTCAACTTGCCATTGGCCAGGACACTGGGTCTCTTTACATGACACTTCTCTCCAGCCCCTCATTACCTTGTCTATACACACAATGAATGTTTCCCCATTCCAGGTGCAGAATTTGGCACTATCCTTGGTTGAACTTCATATTGCTGCTGATTGCCCAGCCCTCTGATGTGTCGAGGTCTCTCTGCAGGGCCTCTCTGCCCTCAAGACAGTTAACAATTCCTCCAAATTTAATGCCATTGCCAAACTTTCTTTTAGTATCCCTTCTAGTCCTATGTCCAAGTAGAAAAAAAACAAGTTACGTATGTTAGAAAGCTCTCACATAAAGTGACCCCACAGTAACTCCACAACTCATTTAAGAGCTATTTAAACTGAGATCTAGAGAGTAGTTTCCTGTTGTAAAAATTTTGGATTAGATTTGTATTTACCTTACCTGACACTTTAAAGAATGATAAAGGAGATTTTAGCACAATTTTTTCTGTTAGGTTTTTCTGTCCTCCCGAAAGTAGTCATGCCTGCAGTGAGATAATGGTTTACAACTACAAAGCATAAAGTTTAATATTTTCAGTTTCTATGGTTGAGAGACCTAGTATTCAAAAGACTTAATCCCTCAAAATTTCAGGTGTTTCAGATATTTAGAAATGACTCCACAGGGCTCTGAAAACAGACTCCAGTGGCATCTGGCAATAGAGTCTGTGTTGTTGCTTTTTAACTAGCAGCTGTGGAAATGGTGACACTCCTTCAGTGGGAACAGGCACACACAGCAGATTTCTGTTGTTAAGCACTTGCTGAGTTGTTTTCTCAACAGAAATAGTCAGATAGCCAAGCCAGGCATCTGCAGGAGAGGGACTTTTAGAAAAGGTTGCCATTGTAGGTAATCATTTATGAAGAGTTCCCAGGGGATTGCACTGGTATTTTCTTTCTCCTCAGTGAACTTGAGAGTGCAGGATAGACTACCCATATTGACTTTCAGTAGGGCATTTAAATTTCCACATTAACTTGAATTCAGTGATTTTTAACTCTATTTTATGGCAAGCTAAAGTTAAAGTCTAAAAGAAATTGAAACAAAGTGAACAATTTAAAACAATGAGTCACAGCTGAAAAGCACACCCTGTAAAACAGATGCAAGTTATACACCAGCAGTGCAAAGTGTCTACAAAACGTCCAGAGGTCTTACTAATTTCAAGAAATCAAAATAGACAATAATTTTATTTAGGGTATTCCTGAAAACTCTAGAAGTCCACAGCATTTTTTCCTCTAAGTTCTAACATGATTCCAATTCAGAAATTGGATGAAAGAAGCACTCTCATTCCTTCACTGAGTCAATACCCAGGTTAAGCAGGCAGTGAACTACCTGTGGCCCAGGCAGTGCTTCAGAGCATCAGCACAGAGTTGCCTTCCAGCTGGGAATATGTCACAGCAGGTCATAACCAGACAACAGATCAGGATTCTAACACAGTAAGAAGGACTTTGCCTGCTTTGATAAATCAGGTTCTGGGTGATCAGGCAAGGTATAACACAGCTTGGAGAAAGACCACCTGTTTTCACTTATGAAGAAACAAGTCATGCATTACATTCTATGGCTCATGAAGAAGAGCAGAGATGGACCAGATGAAGGGAAAAAGACATATCTCCGGGAAAGGATACCGAGTACCCTGAAACTCTACTAAACCCTGTCAGAAAATGAAACACTTCTCATCCTGCCTTTGAATTCAGGTCTGCTTCCACAGTTTTTCCCACATTTGTGGTGACCCAAAACACTCAGATTTTGGAAATGCTTTGCTTCTTAAGCCCTTTGGGGAGAACATACCAATGTGGTAGGAAGAGCTTCCTACTTACTTTTCTTACCATTGCCTGACTGTCCTCCTCTTGTTCTGCAATACTCTGACTGTGAATTCAAGTCTGCATTCATGACATTGATTTATACACTCCCCTTATTGTATTTCTTTCAATGCTCCAGCATTACTCAGTGCTCCTTCTGCTGTTTTTTGTTATGTGCCGTTAATAACACAAGCTGTGAGTGTTAGGCAACTGATTTTTTCAAAGGTCAGATCAATTTAAAGCTTCTCTGTGTAAATTCATTTCAAGATATCATATACCAAAGCAATCCAGATCTCAAAAATATCTAGTGGGTTTTTCTACCTATTTACTGCTCTCGATTTTCACTTTAAGTGAAGATGTCTATCAACTCTACTTATGTTACACTTCTACAGTTCTGTGTGAATTCATATTTCTTCTACTGTACTTAATGTTTGAAAACTGGATCTAAAAAACCTTCCAATATTAGCACTGAAATGTATTGACTCCAAAGACAAAGGTGTCAAAGCTCTGAAATATGTAATACTGGTATAAGAACCTGAAAAAAGTCTCTCTAGTCCTAAGAAAGTCACAGTAAAACAACAGCTGGAGAATAAGGGGGCTAAGGACTCAAATATAATTATCTGATCTTAAAACATTGAATACTTTCTTAATGGATAGAATTTCATCTGGGAATAAAAACAAACATGAATAAAACAATATGAATAGCTGCAGTTCAGTTTTGTGGAGATGTTTATACATTAAAACTTGCAGTGAAAAGCAAGCCTTTGGAATGCCTTTCTGAAGGTGATGGGGCGTGTCTATGTGGCAGCTCCCAGAGCTCTGGAACTGGAAGTAGCAGCAGCACCATCAGCTGGGCAAGGATGTTCCCAGGGACTGAAGGCAATGAGCCATGTATGAGCCTGCAGAGAGGGCTGCTGAGAAGCCAGGCAGAAGTGCAGGAATATTTCAAAATCTACCTGACAGCAGTCAAGCTCAAAATCTCTCAGTGATTTTCTGATTTAATTCTATCAAAAATTAAAAGATTGAATAAGGAAATATCAATCTAGAGAAGCCAGCTTTCTTTGGCAAGACATTATTTCATTAAAGGGTTGGGGTTTTTACCAAGTGTGCTATGATGTGTCAGGTGTACACCTGTATTAGGAATAAGTGCCCAGGCCTTTGGTAGTGTGGGGGCTGCATGAGCAGCTTGTGTGGCCATAGGCTGCTCCAGCTAGGCACAGCCATTGCAGCTGGCTCCAGAGACCAGAGCAGATAAAACAAGATGTCACAGCCCTGCCATCTGGACGTGTGAGAAGTCGATTGTCCACAAAGTCTCAGTGATAGCTCCTTCTCTCTTTTCTTGCTCTCTCTGTTTTTTCTTCTTCTTTACTCCTTTTCTTGATGCTTCAGGTGGCTTGGGCCTGGAGAGATTGAATTTGATGTAAGTGTGGTAAATTGTTTGAATATTGCCTTGGGTGTTGTTGATTGGTACGTGCTGAATTGGTATTGTGGTGGAATATTTTGTCTAGCTTGTGTATTGCCCTTTTGAACCATCACCAAGTTCCCTTATTTGCTCCCCTAAATTAATAATAAACTCCTTAGAAACAAGCCCGTGGTTTATTTACTGGATGTTTTCATAAGATATTAAAGAACTAGAAAGATGAGAGAGAGAGAGAGAGAGCGAGCGAGAGAGAGCGCGCGCGATGAGATAGAGATGATAGAGATGATAGAGATGATAGAGATGATAGAGATGATATAGAGATATAGATGATATAGTTAGACATATATAGATAGATATATAGTTTAGATAGATTAGATATACATATATAGATATAGATATATAGATACAGATGATATAGATATAGATATACATATAGATATAGATTAGATATAGTGAGAGATAGATGATATAGATATAGATTAGAGATAGATATGGAGAGAGAGAGAGAGAGAGAGAAAGAGAGAGAGAGATGATAGAGACAGAGACAGAGATGATAGAGATAGATAGAGATAGAAATAGAGATAGAGATAGATAGATTAGATATAGATATATCTTAAAGTAATACTCTTAGTAAGCCCAAAGCTCCGAGACTGGAGTGATACACCAGAGCAGATACTCTGTTATAGCCAATGGAGGACCTACACTAGTGCAGATGGATATTCTTGACAAGCTGCAGCCCCTGGAAAATTGACACCAGAGTAGAGGGAAAGCGAGAGAAGGAAGGAGAAGCAGAGAGAAGCTGTTGTGCACTGAGCTCCTGCCATGTTTGTAGCTCTGGAGGAACTGGTTGTAGCCTGCAACAGTAAAAAGTAGGGAGTAGAGGAGTCTGGAGAGGAGTAAAGGCAAGTCCGGGAAAGGGGAAAGGAAAAGGAGTTTTCCTGTATGGTTTAATGCTTATCTTTCTGCTTCCACTTATCTGACCCAGTAATTATTTCTATAATTTTGTAGCTCTACAAATATGCAAATGAGTGATAAATTAAGTTCCCCCAAATCTAGCTCAATTTGCCAATGGTGGTAATTTGCAAGTGATCTCCCCATCTCTATCTCAACCCCTGAGCCTTCTTGCACCTTCTGTTCTCTCCTGCTGTCTTTCAGAGATGGGGGAGAGGGGACAAAGAATGGAGTGGAAGGGTAAAGGGTAAGGAGGGCCTTGGCTGTTAGCAGGGGATGACCCTACATGTGGAAGCATTGTGTATACGTCATTCACTTTTCCTTTTCTCAAAAAAGAAATTTTCAACAGGAGAGGTGTGCCATTCATCAACAGATTTTATAACCAGGAAATCCAACATGATTAGCTCTGTGTTCTAGGTTATAAACATTTTCCCAGTATTTAAAAACTACTCCAAACAGATGCTATAATTACAGCCATTTATAGAGAAAGAAGTAAACAAATACTTAGATTCCAGCTTACCTCTTAAAGACCTCCATTTCCCTTAGTTTCTTAGCTTGCTTCAGCTAACCAATTGGTAAATCACAGCTTCAAGTTTTGCCCACGTCTTTTTTACTTCCCAGGAGAATATGACTGTTCATGCAGCTCATTTACACAAAAGGTATTTCTCCATGAAAGAATACAGAACAAAGGATT
>VWZD01012463.1:76036-89071 GCA_013396695.1 Sakesphorus luctuosus
ATAGGAATCTTGTTCTGACAAACCTGTATATCAAATTCAAAATGAGGTAACAAGTCTGGGGATTTTCCTTATTTATTCTTCTCTTTCACTGGGCTTTTATAGCATAGAAAATATTAATCATCATTATTATTCCTGTCAAAGAAAATAGATTATTGAGTTCCAGTTAATGATTTTAAGGGCACTACCTGTGATTTAAATAATAATAATAATAATAAAAGAACATGGCAATTTGAAGTACTAGTAGTCTCCAAATCATAAAGTTTTGTGAAAATCATAGGCCTGACAGTTGATTCCATTGCTCAACACAGTTAATGTCTTTCCACTCTTANTTAGGGGAAATTACAGAACTGGTATTCACAATTTCCGGAACCAAATTAAGATCAGGACTTCAGCTTAGTTCTCACCTCGTGAAAATTCTGCAACTTTATAAAACACTGATAGTGACTCTGTCAGTCCTGAAACATCTGATATTCCACAGAGCTGAATAGTCACAGTAACTTTTGGTTGGGAAAGGATGGTCATACCAAAGACTGTGTTCTGTGTTCTGAACCACACAGCCAGTGCTCAGATGTTTTGTTGTCTCTTGCTTCTAATTTTCCAATGGATGTCTACATTGCTGGAAGATAAGGGCCTATTTATGGCAGTTTTCGAGTGAAGAACAAACCATGTCATGGCCTTGAATCAAAATTTTGGCGTTTGAATAAAAGCTTTTGGAGAAGGCAAACGGCCATTTTCCAACAGGAAAAAAATAAATCAAAATTTCTGATTTTTAGATTTATTATTTGTACTAAGTTATGCACTCATAATTAAGGGATGAAATTTAAAGAAAAAGAAATCTTGATGATAAATAGTTTCAGAAGATCTTAATTCTTCCCTCACTGCGGGAGTTGTGCCCCTAATTTCAGTGGGATTGATTTTGTCCACTTATTCTTAAGATTCTTTTAGAAGTTGGAATTATATGGTACAACAAAACTATTTTAGAAAATAATTTTCGGAGAGTTGGACATACCTTATTTTTTTACTTATAGGAGGAGTCTGTGACTAACAGTTGCTAGCTAAGATAAGCAAAGGTTTCATATTTAGTACAGACAGCACTCTGATTTAAAGCAAATTTAATGTGACTATTTTTTGTGAATTTTTTCACATTTCCCTTTTGTGATCATTTTGACTTACAACTATACTGCATTGCACAGGAAACTATAGGCGAGAACTGCCAACACATTGTTTGGGTTTAGTCAAAGGATTAAGTCCTTGTAAATTTGGTGAGCCCGAGATTAGTTCTATCTCACAGTTTTCGATCCTGTCATACAAATTTCAAGTCCCTGGCATATCTGGTTCTGTAGGAAAATTCAGTGTTAAGGATTTGTCTAATTTCAAGTGATATCTGTTCAGCTTAATCAGTGCATAAGCTGCGCTCCAATAAAAGCACTTCATAGATAGGGAACTTAAGATAATTTCCTAAGTCTTCATGATCAATTTATACCGAAATCTCACAAATTCATTAAGTTCAAATCTTGAATAAATCCACAGATCTGATTCTCTCTGCAGTTTTTCACTTTACATCAATCTTTCTTCAATATTACATTAGCATAAATTTCTTCTTCTAAGCTGTCCTATATCCTTGAGAGAGTTCTGCATAACTATGGGCAAGATCAGTATTTTATCCTGAGAGTTCTCACTCACTCTGAAGCTTTCAAAGAGAGGGGAAAAAAATGGCAGCCAAAGTGTTGAGACTGCTCCTATAAAATCATAGAATCTTTTAGGTTAGAAAAGACGTCTAATATCATCAAGTGCAACTGTTCACACAGTTCTGAGCCCACACTAAGTCGTGCCCCTGAGAACCAAATCTACATGGCTTTTAGATATCTCCAGGGATGGTGGCTCAATCACTTTTCTGGGCAGCCAGCTCCCATGCTTAATGACCCTTTCAGTGAAGAAATTTTTCCTAATATCCAAAAACTGAGTCGGTTGGAACATAACACTAGTAATGCCATGGTCACGGGTTTGATCCCCACAGAGTAGGACTTGAGGGTCCTCGTTGGTTGCTTCCCACTCAGGGTACTCTGTGATTCTATCTTGAATTCAAACCTCCCCTGTTGCAACTTGAGGCCATTTCCTCTTGTCCTAACACTTGTTATGTTATGTAGGAGAAGAGACAGATCCTCACCTGAGTACAATCTCCTTTCAGGAAATTGTAGAGAGTGATAAGGTCCCTCCCGAACTCCCCTTTCTCCAGTCTAAATACACCCAACTCCCTCAGCCATCCTCATCAGACCCATGTTCTAGACCCTTCACCAGCTCTGTTCCCTTCTCTGGATTCACTCCAGCACCTCAATGTCTTTCTGGTCATGAAGAATCCAGAACTGAACATAGCACTTGAGGTGTGACCTCACCAGTACCCAGTACAAAGGGATAATCATTTTCCAGGTTCTGCTGGCCACACTATTGCTGATCCAAGCTAGGATGCTGTTGCCCTTCTTGGCCACCACAACACACTGCTGGTTCATATCCAACTGNCTTTTCTGGGCAGCCAGCTCCCATGCTTAATGACCCTTTCAGTGAAGAAATTTTTCCTAATATCCAAAAACTGAGTCGGTTGGAACATAACACTAGTAATGCCATGGTCACGGGTTTGATCCCCACAGAGTAGGACTTGAGGGTCCTCGTTGGTTGCTTCCCACTCAGGGTACTCTGTGATTCTATCTTGAATTCAAACCTCCCCTGTTGCAACTTGAGGCCATTTCCTCTTGTCCTAACACTTGTTATGTTATGTAGGAGAAGAGACAGATCCTCACCTGAGTACAATCTCCTTTCAGGAAATTGTAGAGAGTGATAAGGTCCCTCCCGAACTCCCCTTTCTCCAGTCTAAATACACCCAACTCCCTCAGCCATCCTCATCAGACCCATGTTCTAGACCCTTCACCAGCTCTGTTCCCTTCTCTGGATTCACTCCAGCACCTCAATGTCTTTCTGGTCATGAAGAATCCAGAACTGAACATAGCACTTGAGGTGTGACCTCACCAGTACCCAGTACAAAGGGATAATCATTTTCCAGGTTCTGCTGGCCACACTATTGCTGATCCAAGCTAGGATGCTGTTGCCCTTCTTGGCCACCACAACACACTGCTGGTTCATATCCAACTGCTGACCAAGGTCCTTTTCAGCCAGACAGCTTTCCAGCCACTCTGTCCCCAGCCTGTAGCATTACCTGGAATTATTGTGACCTGAGGACAGGAGCCAGCACTTGGCTTTGTTGAACCTCCTATCATTGGCCTCAGTCCCTCCATCCAGCCTATCCAGATCCCACTGCAAAGCCTTCAGCCCTTCCCTCCAGCAGGTCATCATTCCCACCCAACTTAGTGTTGTCTGCAAGCTGACTGAGGGGGCATTTGATATCCTCATCCACATAATTGATAAAGTTGTTAAATAGAACTGCCCCCTTGTGGCAAATTGTATTCTATTGTATTCTTCATATATTTGTGTGCCCCCTAATACTTATTCTTACACACCAAACCTCAAGTAAACCACTGTACAACAACACATAGGACTCCCACTTGTAGTGTCAGTTATGGAGTTTTAAAATAGTCATTTCATGGATTTGGATAACAGCAATTCCAATGCTGGCAGTAGGATGTATTGCAACACTACCACGCACACCGATCAGCATCCTCCAGGAAAGCATCTAGCCCTTAAATTCAAATCACAGCTTTATTCCAATAATGTTAATTAAAAAAAAAAAAAAAAAACAACCAAAACCAATCCACAGTGGGGACTTCAAATCAATATCATAAATCCGACTACAGGACAATTTGCAAAGATCCAAAGAGTCAAACTGAAATATTTCTTGCATTGTATTTATAATTTATTTACAGGCTTGTATGTATTAATTCCCAATTAGTTAAAAGTGATTTGATTCTCCATCCAAAACAGAAGAAAGACTTCATAAGAATTTGGTCCAATTTTTGTCCACACAGATACCAACACACAGTTCTAGTGCAGTTATGCACTTAACTGTAAAGGTTATATAAACCAAATGTATCCAGTAAGACAAATAAAGGCAAACAATATGAAACACAGGGAACATAACCTGAGCAGGAAATTTTATTACTGAAAGGTAATAAAATACAGAATATAGAAACAGACTGCACAAGGTATTGTGGAGTTTCCAAGGTCAGATATATTCAAAACAGCAGCAGACTCTGTCTGGGACAACCTGCTATAGCTGACACTACCCAAGCAAGGGAGTTAAAGTAGATGGTGTGCAGAGGTCCCTGGAGAGTCTCAACTACTCTAAGATTCTCTGAAATGCAAGTAATTGAAGGTATTCAAAATGCATATGTAAATAGAAATAAGTAGATATTAGATCATTGTCTTGTTCACCAGGTTTAATATTCTGAAAACAAGATTCAGTTCCTTCAGCAAGTCTTACAAGCTCCTTGTGGTAGCATGATCTTCACATTAGGTAAATGGTTTACTAAACTCTTTTACCTGTTCATTACAGTCCTCATGCAGAGCCTCTATTTAGAAATTCAACCAAATTTAGTCATGCAGCAATGATAATTGCACGTTCCCAGAGAGGCCTGGAAATAGAGAAACATAATTTAATGTTCTTATCATGTTTTCTGTCCTAACACGTAACCTAACATATGACAAAGTCACATAAAATCATTTAAAAGTCAACCAAAGTCTGAAAATTTAAAATAAGAGAACATAAAAAAGCTATGTTGTTGCATGCTTTCTATCTGTTTTTCTGGGAAGCAAAACTTCAAATTCCGTCCTCCAAATACTAACTTTTTTTAAAATAAATAAGTGATTCAGTAAGTCTGAGAAAAATCATGTGACTTGATATCTTTCTTGAATGTTTAGCAGGAATAAAAAAATACTCAAGTTTCTGGGTTGGTTTAGACTCCATCATGAGATGAGATTAACAGCTGTATTTTTTTTTTTATCTTTAGGCTAATAATGTTACACTTGAATAGGTGTCTGATTAAATTTGAGCCAGCATACTTGAAATACTCATAATTTTGGTGGATCTGTTTTATGTATATTCTGGATGAAAAAGTAGACATGCAAGCAGAAATACTATTATTCTAGCTTATGAATAAACTGTAATGGAAAAATTACTTGTAGGTTAAAGAATTTTTGCCTAAAAAAATCAGAATTGAAAACAAGAAATTGATTCAATTACTTACAATTGGAAAAGATTCTGTATGAGCAGATAAATTGCAGAACCAGGGTTCAGAGTACAAAATAGAGTAAAACTATCTGCTCTTCATCAAATCAGGATGACTGTAGTAAATAAAAACTGTGGAAATTATTGCATTTCAATGTAGAAAGCAAGCTCTGAAAGTTCTGTTGGTGAGGAAAAATGAGATTTTCAGTAACCGCACTCTGATCAAATATGAAGCCTGAGGGAAGATGCTTCATTACAGAGTTTCTAGAAAACTACTTCTCTTCTCAGTAGTGATGCCCTGAGAGACCCCCCACAAAGCAGGACTCCAAACCACGTTAGTGTGGGGTAAGATAAAAAGTAAAGGTCCTTTAATAACAGGGTGAAGGCCCACAGGAATACATGAAGACATGCACTTGCCCTCAGTTCTAGTTTCCATGGCTTTTATAATATGGTTTACCCAATCATTACTTTACACATCTCTCAGTCCAGCCTCAGTCCCACCACTGTTCCCACTCCCTGGGTTTGGGGCTGGGGTCGGCGAGACCCTCTGTCTTCATCAGCTCCTGGAGTTCTTCCGATGTTCTGACTTCTGGGTCACTCTGATCTGTGTTTGCTTCATTCTGTAGACCTTTCTGATATCCTCCAGCTCTTTACCTTGAAGAGAGTCTAAATAACTAAGAGAATTTGAGCTACTGATAAATGCTAAGGGTTAGGATACATAAACAATGAACTTAGGCTGCCAGAATACTAGCACATTGAATCTACATTTACTACAGTTACTGTGTTCCTAAAATCTACAAAATGTGAAAATCAAAAACTCCTTCAGCATCAGCAGTCATCCCCATGTACAGGAGAGCTACCTGTACAGGGCACTCCATTGGCCCACACACCCTTCACCTGCATGAAGCAGAAAAAATAAAGAACCAAAGCATGGAAGAATGTCACTGTCTCTATTCTCTCGGTTGTACAACTCTACGTGGTCTCTAAGGCTGGACATGTAAGAAAACTAGACAACCATCAGCATGGTCTCTGTGGAAGTCTCTTGTGGGGAAGGATTTCAATAAAAATAAAAGTCCTCAAAACTGTTCCGTAAATCAAACCAATGAGGCTGCCAAACTGATGAACAAAAGCAAATAAATTTGAGAACAAATTTGTCTAGATGTCCCTCAGAGAAAAATACTTTCCACATGCAGCCAGAGTTTCATAAAATATATTGAAGAAGAGCATGGCATTATAGATAACACATGTAACATAAAAGAATGCCACAAAACAAACCATTGTGAGCACAGCCACGCTCACTCCTGTTTGTCCACATGTCAGACTGGTCTCTGACATTGAAGACAGACCCTCTGAACTAGCAGTAACCAGATTGCTCAAACTCTTTCGAGGACACACCCTGGGATCTGATACTGCTCATTTTGGTTCTATGCACATTCTCTGTGGCACACAGACCCTCTCAGTACCACATCCTAAGACTACTGACATTTGTGTGGCTGATTTCCATGACACTATCCAAAGGGACACTAAGACAAACTATATCTCCAAAGCCCAGTAGAAATGGTGGATAGTGTTGTGGACAAGAAGCACAGTGTGATGATTCAGGCTCTCAGGAAGTATAAAGGAGAGTTTTTGCTCATACTCAGTCTGTGAGAGGGCACAGTTGGAAAAAAAGGTACTTCCAAAGACATTCAGTTTTCTAACCTTCACAGCTTATTGACTGGGGGCAGGGGGAGTTTTGTTGTGGCTTTTTCTTTGTACATCAGTGTTTTGTAGTCTGGAGGCAAGGTTATTGAGTAGTGTAACCGCCCACTGGGATACCAGCTGCATGTTCACTAAAATAGGAATACAGGATGAGCACTAAAGAGATGAATGTCATCATACTGCAAGGTTGCCCCAAAGATGCCCTAAAGATGTCTTTGAAGATACTTGTTTGAGAAAGGGTAAGAAACTCTGTGCAGCAGAGTGTGAGAGAGGAGAGTGAAAAATCCATGTGAGAAAAAGCCCTGTGAGCATTCAGGTGAGAGGAGGAGGAGGAGAGGGAGGAGGTGCTCCAGGTGCTGGAATAGTTTCCTCAGCAGCCCATGGAAAGGACCATGGGTGACCTCTGCAGCCCATGGGGGATGATACATGAGCACATGTCCACACTGCTGCCTGTGAAGGTCCCTGTGCCACAGCAAGTTGAAATGCCATGAAGGAAGCTGCCAGCCCATGGAGAGGTCATGCTGGAGCAGGTTCCTGGCAAGGGCTGCAGACCATGGAGAGGAATCCATGCAGGAGCAGGTTTTCTGGCAGAACTTAAGGCCAATGGGAGACTCCTGCTGGAGAATGATGCTCCTGATGCTCCTGATGCTCCTCTCCTTCCATGGAGAGGAACCATGCTGGGGCAGATCTTGAAGTGCACTGGACTAGTTTGTGGAGGGCTTTATCCTGCAGCAGGAGCCATTCTCTGAGTCAGAGGAGAATTGTGAGAAGGAAGGAGCAGCAGAGACAATGCTGTGAACTGAATGCAGTCCTCATTCTTCATCTCTCTAAGCTGCATAGTGGAGGAGATAAAAGAGTAAGGAGTGAAGTAGAGCCTAAAAAGAATAGGAGAGCGGTGATTTGGAGGTTTTTATTTGTTTCTCACCATCCTACTCTATTTTTAATTGATAATAAATTAAATAAATTTTCTCCAAATTGAATCTGTTTTGCCTCTGATTTTCACTAATCAGAGTTGTTCCTATCATTAACTGAACTCATGACTTTTTCCTATCTTATTTTCTCTAGTTGTCCTGTTGAGGAGTGAGATAGCAGCTGCACTGAGGTCTGGCAATCAGCTAAGGCCCACCCACCACAGGCAGAGGGGACTGTGATTGTGTGTACATGTGTGCATGTGTGTAAACGTGTGTGTGTGCATGTGCCTACTCAGGGATGCAAGCTCGTCTTCACTTCCACTTGTACTTGAGTGCATGGAGCTGCAGCAGCTTTGTCTCTGGATGCAAGATTTCCCCTTCCCTAACTTAATCCAGTAGTGGAACAATTAATGTGTCTTTATGCTGGGATTATCACTAATAGGAAGCAATGAAAAAACTGTATTGTATTTTTAAAGTTAACACAGCCAGCTGTGCAACTGAAGAACCACCAGAGTACTTTCCATCATAGCTTTTTTCTTGGAGGTCCTATTTTATAAATTTACCTGATTATGTGTTTCGTTCCTTCTCCTTGAAGTTATTCTTGGAATTGCATTTGTGAGTGTTTTTCAAGTGCCATTTATTGTCAGTTTCTTG
The DNA here is from genome assembly GCA_013396695.1 of Sakesphorus luctuosus. NCBI lineage: Eukaryota > Metazoa > Chordata > Aves > Passeriformes > Thamnophilidae > Sakesphorus > Sakesphorus luctuosus. The sequence continues at coordinate 84,476 of VWZD01012463.1, forward strand.
CAAATGCTGGCAATCACTTTCTAAACTGAAAATCTCTCTGTTTGCCAAGGGAACACTGCCAGTCTTATTTTGGCTAGGAATCACAGGTGAAGTTTGATTCCCAGCCCAGTTATAATGCATAGCAATCTTTGCAACACTATTTCAGCTTGACAAAAGAACAGTCTTGCTAGATCTTGACATTCAAATCAAATAATTTATGATTAATGGAATGAATCAACAGGAGAACTGAAGTGCAAAGAATGGACTATCTGATAATTCCATACCAAATGGGTTTGTGAGTAATGTTTTATAACACTGTTGGTGGGGACTGGTTGTATATACAACTTAAATAAATTAATAAATTAATAGTAGGACTTTGTCTAAGAGTGAGGAATGGTATGAAGTGTGATAGTCTAAGAAAACAATGCAGAATCCAATTTACTTTGAGTTTGGCTAGATTTCCATGTGAGTTGGGATTAACAGACTTCTCCACAAATAGTACTTGCAAGGACACTGTTCCTATAAACTGGACCTTTCTTCTAAGAAACAGTTAATATATTTTGACTGACTTAAATTCTACAAATTCTCTCTGTACTTTACAAATGTCATTTCTGTGATGAAAGTTGTTTCTGCAGCACTATAGAGGTATAAGAAGACATTTATACTAGGGCATAGATCTTGAAATGCATAAACCTGTTGAGCTGAGATGAGACAAAAGGGGGTGATAAGGTAAATCTGCTTGGTTACAATGATGAAATATGATTAGAAGAATGAAGTAAGAGGTGAAGATGACAAAAGCAAGGCAATTTACAGACAATGAGATTAGAAAATGAGAGAAAAAATTATGGTTTAGGGATAGTATTTTTAAAACTACTATACTAACAAAAGATATCAAGTAATCAAAGAATATTCTTTAGAAAGGGATTAAACTAAATTTAAAAGTGTTTGTAGATATAGGTCAAGGTGGATTATGTTATTTTGAATACACTCACTGAAAAATTCTCTGTTGCAGATACAACCCAGACTCTGCACTAGCCAGTATATGTCAGATGAAGGTACACTCATCCTGAAGAACAGAAATTAAGGAACTGAATTAAAGCAAAGAATATGCTGAAAGGAAAAAAAATAGATTTTTAAAAAATAAATAAAATATCTACATTTAAGCCTGTCCTGTCACAAAACAATAAAATCAAAAGTAATATGTTCATGGCTAGGTTCTTCTCTACTTCTCCTACAAAACAGATCAAAGCATACAAAGGTGAAGTCATCCTTGACCAACCTGATACCATTCTATGAATAATTGACTGGTTTTGTAGACAGAGAACATTGGATGATGTTTGTTTACTTCAACAAGGCTTTCAGCGTTGTATCCCATAAGATCCTGACACAGAAGCAAACAGTCAAGTGGACTGGATATTGTCTGAACAGCCAGAACATACCCTTTAGCAAGTTTGTTGATGACACAGAGGCGGGAGCACTAATAGAGCTGATACATGACAATGTGTTGATTATGCACATCAAGATGATACATGGTCATATTGGCATCCAGAGGGGCCTCAAAAAGCTGGAGAGATAAAGGGCCTGACGAGAACCTCACACAATTCAACAAGTGGAAATGTCAAGTCCTGCACCTGGGGAGGAAAAACTTTTGCAATCAGTTAGATCCTGGTGTTGACCAGCTGGAAAGCAGCTTGAGAGAAAAGGGCCAGGGAATCCTGGAGCATACCAAGTTGTACACAAGCCAACAATGTGTGTTTGTGACAAAAAAATAAAGAAAAGCATCTAGTGGTATCCAGGGCAAGGAAGATGATAGTCTGTTCAGCACTGATGAGGCCACACGTGGAGTATTGTCCAGTTCTGGGCTCCCCAGTACAATGCAGACATAAAGCTGGTAGAGATAATGTCACAAAGTGCCTCTAAGATTAATGGATTGGAGCACCTCTCACATAAGGAGAGGGACTGATTAGCATGGAGAAAAGGCTCAGGGAGGTATAGATTTCTTTAATGTGTCCAAACACCTCATGAGAGTGTGTAAAGAAATGTCAGCTAGGCTCTTTTAAGTGGTGCCAAATGACAGACAAAAGGCAACAGAAACACAAACTGAAATGTAGAAGATTCCACTGAACATGAGAAAACACTTGTTTACTGTAAGAGTGACCAGGCATCGATTACCCAGGTGCATAGTTTCTATCCATGGAGATATGCAAACTCATCTGGATACAGCCCTAGATAAGTGGCTCTAGGTGACTTTGTCTGAGCAGGAGGGTTGGACCAGATAAAATCCACAGGTCCTACATCACCCACACTTTAAGGGGGTGGTAAGAGTCTCTGGATCTTGCACAGCCTGGATAACCAGGACAGCCACAGTTCTGGGACAATCACAAGTGCAGAAGTACATAATTTGTACAGTGCAGAAACACACAAGATGCAGAGAGCTAAGACCACTTTAATCCACTTGATACATCTATGTCTAGCAATAGTTGTGTCCCAACACAAACTTGTGTTGTATTCTAATACCTAAACCTAAGACTCAGAGGAGGGTAAATTATATTTAGTCATTGAATGTAAAAAATGTTGACTATCAGGGCTATGGTTATACAAGATAATTTTGTTAGTTGATTTAACAGGTTTATGGTGAGTTATCTGCTGTTGTGTATTTGCAATGACACTCAGTGTCTTACAAGACTGCTTTACCCTGTTTGTTGGAAAAAATTTCCAGACTTTTTATTCTACACACTACAATATATACATATTAGGATTAGGGCTTGTGCCTCACAGACAGATATGACCCATATTTCTACCAGTTCTTTAATTTTTTTGCCTGCTGATACCCACCTCATCATTTGCATAGACTGAAATAGTTGATCAATTAAGTTACTGAACGGTGAAGAGCTGTATTTATTCTCTATGGCACTTTTTTGAACCTTCTGATTCTTTTGATTAAGCAAAGGGTTGTTTAACACTGCTTCATTTTTAAGCAAAGGAGAAGGGATATTCAGGTTCCTTTACCTACCTCTAAAACTCTATCATATGTGGCTTTGATGGGGCCAACATGAAGGGAACCTGGTAAATATACTGACAAAGAAGAGTATCTCCCTAGCAGTAATCCTGATACATCCCCGATAAATTCAGAAGAAACTTCCTTCATGAAGACTTGCAGGTAGGACAAAGGATTCTTGATGGGTGCAGGAAAAAGACACAGTGGTAACACACTGACCTTTGTACTCCCACATAAGAAAGGTACAAAAGGAAACTACCTATCTACCTACCCAAAATAAACTTCTCTGCAAGAGCCTCTCCACGTGGACAGACTAGATCCTCCCTAGGGATGCATGAATCACTCCAGACTATTATGTGGGATTTCTTCCTATGTTGATTACCTTCACTCCTGGGAACAGATTGGTGTGACTGTTGGACTAGTCGCATCTCACACAACGTATTCATAGGGGCATGAATAAGTAAATGTTCATAAAGTGGACTGGTTGGAATTCTGTAATAACTTGTAAGACAATTATATCTGATTTACACTTTTAACATGCAAATACTTTTAAACTTGCTTTCCCAGTGGTAGTTTTGCAGTGTATATTTCTGTAGATGTTTTGCATCAGTGTTTACCCTTGCCCTCCCAACACACAGTAGCTGCAAATAAACTAAAGGCAACTTAACCAGCCAGTAGAAACAGAATTGCCTTCCCCTCTGGGATTTCTGTCAGTGCTGTTCGGTGAATAACACAGCAGAAGAAAAGGCAGGGGTTACAAGAACAAGTACTGCCTGAAGAGTGCCCTAGAGAACAAGTTTTGACACAGTGCATGTAACAGAGGTTCTGATGGCTCCCAGTGCCAGAGATCGCTCACAGCACACATTGTTCCCTAAGCCAATAAGCAAGACATTTCAGATGCTTTACTCTTTTAAAGTGTTTCAAGTATTATAGATACCTTCTCAAGAGAACCTCCCTGGGATGCTTCTGATCTCTTCTGAGTACGCTTAACTGTGATTGATATGGGAGAAAGGGAGAGTTGGTTTATACTACTTTTTTTTAATCCAGGACAAATAGAGTAATCAAGATGCTGCTGGTGTATATAGTATTTTTTCTATGTTATGATCCATAATTTATACATGTAAGTTTTCAGTTGTCCTTGAGGAGGCAAGGAGCAAACAAAACCTTTTTTCCTTGAAGAGGGTTTTAGATCAATAAAGGTCAAAAAGTTTAAAGGTGGGGCAGATTGGGTCGGTTCTTTAAGCACTGTGGTAACATTCCAGGATGGAGGTGATGAAGACCTCTGCTTCCTTATGCTGCCAGAAAGATCTTATAATTTCAAAATGTCATAAATTTTTAGGCTTATTTGTCTCCTTAGAACACAGACAAACTCCCACACGGTGGCTTCAAATCAGGACCTCATGACTGTTTTCTTGTTGATCTGTACGCCATTTCAGTAGTTCATCTATGCTGCAGCATGCTTTTATTTTTTTTGTTACTAGCAGGCAAGTCATAAATGCAGGTTACTCTAGGGTGCTAACAAAATTTTATAGGAAAAGCTCAGAAAAGAGGTCCTTCTATTACTTCCAAGACATCTGTGCTTCACAAGTTGCAGGTGCCCAAGAGCTGGGGTGGGGGGA
>VWZD01012465.1:1695-15121 GCA_013396695.1 Sakesphorus luctuosus
CAAGGCTGGTGAAGGGACTGGAGCACAAGTCCTATGGGGAGAGGCTGAGGGAGCTGGGGGTGTTTAGCCTGGAGAAGAGGAGGCTCAGAGGTGACCTCAGCACTGTCTAGAACTACCTGAAGGGAAGTTCTAGCCAGGTGGGGGTTGGTCTCTTCTCCCAGACACTCAGCAATAGGACAAGGGGGCACGGGCTTAAGCTCTGCCAGGGGAAACTTAAGTTGGATATCAGAAAAAAATTCTTTCCAGAGAGAGTCATCAGGCATTGGAATGGCCTGCCCAGAGAGGTGGTGGATTCCCCATCCCTGGGGGTTTTTAAACTGAGATTGGATGTGGCACTGAGTGCCATGATCTAGTAAATGGACTGGAGTTGGACCAAGGGTTGGACTTGATGATCTCGGAGGTCTTTTCCAACCCAATTGATTCTATGATTCTATTATTCTATGATTCTTTAAATCAAAACAGATGGAACTCAATGGTGCCTAGTGACAAGACAAGAGGAAATCAGTGCAAATTGAAAAGAAGGTAATTCCACTGAAATTTTTTTGGGAAAAAAAACCCAACAAACCATAAACCACAAAAAGCCAAACACTCTCATATGTGCATTACAGTGATCAAACACTGGCACAGGTTTCCCACATCTCCATCTTGGAAATATGAAAATTTTTCAGAAGGAGGCATGGAGCAACCTGGTCTGGCTGACCCTGTGCTAGTAGAGGCAGCTGGGCAAGACAATCTCCATAAATGCCTGCCCAGACTCAGCTTCTCCGTGACTGTAACACAATGAAGGAAAGTTTTTCCATAGTAAGACATTTCCTGAAAATCAAAAGTTGCCTTAAATGGATCTGACCTAAATCACTTTAAATGGGATTTTTTAAAAGAGCACACTGTGCAGTTTTGAAGGAGAGCAGGAATACACTTTTTAGTCACTATTAACCTCTAATGAATTCCCATAAACCAGCATGGAAAATTGCTTCTTAACAATGACAGAACTGTAAATGTCTGAAACAATAAGGTTATCCTCAAGGCAGACTGCTAAAAATTACTGATGGAGAGATCCCCTAGTTGCTCCCCTCGCAACCTCTTCCATTTGTATCAGGCTGCATATTCTCCCTTGAGTAATGTCTACTGGCATAGACTTGGCTGTGGAAAACCCCCCACATTTTTAGTATGAATGACTCAACATTAATAAAGAGTTTATGAATTCAGCATGAAAACATGACAGAAACTAGTGACAAACCCTACTTCTCCAATGTCACGTGGATTGAGTAATGTCTGGAAGGACCGTGATTTGAAAATGATCATCTGGACATGTCAAAACAGTTCAAATATCATTTCCAGGGTGTGAAAAAATTACGTTAGCTATTCATTTAAAATATTCTTCGTACCCACATGAAACTATTACTTACATATAGTAAACATTTCCATTTTTTAATATGAATGCTCACAGCAGCCAAAGCTTGTTTAATACAACAAGAACTTGGGGGAAGAGGTAAAAAAAAGAAAACACTGCTTTCTACCTGCTTTCTCAGTGGACCAGAGATTTTTTTAACCTTAAAATCAAGACACTTTCTTTTTTGATTTGCCTTTGTTATATGCTTACAAGAGCATTACTGAATATTGCATGGGTCAGTAGGATCTGGACAACAAATATGGTTTGACTCCCTCAAAGTCCCCCCATACATAGATGAAAGCTAAGCTAAGCCTAAGCTGAAATAAAGGCAATAAAAATGTGTGGAATTTCAGTTCATACAAGTACAAACAACATGGAGAAAATCAATTACAGACTTCAAGGACTGCAATTCAATTTCAAGATTTCAAATGTCCTTGTTTGACATATCAGATGCCCGGCACTTTTAGACACCTCCCCTTTCTGTTCCAAAAAGCAGTGTTGGCATATGCCTGGATGGCTTCACCATGGGTCCAGGAGACCACCAGTGCAGCCAGTGCCCTGGGGAGTATGTATCATTCAAATGAACCTTAATATTCATTGAAGTGTTAACAACAACATTTTGATAGTTTTCATTCCAGAACATCTGCATATCCAGTCTAAACAGTCTGAGTTTCACTGAGCTATCTGCATAACTAGTGAAAAAGCAGTTTACAATGACATGATTTCAAGAAATATGGCTCTTTTTTTTTTAAAGCATCTAAATTCTTAGGTATTCAGTTCTGTCTTGGTGACTGCTTCTGTTTTATTACTTTTCTGAATTTCTTTGCTCTTCTGTCCACTACAAATTCATTCTGGCAAAAATGAAAACCTCCAACCTGCCTTCCACTTCCTGTAACAACAAAAACATATTTTCAAGCCACAGGAGTTGTAAGCATTGTAATTTAACTGTATGTGGCAGCAACAATTCCTCAAACAGCTGTATTTTAAACATCTTGATGCTTTAGAAATAATCTGCAAGGATATCAAGAACATTTCTGCTATGTGAAAACTTTTGCAAACACTCATTCTCTCTTCACTCTTCTCCATTCTCTCATGTGCATATTTGGGTGAGGTATGCTAGAGCAACCTCCCCACACATAAAAAGTATATACGCTGATGGTAGCTCTCCCACCTAAACCTTTTTTTCATTCTGAAAAAATGTGAAAGACCCAATGCTAACATTCCTTTTAACAAAATATCAAACATTCTGGTCTACAGCAACCTTTCTCCCCTCCAAAATCAAATCCTTATGCATATTGGACATATGAAGGAAAGATGAAACTAAATGTTACTGTTATAAAGTTCCAATCAGCAAGATGTATACTGCATTGTCAGATTCTCAAATGTAAAGAAAAAAATTAATAAAAATCTTAAAATCTTAAAATTTTTATAACTTTAAGACTGCTACTGGGCAAACCCTCACACTATTGTAATTCATTTTTATGTATTTAAGCTCTTTTGTAGAAAAATACTTAAATATTTGTCTGTGTGCTTCAAATGGTTCAACCCAGTAAAAATATGAGCAATTTTATCCCCATGAATCTTCTTTTTTCTCTTCTAGTTTTAAGGTTCAGAGTTTTCATCTCATAGCAGTGAACAAAAAGCAGCACATTATAAAAAGTACACAGAACACTGGCTAATAGGAAGAAATTATGTAAAGAGCTTCTGTTCTTTATATGAAACTGAATGAACATAAGGGTACTGAAAAAAATGTTTCATGCAAGATGGAATGAAATCTTGGGATCTGTTCCCATAGGCAGACCCCAAGGTCATCAGAAAGGGCTAGATGCTTATATAAACTTTGAAAACATCAAGGGCAAGCATTTTGGAAGGGGTATTAAAACATACTGTCCAGAGCTTAAGCAAAACTATAACTATCTGTAATCAAGACAATCCCTTGTCTGCAAGTTTCTTACACTTTCATCTGAAGCAGCTGGCACTGACAGCTCTCAGATGTGGGATGCCAGACTAGATGGATGATGCAGATAATCCAGTCTAACAGTCTCTACATTCCAGTTTCACTGTACAGAGGCAGCAAGGGCTTTTTCTCCTCCATACAGAATCTAAAATTTTCCCTTACAACCTTCTGTACTGCCTTGTCCCTCAACAGGTACAACACAAAGGAGATTTTACCAACATAATGTTATGAAGCACAAAGGCGCAATGCTATCACTTAAGCCAATTATTATGCTGTTTATACTCTCTTCTTCTTTAAAAGACATTCTCATTCTGAAGACTGTGAAAAGCAAGGGTTAGTTAATCAAGATTTATTCACTGATACTAATGTTAAAGATAACAGAAAAATTAAATTTTCTAGAGCTCTTTTTTTTTTTTTTTGAATCTGTGGTTGCAGTAAAAGTTCATTCACAAGCAATTTTTTTTTAAATACTAAACATTTTAGAATTACCATTTTAATCCAAAATCAATTTCTAAACTTTAGGCTCCAGTTTTAACTGATGTCACCCAATATGTCTGTATTTACCTCACTAGAGTTGTTATAAACCCAAAAGATCAGAGAAAACTCCAAAGATGCTTATTCTCTGTACCATCAAAATGGCAAGAATGACTGAAGGACATATGCTTGTCTGTGCTCTTTTTCAAGGTGAAATGACAGCCTGTCATTTCACTCTCACACACCAGCTGTCATGGTGATCCTCCCATTGTTTATGCTAGGTAGGAATGTCCTTGGTACATGCCCTGGGTCTCTCTCAGTATCCTTCTGGACAAAATGTCCAGGACACAGCTGGATAAACACATCATGTGGTGGGGGAGCAGTTGGCTCACAGGTCAAGCAGAGAGGGTAATGATGAATGGAGTAACATCAGACTGGTGACCTGTCACTAGTGGGGTTCCACAGGGCTCCATCTTGGGCCCTGTGCTCTTCAACATCTTCCTAAATGACTTGGATACTGAACTGGAAGGGATCCTGAGCAAGTTTGCAGATGGCACAAAACTGGAAGGAGGTGTTGACTCCCTGAAAGGCAGAGAGGTCCTGCAGAGAGACCTGGAAAAATCAGAAGACTGGGCAATCACCAACCATGTGAAGTTCCACAAGGGAAAGTGTCAGATTCTGCACCTGGGATGGGACAACCCTGGATGTTCATACAGACTGGGGAATGAGATGCTGGAAAGCAGTGTCATCAAAAGGGATGTGGGGGTCCTGGTCGATGACAAGATGAATGTGAGTCAGCAGTACCCTGGCAGCCAAGGAGGGCCAACCATGTCCTGGGGGGCATCAGGCACAGCATCACCAGCCGGATGAGGGAGGGGATTTGTCCTGCTCTGCTCTGCACTGGGGCAGCCTCATCCTGAATATTGTGTGCAGTTTTGGACACTGCAATATAGAAAACATATTAAGCTATTGGAGAACATCCAAAGGAGGGCAACAAAGATGGTGAAGGGCCTTGAGGGGAAGCCATATGAGGAGCTGTTGAGGTCACTTGGTGTGTTCAGTCTGGAGAAGAGGAGACTGAGGGGAGACCTCATGGCTGTCTCCAGCTTCCTCGTGAGGGGAAGAGGAGGGGCAGGCACTGATCTCTTCTCTGTGGTGACCAGTGACAGAATCCAAGGGAATGGCATAAAGTTGTGTCAGGGGAGGTTTAGAGTGGATATTAGCAAAAGGTTCTTCACAGGTGGTTGGGTACTGGAACAGGCTGCCCAGGGAAGTGGTCATAGCACCAAGCCTGACAAAGTTCAAGAAGCATTTGTATGATACTCTCAGGCACATTGTGTGACTCTTGGGGTGTCCTGTGCAGGGCCAGGAGATGAACTCCATAATCCCTGTGGGTCCCTTCCAGCTCAGCATATTCTGTGATCCTGTGATTTATCTGAGACTGCAATGCTTTCTGACAGCCTAATAAAGGTTTCCTTGTCAGTTTATTGATGCCAATATTTTCTAATCTCTTTGTAGAATGCCGTGGAAAAAAACCCCAACTAAATATTCAATTTTCTGAAGCATATCTGATATGATCCTAAAGTTCAAACACAAAAATCTGAATTGAATGCCTTGTCTTCTCCAGTGACATGCACCTTCTGTCTGTAGCAAAAGAAAAGGTGGAAGTGTCTCACAATACAGTATTATTCAGAGATAACCAGATCTGGCTTATCCTGTCCTCAGTAATATTAGACACATCAGGACTCAGATCAACTATAAAGCATTCCTTAGGACAATTACTGAGACCAGCAGCTGCTTTTCAGAAAGAAAACTGAAGTTATTCCTGACTTTCCCTCAGTCATACAGTAATAATTTGCTCAGCACTGCATGGCAGGGAGGCATGCAGTCATGTGAGATGCCTGGGAGAGCAAGAGAGCATGCTATAACGCTGAGAATTTAAAAAATGCCTCAGAGATAAGGAGGAGGGTGTACAAAGATAGAAACAGGCAGTTGCGAAATAAATGTCACTAATTTTTACCAGGGGCAAAAGATTTCTCTTCAGGCTGTGGGGATGGGCTCCACAGCATGTGAACCCTAGGATCTGATGGGAGACAGAGTGGTGCAGGGATTGTTGTAAGGCAGGGACCCCTCTGCCCTTGGGACCATGTGCTCAAGCCCCATTAAGTCAAATATTTGGTGTCTTTTGCATTAGTGCTTTAGTTAGGGGGAGGAGAGCATCTCCATTTCCCATCCACCAATTTACCATGGCAAGAGTTGTCCTAGGTGATACCAACTGATTTCTTTGGAGAAAAAAACTAGACCTGCAAATGCATTCCTAGAAGTCAACTTATGCAGTCCAGCCACTCCTCTGCACCTTGTCAGCAGAAAATCCCCCAAGCACATTGTCAGTGGGCCTCTGCACCAACACTTTCTGGTCTGCTCTTGCTATGTTGCACTTCTTGCAGCTGCTGGAAGCTTGTCACCCTGCAATAGTTCAGGCAGGTAATAATAATTTACAGAAGACTTGGTGGGCAAAAGGCTAGTCCTCATTCACCATTATCAGCTATGATTGCTACCATTTCATAGCATCAGCAATGGAGATACAAAAATTGTGAATAATTACTTATTTTTGCTGGTTATGAGTGGTCCATACCTGTCCATTGACTGTCCTCCAGGGGAGGCTTGTGCTGCTTCCCAGTCTACAATGTCATGCTGTTTAAAACCCAATTTTAACCATCATCTGAAAATGTTCTTTGAGATGAACACTGTGATTGAACCAGGTAGATGTCAAACCTGCTTTGAGCAGGAGCTGCACTGGGTGATAAACCTGCAGTTTACTTACTTACCCATTCTACAGGGCAATGAAGAAAGTAAGTGTTTCTTCTATTTCTCCCCAGTGTAATTTCAGTAGGTGTTGTGCAACAGCATGATGTTGTTGTTACAGTTTTCCAAAATTGCAGGGAGATGTTTAAATTTTAAAACAATGTGGTCATTTATGAAAACAAGAGTTCCTTTTATATTTTGCCATAATATTTTTCACATTTTCTTTTACCCATGTGTGCGGTGCAGTATATTTAGATAAAAAATATCTTTATCCTTTACACAATAATAATTTTTGTCCTCCCTTTTTTTTTCCTTTTCCTCTTCCACCATAAAATACAGACCATAAGGTGAATATAGGGCTTCAGCTGAAACCAACTGGGGAAAAGCTGAATAAACCAATTACAGCAGAAAATATTAAAGAAGAAGCCCATGCCTATCAGTGTTAATAGTAAGGGGGCTATTTTTAGTAGAGGAAACAGATGAGCTGGATGAAGAGCAGCGTGGCAATGCAGGCAGCTGCCAGGGGTCCGGCCAACAGTCAGCAAAGCCCTACAATAGGAAAGCAGAGTATGGAGAGGGACAGACTCCAACTCCAGGGAAGCACAGTGACTGATGATGGTACCCCTGTTCTTTCCTAACTGTTAATATGTAGCTCACCACCATCACTATATCACAGTGGCTGGCATGTATACCTCTAGCTTTTATCAGGAAGGTGCAAGCACACATCCACCCTTCCAAGGTCTCCCCACTGAAACAGAAAAAATGACCAGAAATATCTCCTCCACACTTGGATAGACGTATATCCATCGTTTCTAAACTTGCGGTGACCCACAGGGATAGAGAAAGCCTTCTGCAATTTTTCACTCTGCTTCCTCCAGGAGACATTGCCACAAGAGCCCGCACCAGCCCCCATCTTGCTCCAGGGTGGTCACTGGGCCTACACAAGGCTGCTCTTTTGCACCAGATGAGGATAGCAGCAGCTGTGTGAACACCAAGGAAGTGAGTAGAAAGAGGCTATTCCAATTCCATCTGACCCAAGGCTGGCTGAAAGGAGGAAACAATGAAAATAGGGTTAAAACCCAGCCCATGTTGTCAGGGACAAACATAGTCCAGAGAGTGCATCTTGCTGGGGCAGGATGAGGATGCTGTGCCCTTTCTTCAATCAGCACCATGAAACCATTCAACCCCAAATGAGAAGAATCTTTACTTTCATACAGCTCTGTTTCCATGGTTGCATCTTTTAAACTATAAACATTTCATGCTTTAAAGATTTAAGGAATGATCATGTTACACAGACAGAAACCTTTTGCAGAAATCTTTTACAGAAACCCCATAAAATACCAGTATGTTTAGCTCTGCCTAGCTGTCCTGCCGCTACTTTGAAATAGCCCGTAATCTCTACTAAATAGTCATCTTCTCTCCCACAGGGCCTGACATATAAAACAGAAAAATAAATAACAGATTATTTTTGCAGAAAAAAATGTTAGTTATGAATCCTTGCAAATGGCTCCATTAGGTTTTCATACTCACTCCCTTGCTTTCTCCCTGCCTCCTTCCACTTTTCAAGAGAAATTTTTAAAGCAGGAAATGGCAGGATTCCAGGGCTTATGTTACTGCCAAAAATTAATTTAAAAAACAAGAGAGAGGCTGCCATGTGAAAAAAAGGGTGGGAAATGTATTCTCTCTGCATCTGGGACCTTAGGTTTTGCCTGTATAACTGATGGCATTTTACCTCAAAAATGGCTCTCCATCCTCTGACTCCCCTGTCCTTCAGACATGGCTGTTTGCACTGAGATTTTCCCTTTTTCTGTTACAAGAGATGTGAAACTTCACTTCTGCAATACAGCTTGCCAGTTTATATGAAAGAGATGAAGTCTAGTGTAAAAGCTGGTTCACACACTGTTCCTTGGTTTTACATTTTATTTGTTTACAGTAGGGAGATTGTGGCTGAGAAGCAATGTGGAAAACTAGCTTGTAAGAAAAAGATTTTGGAAAAAAAAAGAAACTGGATGTCTTTACAGAAGTGTTGATTCTACCACTGCATAGTGGAGTGGATACTTTCAACAAAATTACTACTGTTAATTTTTACAAGGCAGACCCATTCCACTGACCTCGTAGGGTGTCCCTTACATCATTAGCGACAACTCATTAAGAGGATACTCCGTACCCTTGCTTACCTTCCCTGGCTCTTTTTCAGTTCTGCTGCACTCTGAACAATATGAAAGAACTAAAACAATTGACAGACTTACAGGTTTAAGTGAATGGCAAAATGATGCTTTCTGGTTTTTCTCCTGTAATAGCTGCTACCATTTTATATGCTTCCTTGACCTGTGTTGAGCTGATACAGTCTTGGATCTGTTACATAACCACGATAATCTGAGCCGTAATGGTCAGCTCAGAAATCACTGTCGAACAGATTATTTTAAAACTGTTTTCCCCCTATTTGTATCACTATGTTTTTATCTACCTTGAATAGCATCCAGTAGATCCTTCTACAGCTCTTCACAGATGTCCCTCATCTTAGCTGGTTTGAGAAATTCCATTTCATCCACAAATTTTCTTTTGTTGCTGCTCACTGAACATAAAAGGTCCCACCACAGATCACCATTTAATCCACCTACTGGCATCACCCTGCTCCAAGAATTGGTGACTTATTCATACATCCCATTTTTTCCCATTATCAAGTATTTATCCATTTAACGATCTTCTGTCTCATGTTACGTTTCTTAGAAGTTTGTGATGAAAACAGTCTATCAAAAGTCTCTGGAAAAACTAACAATAGTTGGTCAATGGAATGCCTCTTTTGAGGCATTTTGTGCCTCTAATCTCTTTTGAGAATGCTGTCAGGTTTGTGAGGATGAGCTTCCTTTTACAAAGGCCATGCTGATTGGGGATTACACAAACATCCACCAGTATGCCTCACTGAAAAATTTCTGTAGGCTTTTGAAAGGCTAAGAAATCAACAGACCTTTAAACATATTTAAGTTCAGTAAATTATTCTTCCAAATACACAGTTGGGAACAAGGCCCAAGGCTGGTATTTTCATGGCAAAGTACTCTTAGTTTAACCTTTTCTGTATTTCCAGATGAGTCTTCAAATCCTTCCTACCTGTGCCACAGCACTCTAGCACAGAAAGGAGTGATGACTGGCCAAGGGACAGGTCCCAGGCGGTGTAAAGGACAAACTCTACCCAGCAACTTGCAGAATAAACAGCAAGTATTTACATCATGAGCTTCTTCACAAATGTGTCCTTGAAACAAAACCAAAACCAAGCTGCCAAATTCTACATTGGTATTTTCCAGGTAAGTCCAAATTGTAGCCTCACACTGTGTTATTGAAATAGTATTGCATTAGTCCAATCACCAGTGACACTTGCAAAGGACAATACACTCATTGTAAGATCTTAGCAATAATTAAACACAAAACAGGGAACCTGGCTTTCCACTTGATCGTCTTGGAGCACAACCAGATGTCTAGATTGATCACAGATGGTCAGAAAATCTTCTCTGAAGTCAGATTTCTGTGTAATAGTTCTTCACATAGCAACCAGCAAATATTTTTCTGTCAGTAGAAGAAAGATGGATACAAGATGGACACAAAATGAATGAAAGCTGAGTCCTGGGTCCATCAATATGATGATTTCTTCCCCCAGTCTACATACTAACAAGAAAGAACCAGAGTAGTTTGCTGTCTCTGAAGAGGCAAATGGCCCCAAATAGAATATGCAAACAGCACTGGCTGAGCTACAGAATTAGGGTAAGATTGAACTTTCTAAAGGGTGTGCCTGATGATAAACTTACAATGTTTGATGTCATTGTAGCAACTTCGGAAAATCAGATGCTTTTGTAGATAACAAAATACAGAGATGTAACATAAACTGCAAACATTCATCTTTCTTAAACATTTAAATTCCTTCCTTTTTCTTGAATTTTCTATGCCATTCTTCTTTTCACCTCTGTATCCATCCGGTTGTACTGTGAGCTATGGGGTCTATGCTGCAGGACACAAGATCCCAGCATTTCTAACGTTCCCACCTGAGATCAAGGACATCTCAAAAGCCACAAAGGCTTCGGTCTCCAAATCACTTTCACCCTTGGCCTCAAAAGTGACATACTCACTGTTTCTAGGGAAAAAAGCTGTTCTAGGACATCATTCCCATGACAGAGGCAGCTGACTTTGCCAAGTCCTTTGAGGATCCTGGAGATTACCACTGAGACATTGAATACAACTTCGTATTTCACAGGGAGCCAATGTAATGAGTAACAAATCACTATGCCACTTAATTGGCAAAATGAACACTTTCTTGGCCCAAATGGAGAGCTGCTCCACACAATAGCTTCCTCCATGCAGCAATGCTTGTTTCTAGAGGTAATTCATAGCTGGGGCCACAGATCTGATATGCAGTACCAATCTCTAGGTAAAAGGAGGCACCAGGAAGCACAGCTGGAGGGAATACAGGACAAATTTCCTGCCATTGCTGTCCTGAGCCCCTTAGCAACAGCTTTCAGGACGTGGCTATGTCCCAAAGACAGAAATAGCAGGAAAAATTAAGTAAGGTCATAGCATCTCAAATGTCTCCACAGTGGTCTCCTTTTTCCATCTCTGTTACCTTGCCTTACTCCACTGTTACTAAGAGCCAGGTGCTAGTTCCAGCTGTGTGAGAGGAAATGGTAGGAAGTCTTGTGTTTTCTATTTTAAGAATGTGGTTGGCCAGACACAGCAAAGCATTCTCCTAAACGTAATTGTAATGGAGCACATTGAGTTGTAGCTATTCTGCCACTTGCTTTTGAAGAGCATTTGGGCTACAATCTGTGATCCAACTACTGATTAATGAGTATTTTAATAGACAGTGATTATATCACACACAAATGCCCAGGTTTACAGCAACACAACTCTTGAAAATTACTTTCCTTACCATCCTCCCTCAAATTCTGCAGCATTCTTCTTTAAAACAAGTGACAAACCTATTTATCCATGGTCACACTGATAAAGTGGGGAGGAAAGTTAGTCACAGGATAGTTGTTTTTCTTTGAAATTCATTTCAGTGGTACTGAAATATCACTGTCCTAGTATATGTACGTGCCCATGAGAAAGCTGTTGAATAGGGGACTCACAGGATCCCTAAAAATATTCTTCTATAATATATATCAAACCAGAGTTGTGGACTCTTATGCCATTTTCTTTTAAACAACAACAACAAAAAAACTAAACCAAAACAAAAACAAACAAAAACCCCTTAACCCTTTTATATATATCAAACCAGAGTTGTGGACTCTTATGCCATTTTCTTTTAAACAACAACAACAAAAAAACTAAACCAAAACAAAAACAAACAAAAACCCCTTAACCCTTTTAAATTCACAAAGGAAGGACAGATACGGAAATACACAAAAAAGTGACAAAGAACATGTACAAATAGTACATCACCCATGTCCACATCACAGAAAATGATGTCTGTAACCCTGAAGAATGCTGCACAGTTTTCTCTTCAGGGCTGGCCTATTTCTGTATAGGAGTATGCAGAAGCTGGTCTGTTGCTCTAAGAGTGTGCAGAATCCTCAGAAATAAGTAAAAAAAAAAAATAAAAGGAGCCACGGTAGGCATCAGCACCGACAAGGAAAAGACAGAGCAGATAGACTGGCAGTCCAAAAAGCCACATTAGGACTGGCTCTCAGTCTTGAGCACAAGACTGAAAGGGAGAAGCAATCCTAAAGAGAAGATGATCTGAGATGACTCATGTTTCATTTTATATGCCTTATTCCCCAGTCATTTCAAAACAACTCGGACATTGCCACCACCATACTTTTAATCCTGCCAGCAATAGTTTTCCCTGCTTACTATTTTTTTATAGAAAATGAAGCACGTTGATAATGCTCCCCTCCATGTTTGCTCCTGTGAGTTTTCTTTCTAATATCATGAATGCCTCCTGCAGATCCATAGCACAAGGAGATAGAAGTAGCAATAAGGTGTGGTGCACCCACCTTAAAAATGCTTTCTGTTTAGAAAAGTTCTAATTTTCTTGTAATATTGCCAACCAAGAATCAAAGAACAGAGAAAAATACCTATGCTCCTTGAATTCCCGGCATGTTCCTCCCTGCCTCATTACAGACATTGTTGAAGGACATGATAAAGCTGAGCTGACCTACTTCAATCTCATCCATCAGCAGAGGCACAACAGGAAATAAGCCCTCCTTCAGTAATGTCAGCACTTTCATTGACAGTAAATGTAACCTACACAAGGGCAGAAGGCAAAACATTCTATTTGGTGTCCAAGAAAACCCCATCTGATATCTGAGAAACCCCTTTGTCTCACTCTTTTGGCCCCGTTTACCACATGTGTTGCAGTTGTTAGCAGTGCACTAATGGTGGATGATTTCCACCAAATGTTGGTGAGCAATTCTGCTCTGAGGGGCTCAGTTCTGCACAATTAATCACCTCTTGTGATTCAGCTCTCAGAGCATCAGCCCTAGCCCCTCAAAGCCAAGGAAGGCTCCCTCTGCACTGATCCCCTGTCACACCACACAGAGAGGTCCAGACCCCAGGAGACTCGATGGCAACAGAAGAAGCATGCTTTATTGAGATTGCCCAATTTTATGGGCTCATCAGAGAAGTTTCCACAACAAGGGGCAGAGCTAAGCTTCCCATAGGTCAGAAGGCATGCAAATAAAGGGTTGAAAACGGACCAATGGGGAATCGGGGTGGAACATTACAAGAACCAATGGTAGAACAAGGATAATAACCAATCAGAGAACAGGAATAGGAACCAATAAGGATACAGAACTTTAACCAATGGGGAGAAA
>VWZD01012465.1:15163-26904 GCA_013396695.1 Sakesphorus luctuosus
TCAGTTCTGCACAATTAATCACCTCTTGTGATTCAGCTCTCAGAGCATCAGCCCTAGCCCCTCAAAGCCAAGGAAGGCTCCCTCTGCACTGATCCCCTGTCACACCACACAGAGAGGTCCAGACCCCAGGAGACTCGATGGCAACAGAAGAAGCATGCTTTATTGAGATTGCCCAATTTTATGGGCTCATCAGAGAAGTTTCCACAACAAGGGGCAGAGCTAAGCTTCCCATAGGTCAGAAGGCATGCAAATAAAGGGTTGAAAACGGACCAATGGGGAATCGGGGTGGAACATTACAAGAACCAATGGTAGAACAAGGATAATAACCAATCAGAGAACAGGAATAGGAACCAATAAGGATACAGAACTTTAACCAATGGGGAGAAATGGCAGGAAAGAGAACCTAGGGGATTACAGGAAGAAGAAACTTGGACAGGGAATGTGACTAAGGGAAAAATACAATGGGGAAGACATGTTTGTGACACACTTTTATTATACTGCCGAAGTGTCCATATAAGGGGCATTTGAGTCTGAGCCACTGTAGATCTTGTGCAGAACATCAATGTTAGGAGCCTGAGGGCTTGTAGAGTCCACATCCTCATTGACCCAACACTTGCAATATTCCTGCCACTTTATAAAACCTGGGTCTTCTCCCACAATGCACATCAGTGCACACTGAAAACTGGACTTGCCCATACACCAGTGACAGCAGGAACCTGTGCCAGTGTTTGCAGAAGTTATTTTATGCACTGGTGGTGGAAACACAAAAGGTTTGAGAGATGGGTTAGATCTTTAGCTGGAATTAGTGTTTGAGCTCATTGAGAAGGCACTGCTGAGACTCAGCTGAGCCCAGAATGCAGCCATACTTCAAATGAGGGATGCCAACATCAACATTCTCTTTCCTACACACATGCAAATATACAGAACCACTCAGACCTTTAATTTTCACCCATTTAATACTCTTTCTTAAAAGCCATAATATCCATCCTATATGGCCCTTCACAGCAAGCCAAGTCCCCAGAAAAGAAGTTTTTTAGCAGAGGTTTTGACACCCTACACAGACTTTTCTGAGGCACAGGGAACCATGCAGAGACCCAGAAACTGGGATCGCAAAGGCATTGATCTGCAGCCAACCAGTAAGGAATAAGGCAGTAAGAAAGCAAAGCTAAAGGATGCATTTGAGGCTTTGGAGGTTCAGACTGCTTCTCAGGATAGGTTTTGTCCCTGCAATCCATATACCCTGGTCCAGGATCCAACTCACAACATCTCCACTGCCTTTGTTCAGATAAATTTTTGAGGGGGGCAGGTATGTGAAGGGTAAATACGTTTGTTTTTTTTTTCATCTCTCCAAGGCTTGCTCCCCAAGTTAGCTGGAAAACCCACAGCACCAGAGCCAGCCCTATACCAACATCTGGGAGAGGACACTATCACCCCATTGGACCCTCCTGTGAAATGAGGCAGAAAATTCCCCACTGTGAAGCAGATTTCCTTTGGTGTGAAATCTTCATTGTGTTTGTCTTAATGGACACCATTTCATTCCAGATGAGATTTCCTCCTTTATGCTCAATGATGATATCGTGTGAGCAATATAAAGTAGCTGCACAGGTCTTCTTAAATCTCACCACCAGCACACATAATAATCAATTAAGGCAAAGGTAGGTTGTTTTCACCTGATATGAACTGATAACTTATCAGGTTTTTAGTGTCAGCTTTGAGGCTCTGTAGACTACCCTGGCCAGATTTCAAAATACAGTCATTTTGTGGGAGAAGACCCAGAGTTTATTAAATGGCGAAGGTATTATAAGCTCTGGATCAATGAAGATGTGGACATTGTAGATCCCAGTGTTCCTAACACTGATGTTTTGCACAGATCTACAGGGACATGGATTCAAATGCACCTTATTTAGACACCTCAGCAGTATAATAAAACTGCATCACAAATACGTCTTCCTTATTGCTTTTTCCCTTAGTCATACCTGTCCAAGTTTCTTCTTCCCATAATCCCCTAGGGTTCCTTTCCTGCCACTTTTCCTGCTTGGTTCAAGTTCTCTATTTCTATTGGTCTTTATCCTCTGATTGGTTGTTATCCCCATTCTATTATTGGTTGTGAAGTTCCACCCCTACTCCCCATTGGTCCGTTTCTCAATCCTTCCCTCAACCAATGGGAAGCTTGACTCCACCCGTTGTTCCAGAACCTTCCCTGCCTGAGCCCATAAAAGCGTGTGTCTCCAATAAAGTTTGCTTTTTCTGTTGCCACTGAGGCTGGTGTCTGGACCTCTCTTCGGGGTGTAGCGAGGGATTGGTGCAGAGAGAGCCTTCCTGGGCTTTGAGTGGCTCAGGCTGATTTTCTAAGAGCTGAATATCACTCATCANTTCAAATGCACCTTATTTAGACACCTCAGCAGTATAATAAAACTGCATCACAAATACGTCTTCCTTATTGCTTTTTCCCTTAGTCATACCTGTCCAAGTTTCTTCTTCCCATAATCCCCTAGGGTTCCTTTCCTGCCACTTTTCCTGCTTGGTTCAAGTTCTCTATTTCTATTGGTCTTTATCCTCTGATTGGTTGTTATCCCCATTCTATTATTGGTTGTGAAGTTCCACCCCTACTCCCCATTGGTCCGTTTCTCAATCCTTCCCTCAACCAATGGGAAGCTTGACTCCACCCGTTGTTCCAGAACCTTCCCTGCCTGAGCCCATAAAAGCGTGTGTCTCCAATAAAGTTTGCTTTTTCTGTTGCCACTGAGGCTGGTGTCTGGACCTCTCTTCGGGGTGTAGCGAGGGATTGGTGCAGAGAGAGCCTTCCTGGGCTTTGAGTGGCTCAGGCTGATTTTCTAAGAGCTGAATATCACTCATCACAGAACTGAGCCCCTCACAGCTTCATCATTTACCAATATTTGGTGGTTAATCATCCACTGTTACCATTTAGAGGCTCACAGTGCATTTTTCAGCTGGGAGAGGTTGACATCAGTGCAAATGTCAGCAGAAACCATGAAGATGTCCTTTTGAAACTGTAGTAGTGCTGAATAGTGCCTATATGTCACAGCTAGGAAAATACATATAAAATCAGCATGCAAACACAAAGAAAGCAAGGGAAAACATTAAGAGTGCAATTGAAAGGTGTCTGCTCTGGGAAGGCAACCAGTCTAACCAATAACTGACTACTGAATTTTGTGAACAAAATAAACTACAAGTGATAAATGGGGAGGAATCCATAATTTTATTGAATTACACTCAACACTGCTCAGAGTGTGTTACTCCATCCCTTTTAAACATGTTTTATTTATTATAAGCACTGACTGAAGTTTTGAATGGGGCACTATGTGACAAATTATTTCTGACTTTGAGAGAGATAATGAGCTGCAATTGTTTCACTAAAATCATAGCCACTTGCATGGCAATTCTAACTCCAGGGAGAGGGCAGTACTTAAACCAGTGTGT
This sequence comes from Sakesphorus luctuosus, assembly GCA_013396695.1. Classification (NCBI taxonomy): domain Eukaryota; kingdom Metazoa; phylum Chordata; class Aves; order Passeriformes; family Thamnophilidae; genus Sakesphorus; species Sakesphorus luctuosus. Next base: position 18,605 of record VWZD01012465.1, read on the forward strand.
GCATGCTTGTAAACAGCGAATCGTGCAAGTTACAGAGTGAAGTTTACAGGGGGGCATAATTTGTTTCACAAGTAAGTAAACAAACAACATTTGGTTCTCTATGTGGCTACTAGAGTTATTGTAAAAGTTCAAAACCATTTCATAATAAAATTATAAGGCAAGGAAAAGGATTTAGATAATAGTAAGAATCTTAATTGTATGTTTGTAAACTTACAGGCAAGCTATTCTTCACTTTCAGCTTTAGTTCAAATACCGTAACTCACACAAAGCTCATATTCTCTTTTCCCTGGTCTCCTTCCATTCATCTCCAAGCAACACACCATCAGATAATGCTGTGCTTGCCAGAAGGGCTGAAACACATGGCAAAGTTTTACAAAAGCCTTCACTCCACACTGAATTTCAACACTGGGATCATTTACCAGGATGATAATGTGTCAAAGTACCATGGCAGTACTCCAGCACTGTCCTCATAGAGTCATGAGATTTCCAATAACAGAATTTCGTCCAACTCCTCTTTTAGGACAAAGCCTTAAAAAAGAGATTAATAAAGAGGTAGTTTGGGTCATATACTGAAGTAATTTATTTTTTTTTTTAAGATGTTTCTACCATCGTTTATCTATGGAAAACCTAAGAGATCTTCTTTACGTTCTTCAGGCCACTCTGTCAGTTCAAAAGAAAGACAAAGTTCGCCTGGCTCATGAAAAAAAAATCAAAAATTCCTTCATCTTGGGATCCTGTATAAATATTATCAGTCCCTGTTCTCTGTTAACCTGCATTTCAGCTTGAGAGAACCTTCAATTCCTTTGGAAACTTAAAAGGCTATTTGTATCAAACCCAGCTTTAATAAACATCACAAACTTCAGTGGAACCAGAAGCTGATCATCAGCTGCTGAGTGCCCATGCTTATCTTCCAAGTGTTTGTTGCATTGCACCTAGTTATTGATGTTTCCTTTGTAATACTTTTCAACTACATGGATTTTCATAAATCAAGCTTGAAGACACTAGAAAGAGCAGCATGACTTATGATGAAAGAAAGTATCTCTGGATGTGAGCAAACTACAGAAGGCAGAAAGTTGATGTTAGTTCCTACTAGATGTCAATATTTAGTTTGATTCAGGTTGTCTTCCATTATTTAGGTGGAAAAAGGTAGTATTAAAGTTCCTATGTTGGACACCAGCAGCTTAGTAGCAATAAAAATATTTTGTCTATCTGCATGATAAAAAAAATGAAGATGAAAAAAATAACTACATGACATGGGAAAAAAATAAGATAGGAAAAGTCAGAAGTGGGAATTGAGAACTCCTATTCACAGTCAGATTAAATAACATTAGGTCATGGCAGGAATTCTCTAATAATATTGGGCATCACAAGTGTACTTTTCCATTAAGGCAGTGGATGGTAAATCTTATCAAAGATTTGGAGAGGCCACAGGCATCTCATGTGTTTCTAGGAGGCTCGTGTGTGTACTCTCAAATAATATAGGATAGTCATCGAGGACATCATTGAGAGTATAATCATAGAAAAGTGACTATTCACCGCCTTAACAGCAATGGCTACTCAGGCAAAGGTTGATGGTTGGTATCCAGAATAATACGGCGTTTTATGTGATTGCAAAATGCTTTTTCAGAGTTTTATCCCTTAGAAGGACTGGGAACTTTTCCTGAAGGTAAATGTCTTGAAACACAGGAAAGAAGATCACTTGAGCCAAGGAGGCCTGAATAGCCAACCTCAGGACAACACTTCAAGCGAAACAATTCAATCTTTCAAAAGCATGATTTTTTACCCCACTTCATAGTAACCTCTGACCTTATGTCTGGAGGTGACAGATGAGGTGAGACAGAGCCATGGGAGAAGACCTAAGGATAGCTGCCAGCATGCTACAGCTAGCAGTCATTAAGAGGCAAGGTTTCCTCAGAGGGAAGTAAGAATTATTTCAAATCAAGAAAAATAAACACCAGAAGAATCAGTTGTGCAGAGTGGTTCACATAAAATATGAATATGGCCGAGGTTTGCAAGTCCGAAGGGAATCCAACTTTGTGAGCTTACTGCAGAAGAATGTAGGCCCCAGCCCCAAGGTCTTATAAAACCACTGAAATGAAAGAGTAAAGTCCTTTCCACACATACAGAGAACACTGCATTAAGGATTGTAGCCCACAACTTTTCATGGAGTCCTCCAGTACCAAGATGCTGACTGACAGTTGTTATCTACAGTGCCCTCTTTATTTGTCTGTCAGAGGCAAAAGACTGAAGAAGTGAAAAGTGTTCCCTGGCAAGTGCGAAAGTGAGACTTCAGTATATGGAAAAGAAATCTCTCCTGGAGTTTGTCTTGGCAGGAATAGTTTCAGCAGACACTATTACAGTCCTGTTCCCTTGCAAAGCAAAGCTGCTGCTCACATATTATTAAAACTCCAGGGTTGATTGCTTTCCACACAGCAACGTTTTTGGAGCTAACAGAACACATGCAAACCCCTTTGGTCAGAAAATAATTTTTTCATTAAAAAATACAATAACATTTTATCTGAATAGAGAAAGCTGGTTGGCTTCAAACAAGGGGAAGGACAGGGTCCTTCTAAAGGACAGTGCTGGGCATTCAGAGTTGAAGCCCCTTATATTTCCTCTCCAAGCACTGGAACTGCCAGTAGATGTACTGTCTCATTGCCTGACCCTGCACAAGTTAGCAGGGAGCCTGGGAGAGGCAGATGACCATGGTCTATCATTAGAGCTGGACTTCGTCATAGGGATACTTGAAAATGTTGCTGAACTATGGGCAGACAATTCTCTGCATATCCAAGGGAGATACAGGGGTTGAGAGTACCTTGTCTAGATACTCTAACCCATTTTTGTGCCTGATAAGAGTGAAATGGCAAGAAAGGCATATGTTTCAGCAGCCTCCTGGTGACTGGGATTTCTGGTTATTCATCCTACTTCGAGTTCCAAGGAGCAGGTCATGGATGCTGAGTAGGCTATGGATGCATCCCAATGCAGGCATGCCTATTTCTTAGGAAATCTCTCTGGGATCTCACTCTGGACCTCTAAGCTTCCCCATGCTCTGATGGAGAAGGGACAGAGAAGTTTGTAGGAAGGGAGGAAAGTCTCCTTTCAGTTTTGCACAACCAACCTGCCCCAGGCTTCCTCTCAGACACAGGTAGCCATTTTAGGAGACAGCAGTTTTGCCTCCAAGTCTATACGATGTTGTGGGGGTAGGAGACAATTCTTGCAGGTCCCTCCAAGACCGGGAATGTGAGAGAGATATGTTCATTCACAGAGACTGGAGGTGAAAACTAATTTATCGTGCAGCCACGAGGGTTTTATAGGATTCTGTGGGGAAGGTGCTGAACTTGGACAGGATTGGGTAAGGGCTCCAGAAGCAGGGAGTGAATTTGGCACTTGGCTAGCCAATAGGGGAAACGGAAGAATCAAACCCAATAGGAACACAGAGATTGGGGATAGATGGGTGAGATAACCAATGGGGTTAGGACAGAGGTGGAAACCGACAGGAGGGGCGGGCACACCACTGGTACCATCTGCACCTTGAGGCAGAGTGATCATGAAGTGGGGCCACTCCAGTCCAGACCGACGAGGGTAGCCCCAGCAGGTCCCAGCTGCTGCCACTCAGCAGCAGCTGCAGCCACCATGGCGACTGCACTGGCAGCACAGGGGGAGGGGAGGGAACACCCCCTGGGCTGGGCAGCCCCAACCCAGGAGACAATCCCTGTGCCTAATTGGCACCATCGCTCATCGGGAACAAAGTCTCAGGGGGAACACATGGGAGGGGTGGCGACCATGCAGGAGGGGGTGACAATAAAACCTTTTGAACTAAAACCTGTACTAGTAAAACATGTAACTTTCAAGCTCCCACAACCAAAGTCTTTCATGTTTGTAGCTGGTACAGTCCAGGCTGTTTGCCAGCGCCATTCTCTGTGTAGGTCTGTATCAGAACTTGTTCTTTCCATATTTCATAGTCCAGTTTGTTTCCCACAAAAGTCCTCCAGCGTGCAGAGTCCTCTCCTCATAGACTAAGCTGCTGACTTGGAATCCAGAAATAGCCATTCCATGTAAAATACAGAGCTCACTTACAAACTTGGGTATTCACACTGCCATGCTGCCTTTCTTTCATGTCAGTTAAAATACACCTCATTGGCTGATTATCCTGGAGTATCCTACATGATGTAGTGTTCATGAAACAGTAGCATAAAAGAATAATATTCATCACATGTGAACCAAAAAATCAGTCTTTCTTGGTCAAACTTATCACAATGTTTATTTACCAATGTCAAATACTAAAGTGCTGCCTTTCTCCTGAAATACTAGTGCTGCCTTTCTCCTTAAACATGTTCTTCACTCTGTGAATACAGTACTGTATTATTTTACATGCCTTGAAGCCAGTGTTGTGTTATTTTACTTTTTGATAGCCTGTAGAGGGAAAGTGAGAGCAAATAATTGGTTTCCATATGTTAGTATATCCTCAGAGAGCTCAGTCTTTCTTTTATGATTGAAAAGGTCAAAATCAGAACGAGTGACCCAGAGTTTTTCACACTTTAGGCTTATAACTCTTAAGAACTCAAAACATCTGTCTCTCGCTTGTGCAAATAAAAGTCACTTTTGGAAAACATATTTACCCATGTCTGCTCCAAATAGTAAAGGGCCAAACTATCTCCTCAGCAGGTGTTCAAGTTGGCATCATGAGCTGGTGATATCTGTGATCTTTCTACTGATCACATGCAGCCATCAAGACTTGGGAAGATTAGATATTTGTATATCTTGCCTTACCATTGTCCTTCCATTTTCCTCCACGTTATTTGTGATTTGCACTTGAAACAAACCATAGAACCAATCCTGTAGGAACCGTCGTGTTCCTTCTGCACACCTTGTCATCTCACACCAACAGACACTGAAGATACAAGCTCTGCTGAACCCAGCAGCACAAACACCTCTGCACCTCAGTTGGTTACATAAACAAAGTTTCATGCTCATGGGTGTACACGTGTGTTGGATTTCTCTCACACATGTATAAAAAAATGGGGGTTGAGGGGTGGGGAGGGCATGGGGGGGGAGGGTTCAGCCATACTACACAGTCACTGAAGAGCACTGAGCAATGTGTTACCCAGCAGTTTGCTATGGAGGGATCAGACTGCATTACTGGACCATTACCTGCTTCCAACTGAGATTTCTCCCCTTTTAGTGCACCAATAGCTCCCTCACTTTAGGAAATATATTGCAGGTGTCACCAAAAGCCAAGATCCTTTTTGCATAGGAATTCTGGGAGTAGGTATATAAATCTGAAAAAAATATCTCTTTGCACTCAGTGGTTGCTGTGATTTACTGTCATTTTCTTCCCTATGAGAACTTTAAAAGACAAAGTAAGAAAATAATGTTTGGTATCAACCATTAAACAGAATCAAATCTTTTAAAAATCATATCACTACAAAACTTCACCTTTTTTTTTTTGTCAGACTAGTGGTGGAAAAGTTTGCCAAAGAGCTATTTGTATTGATGGTTTACATTCAATACACCTGCCAGTCCCCCATTAATAAAAAACAAAAACCCCAAGAAAACCAAACAGAACCCAGCAAGTTAAGTGATCTCAAATCCCTAACATCAAGGAACAGGGATGCACAAAATTTCAGGCATGTTAGAAATAGTTATACAAGCCTTTTTTTCCCAGCACAATTACAGAGTTTCTAAGTGAATACAGCAATGAAACTATTTCCATGTATTAGGATTCACAGAACCCTTTTTCTTTGTTCTTGGGCAGTTGGCATTTTGCCAGCTCAACCCAAGACAGGGCAGTAGAAACTGGTAAAGAAGGAAACCTTTGGTCAGAAGGTTAAGAAAAAGAGCATTAGAAATTTTTACCTAAAAAGAAAATGTCTTCCTTCCTAATGTTCAAAATAAAGTACAAAAATTCTACTGTAAATAAGAAGGGCATTGATAGGTAGGAAACTAAATTACAAATCAGATTTATAGAAATTTTGAAGCATAACAGAAGGACATAAATCAGTGGCATGGAGAGTTCAAGACTGTAGGAAGATTTCTAAAGAGAGAGAAAGGAATCCCAGTAACAGAGGCATTGCAGATCCAGACAAAAAATCAATTATTATTTGTAAAATACAAATAACCAGAAATATGCTGTATAACTTCATCTTATAGCTGAGAAAAATCCAGTGAAAAATTTCTCTCCTACTTTCCCACTTTACATTTCACAAAACAACCAACCAACCCACAATAAACCACAAACCCTCAAAAAAACAAGGCAAGGTTAAACAGCAATTATAACAAGTTGCTTTTGAAACACAATGCCAAAAACAAGTATGGAAGTGTTGCATCCCAAAACTGTACAAGAAGTTTGCATGAAGTGTTCATGCACATGTATAGAGATGTTTTAGAATATAATGGAAATTCCATTCCAGAGGACTGGAGGACTGAGTGTTCTGGGTAGTCAGAGAAACATGAGTGGGGCCTGGGTTGGGAAAGCAGAGTTGAGCAGTGGTTAGAGCTGGCACCTACACTGCATCTGGTTAGTGATTCACAGGATTTTATTATCAAGAAAAGGGAGGCAGTGGTGCCTGCCAGCCTCCAAGGACACTCCACATCCCTGCCACCAACGATAATTTCATATTTATACTACAATTATCAAGGACCAGCCGAACTAAGAAGCATGTAATAAAGTGACATTCTAATTGGAACTGAGGTTTTTGCAATAGCTTTTAGCACAATTAACATTACCAGGTAATATGAAGCCTAGTAAAACACGGTAATGAAATATAGGCCAAGACCCACACTACCTGTAGGGACAACCAAGATTTTAAGAATAACTTTCCAGGCAAGTAGAAACCTGTACAAATTACAATAGGACTGAAAAAGAAGAAATGAAATAAGTGTAGTTTATTATGCAAGGAAAATGTAGAAATTACAGCTGCAGCCACCAACAAAGGAAAGCAGGAGGAGGGAAGCAGAACAGAGGCCAAATACCTTCATGTACCAAGCACATTCAAGATAAGGAAGTGAAATAATACACAAGGTGATAAGAAGAGTATGCAAACATCATATGAAAATCAATTCTGCTGACTCTAGACTTCCAGAAAGTATTGGTGTAACCTGCAAATAATGTAGGAGGGAAGCAACTGTCAGGCATGATACTTCAGGGAACAGAGAGAGCTAAGCAGATGGAATATTCCATCTTCTGGAGCTTCCTATCCTCCTTGCCACCCCAGAAGCTTCTCAGCAAAGCTCCCCCTCACAAGGAATCTCTGATGGCTTTGCCATAAAAGATTTCTGAGCCTCTGCATACACAAGGTTGTCATGTAAGGAGTAGAGTCCCTCGTGGACACCAGCAACAATGTACTGAGCAGCCTGCAGCAAACTGGCTGAATGCTAATTCCTATTCTGGAGCACGTTGTCAGTGCTGCATGCCTTTAAGGCCTCGCAAGCAAGAAGATGGGGGTTTTAACACAACAGTACTCTTCTTGTGCTCCAGAAGACAGCATTTCATTGTCATGTGGACAGTTTTTATAGGATGAAGAGAACAGCGAAGAAGTCTAATGATGTGCTACTTGTACTGGGTGAAAAAGGACAGAGCAGGAGTAAGAGTTTTAACGTTTTATAGAGGTTTTATTTAAAATCAACAAAAAATGCAGGGCAGCACACTGAGTGAATGAAGCAGAGAAATACTAAAGCATACCAAGCGAAAAGCTGGAATTTTGAAGAAAGACAGAGAAACCTAAAAAGAGAGGAAAAAATCAGTTGTCCAAATGTTATCAAGCCCAAAAATCAGTGAAGAAGCAAATAAGAATACTAGACTGGAATGAGAAATTTCAGTAAAGACAAAACATCCAAAGCACTGTATGAAGAAATTACTCCAATAAAGCACTAGTCCCACATAAAAATAATAATAAAAAAANAAACAGAACCCAGCAAGTTAAGTGATCTCAAATCCCTAACATCAAGGAACAGGGATGCACAAAATTTCAGGCATGTTAGAAATAGTTATACAAGCCTTTTTTTCCCAGCACAATTACAGAGTTTCTAAGTGAATACAGCAATGAAACTATTTCCATGTATTAGGATTCACAGAACCCTTTTTCTTTGTTCTTGGGCAGTTGGCATTTTGCCAGCTCAACCCAAGACAGGGCAGTAGAAACTGGTAAAGAAGGAAACCTTTGGTCAGAAGGTTAAGAAAAAGAGCATTAGAAATTTTTACCTAAAAAGAAAATGTCTTCCTTCCTAATGTTCAAAATAAAGTACAAAAATTCTACTGTAAATAAGAAGGGCATTGATAGGTAGGAAACTAAATTACAAAT
>VWZD01012465.1:28227-74126 GCA_013396695.1 Sakesphorus luctuosus
GGGCAGCACACTGAGTGAATGAAGCAGAGAAATACTAAAGCATACCAAGCGAAAAGCTGGAATTTTGAAGAAAGACAGAGAAACCTAAAAAGAGAGGAAAAAATCAGTTGTCCAAATGTTATCAAGCCCAAAAATCAGTGAAGAAGCAAATAAGAATACTAGACTGGAATGAGAAATTTCAGTAAAGACAAAACATCCAAAGCACTGTATGAAGAAATTACTCCAATAAAGCACTAGTCCCACATAAAAATAATAATAAAAAAAGAGCTCAGAATGATGTACAACCCAAAAGCCAGCCACAGGATCAAACAAAATAACATCCCCCCACTACAGCAAAGCCACAATTTTTATAATGTGTCTTACATCAAAAAATGCTATAGGTATGCTCCTACAAATTTCATGAAAGAATTCCTTCCTTCCCCTAGAAATAATGAAAGACAGGTTAACAAATTAACAACAAATAAATACCCACAGAGACAGCTAAGGGCACATCAGAGCGATATGATACCAACATTCCTGCGAAGCAAGTTGGACTTTACTAACTTGATTTCTACACACACAAAAAAAATCCTTTAGCTGATTGGCCTTTTTCCCCTGGGAGAGAAATTAATTTCAGTGAATAAATACTCATCTTAAAGGGTCTCATGGTTTCACTTGAGTTTTGGAATACAGATGTCTCTGTGCAAAAAAAAAAAAAGTGTTTCTCTTTTATTTGAAATCTTCCTGAATGAAATGGAGATGCAGGCAACATGTGATGCCTGGGAAGATTTCACCAAAGAAAGGTCAGGAAGAACTTGAATGTCATCACTCTCACTAACAAGAGGTGAAGAGCAGCCCGAAGACTTGAAGATTCAGGGAAGAAAATAATGGACAAAAGAAGGCAGTTGTCTCTATGATAAACACTCTTCTATGCAGATAGCCACTCTACTGTGGGGAACAGGTCTTTGCAAGGAATCTCTCAGCCTTTTCCTAATCAATTCATTGGCATGAGCAGCCTGATTACAGACTTTCTCTAGGCTGTAATCCCAGAAAAATTCCAGGTAGAAAGCAGGAAAAGAAGGAGGGTAACCCCAGAGCTCTAGGAAGCATCATGGGACAGCAAAGGGGTTTTTTATTCCAAACTACATTTAGCAAAGCCAGATTTTCAAAAATAGCTTTATAAAGACCATGTCTGAGATGTATACTGAGATGTATAGCCTAGTTTTTAAAAGGGTTGATAGTTCTCTAGTAGGCATTCACCTAAAAGTGGACATACTGAGTGTTCAGCCCTACAGAAAGTTGATCAGTGTTGGATATTCAGCTAACCCTACAGGCTGACAAGTAGTTGGTTTTCTGTTTAATAATACTGGTTCTCCTCTCTTGTTTTTGTATCAAAATGCCAAAATAGGTAGGTTGGGTTAACTACAAGTGTACAAGCACAATGTGGATGTTTCATGCTGTTTATGCTTGGAAAAGCTCTGTGAACAGCCAAGCAATCCTGACAGCTCAGGCAAACTAACCCATCTTCATTTGGAATATTCTGGTTTGTGCATCTCAACAAGGAAAAAAGGAGTATCTTGGCATATAAAGTTACGATGATTGCAAATAACAGCAATGTCAAGACTGTTATCTCCATATACACCTGGGACATGAAGCAGAGAAAAGATACTCCACTTTTAGACACCATAATCAGCACTGCTAGTGCATCAGAACAGTAGGTCAGGTATCACTCTTGGCTAAATTTCACACACACAGTGGCATCCCTAGGCACAGAATAGGAATGGAACAGCATGCTTCTGTGACAGTCAGGCACACATGAGCAGTCTGTTTGAAATCATCCTGGGTCTTTTGATCTGCCAAGTTTTGTCCAAAAACACCCTGGGGAGAACCCTAGTTGTAGGGGGCCAAATCCATGGCAAGGAAGGCTCTAAGACTCTGACTAGAAGCAACCCCCCAGTAGCTGATGATCCAGCTGAACTTCATAGCTTAGCTACAACTACAGAGTCATTCTAGGATGCTTTTTGAGCAGGACAATTTGGTAAGAGCAGGTGTACATGAACACAAAAATGCATATAGGCTGTAAAGGCAGCCTATGGCTCAAGAACAGTAATGCACGTTCATTTGAAGTCAGACAGAATGGCAATTCTTGTCTACCTTCATCAGTAGTATGAGAAATGTGCTCCAGACACTTCAGTTATCTCCCTGTACTGAAAATTCAGGGTCTTCTTTCTCCCTTTTAGCCTTGTCCTTAGTGAATCTTCTTAATACTTTCAAGAAAAAAATGTCTGATGTTATAGTCAAGCCAAAGACTCTATAGAAGGAAATCTGTTTTGATGATAATCTGTAGCACAAGATCATGCAGAACATACTATCCACATCAATCAAAGTAGAAAGACATCATTAAAACTAGAAATAACAGCATGACCAACGAAGTGCTCCCATTTGCTGCTGATAAAATATGTCTGTTACACGGTCAAAAAAAAGTAGAGTAGTTGTATCAATGGGCTCAGATGGCTGGAAAACCCTAGTTTCATACTGAAAACTGTTCCTTGCACTGAGCTCACAAGCCTAATGTTCAGGTTAAATAGTGTGGACTGAAGTAAAGCATCTTTTAGGATGCTCCATCTGCCCAAGACTGCCAGGAGTGCTCTCAGCTCTCTTCCTAATACTAATGACTGTCATGCAGACTGCCCTGAGTGCACATAGGCAATGGCATGCCTGAGAGACAGAGGGAAATCTGCACCAATGACACAAAGATGTCCCATTTATTATTTGTTAGTCAGCTTGTCGCGAAAGATTTGGAATCCCGCACGGTTTCCATAACTCTCTATGGATATTCCTCAAAAGAATGAATAGTAGACATGGTACCATCTTTTCCTTCTAAGGCTCTGTGCCTCTATGGCATGTGGTTTACTATTTTCAAAGTCAGGTTAAGAGATTTGTTGGAGATAAAGAATAGATGGATCAAGCAGACCCGTAAAGATGATTCATGTGAATGCTTTCAAATGCTAATCCAAGTTGAAAAGAGAAATAACTCTCACAAATGCATTTCTTCTCCTTGAATCTCTAAACAGAATTTTAGCCCCATTGTTTTGGGAATACACACACATACACACACACACACACGTTTGTCATCACAGCCATCTCATTACAGCTGTGAGAGGAGCTAGGTGGCTTCCATTCTATTTCAATATTTAACAGCATTTAAACTGTTAATTTCAAATTGCTTCATTTTTAGGACTGGTGTTGATAAGGCTGGCAGAAAGAATATAACAGTCTCTCCACTAGTCTGCTTGAGTTGGCAGGGCTGCCAGTACAGGAGAAACTATTCTTGAGTTGTTAAGAAAATCTGTGACACAGCCATTGCTGGAGATTCCATTTTTTACATCCCACACTAAGAAAGGCTTTCAGACTTAAACATGTTCTAAGAGTTGTTGTCAAACATTTATCTTGAAAGAGGCTTCCTCTGGACTACATGACCTCCTTCAGCACCATTTAAAACCTTAGCTTCCTCTCAGGAGCCACTCTGACACCCTTGAATCTAAGCCTGGGCCTTACACCCCACACTTTCACTGTTTACTGTACAACCAGAAACACAAACCTCTTCTGGTACTGGAAGTAAAATCTCAGTAATCAGTATGGAGTCAGAGGGAAGCATTTCCAAAACAAACCAGTCTTTATTGGCTGTCTGGATACAAGAAGTCAATTCTAGAGTCAGCCACTTGACATTTCCAAAATCCAAAGCATGTCCTATGTGCCTGTTCAGTTGTGCAACAGTATTCGGTGGTGATTGAGAAGCAGAATGTAAAACAGAATGTAAAGATTATCTGAATTTATATATAATCTCTTTTATCATACCCATCTCAATGAAGGATCATCAAGTTTCAGGTTATAATCATTACCATTGAAGCTAGACACCATGAGTCTAACTGCCTGCCTAAGAGGTCAGTTTGCACATGGCCACTAGATTGTGGCAATGCTTGAGTCTGGCTCCATATATAACGACAAAAAAAATTTCTATTGAACAGATAAATGTTTTGAATATGAAGACTGGTAAGACCTACAGAAAAATCTTTAATCATAAGTACATTTGTTCTGTGGCATACCACAGCCATATCCCATATTCACAAAAGCCTAAAGATTGCTTCAAAGACATGAGACTCAAAAATGAAGAGAACAAAGGCAATGGCTGCTCAGCTGGGTACCCTTTGCCTATAAGCTACCCTCCCCTCCATGCTGGAGATGGTGTTGGTGTAGCACAGAAATGTAAAAATTAGCTAACTCCTATTTGTGATATGTATTTCTTATATTAAAAAAACTTCCCTCCTCTGATAGTCTGGTGGAAGATGACCTCTCATTGATCCACTAGTTGCCCACTATGAAATGGCCTTTCTCCAGCTGCAGCTTTTGCCTTGCTCTCGATCTTGTCTTTCAGAGCCTTTCTATTTACAAGAAGCCAGTCTCCAGGTTTGCTTGGATTACTGATAAATTATCCACGACACTGGGAGTAGACAAATGAATAAGATCATATTGACTCAGATGTATAAGATCTTATAAGTGAAGGAACAGTACTCAAAATCTGTGTCTTATATTGTCCTGAAACTGGCTTGGATTCTTATTAACTTCAACATTTATACACACACACACACACACACACCAGACAAAATCTGTCATGGTAAGGACCTCAACAGCGACTATATTCATAACTTGATGATGTCTTTGCTCTACTTGATCTAGCTTTGGATATTTGCCTGTGCAGAATCTAGAGACAAATGGTGTACCATCATGTCTGTCACCAGGGCACAGCTGTCAGGGATTCAGCCTCTAAATAACATAATTAGGAATAATGTATCCATATGCCCACTGTTGGCATAAGCACCCCACTTGAACTTTCCTATGAAGAATGTAGCATTTATATTAAAATGATTTTAGGGAACAACTGGTCTCTGGGTTAGCAGAGCTATTAATTTGCTTGCTTTTTAGACTTTTGCCTATTGAGCTAGAAATTAAAAAATGTGTATGTCATTAATGTTTTTTATCTCTGACAGCCAAGATACTATGGCATTTTTCTTATTTCTGTCAATATAAAACACTTCCTTAGAACTGCAAATGGAGACATGTCCTAGTTCAGCAGGCAGGACGAGTTTATCACTATGTGGAGGGTGACACAAGCTGCATATTCTACACCCTCTATGCAATTTCCCATCAACTGTTAACAATGGATCATTTGCAGCAGCTGCCTAGGGCACAACCAACTCCTCAGGCTACAAGCTGGGTGTTAAAGAAGCCTGTGAGATAAGAGCTGTGATAACTCCCCTCTGGGGAGTCGTTAGCACCTTCACACCCAGCCTGAGGGGGCATGTCTGCTAATGGGCCATCAATGATTCCAAAAATACCCCATGACACACAGAGTGAGATCATCCATTGTGGAAATCCCCACCCTGGAGGAGGTACTGGGTGTTCCCATCTGGACCTGAGGGTATATAATCTTGGGGTTTGGGGAGTTCTGGAACCACTCATCAGATCCAGAGAGGAAAGCCAGAACCTCGACAGGACTGTGACCACCACTCTCAACCAGACTGTGACTGTCATCTGCACCAACAGGTTTCCCCCTTCCTTTTATTTTGGACTCAGGGAACGATGTGGGGCTCAGAACAGGGGCCAACGAACACCATTTTGTTTGTGCCCCAGGGTGCTGGGTTATACTGGGTTTTGTAGGTTAAAACCAATTTCTCTTTATGTCACTGCATTTATTAAAATGTATTTTTATTAAAATGTAACACTGATTTATAATCTCTCTTGAGCTAGATTAATTTCTTCTGCCAGTTTACCTTTAAAAACTAGCACAACTTGGCACATTACAGTCCTGGAAAAAAGCATATTCCCTCCTCTGGGAGAACTGGAAATTGAAGTCATGGACAAAATATTTTGACTGGTATTGGATGACCTCAAAGCACTCCAGAAACACTGCTTATCAGTCCTCTGATTACTTCTTTAAGTATCTTCTCAGGCAACAGCTAGACTTAATTCAAGACCCAGAGATCATATTATTCTCTGTAGCAAAGTCTTCCAATATCTGCATTTTTCAATCATCAGAACAAAGTCCTACATCCTCTGGTCGTGAAATAAATAATATTTTCAGGATCATGTGACTATATGCTATTCGACTCCACTGGAGCACCCATCTCAGTCTTAAGGCACTTTAGATTTTAAGATTCTTTACCTCAGTTCTACCCTTTGGGTAGAAATCAAACTATAGGATGGAAAACAAACAATTGCACTTTTCATTTTGTATTTATTTTGGGAATCTAAGTGTCTGCTTTTGACTTAGAGAACAGATTCTTCAGACCATGAAATGGCTGCCAAATTTAACATGAATGGTATTTAGCTGGCAAAGCGTGTGTTACTGCTAAATGCCTAACACACTGGGCATATTGTATTTGTACCATCTGGGAGAGTAAACAGTGACAGGAAATAACCACAAACAGGTGTTAATGTTAGCCCCTTAAGGGTCATTAATGAAGTATGGCAACTGACAGCATTGAAAGAGCCCACACACAAGTCCTGGCAACTGGAGAATGTGGGATTCCAGGGAGTGTAAGAGTGTATTAATTTGTCACACACACAAAATCTGTTCTTGATTGCATCTCTTCTATGTGACCTCCTTTATCTTCTTCCCATACCACATCCTTCAGCTGAGCTCCTGTTGAATGCTCCTTCCTTTTTCCCTTTTAGGCACCAAGCTCTATTCTCGCTGCATTCAGCCAAGGCAAACACAGTTCTGAAATACTGATATTTCTCAGAAAGCTTATCACCCTCTGAGGACAACTGCATGCTTTCATGCATTCTTCAGAAAAGAAATACTGCCTCGATTCCCCTTCAGACATTTTCACAGACATTTCCACCTTCTTTAAAACAAAAGGCCTCTGGCTTCTAGAAAGTGTGATCCTAATTGCACTACATCAGTGTTTCCCTAGTGCACCTCCAAGGCTACCTTCCCTATCCCAGAAGTGACCTGAGAAAGGATGTGTGACAGTGACACCACCTGCCTTTACAAGAGCATCACACAAATCTAGAGTAGAGAAGGTCCAGATTACCACAGGGAAATGCAACAGGTACTGTGAGACAGTCTCATAGGTGAATCAAACCTGAATATGTAACTAGTCACATTCTTTTGAAAACTTCAAAGCTGAATATATGGAGTATTGCCCTTTATCTTCACAGAAGCTTACTAGATTTCCAAAGCAAATCTTACTACTTAGGCAAAGTCATCCAAAAACAAATTAACATTTTACAACAAACACTGAAGCAGAACAGACAATCTCCAGCCACTTCCCTTACTCTTTGTTGCATCCTGTGCAAACAGACGAATTTTCCCAAAAGGACTCTGTTTTCAGACAAATGTCACCTGGTTAATACAAAGTGTTAATGCTGCCTCAGAGGAACCTGAAACAGAAAAGACACACAAGGAAGAAGAGGCCATGAGGCCTTTTTCTTTAGAAGGCGGACACTAAACCATGAGTTTCACATTGCAAAACTTCAGACTCTCTCTAATTCAGGCCATTAGTGTTACAAAGAATACTGGTGGGCATGTGAATTTAGCCATTCACTAATAACAAAGCCTTAACTGCTGAAGAGATAAAATGTTTCCAACTGTCATTGAATGGGAAAAGAGAATATTTTAAAGGCCAGAAAAGAGTTTTCTTTCTTTTCATCTTTGTTAAAAGACTATATGAAACACAGTCATAGATAACACTTACCAATCTAAGAGATGACGAAAAAAAAATTAAGAAAAATACACCAACTGCTACCAGAGAATTACTGTCACTGTTTAACTCTGAACAGTTATATACAACACTCCACACCTGCACTCCTGGGTCTTTGCACCAGCATGTGTCAGAGCCCCACAGAATCAGAGACACAGCCATGCCAAATTCGATTTTGAAAGAAAAGAAAGTAAAAACAGTTGGAATGTATTTGGGCTTATTCAGGGGAGTCAATGGAGCTGGGCCTGCAAAGACCATAGCCCCAGGAATTGGCAAGTGCCAAAGGCCTTGTTTATCACTTAAACTGCAACAGATGCATGCTTTTTTGCACTAGCCATATTCTAAACTTAAGTGCTTACAAAACATTAGGTCCTTACCTGCTAAAAATTGCAGGCCACCTTGGAGTTCTTCATGAATTATGACCAGAGGGGAAAGGGGAAAAAAAGGAATTTAAAGGATATTGAATAAAAATTTAAAGGGAGAAATCTGTTTAAACCTCACCATTCCTTCAGTTCTGATACCTTGTTTACTTACGCTTCAAATAAAGTGGTAATTATCCTGTATCAGTATTTTTGTTTATTTGAGTTTATCCTACAACCTCTTCTTCACCTCTGAAGCTACATTAAATGAAGGAAAAACAAACACTCTGTGGTATACAAACTTCAGATAGAAGTTAAAAATACTGAGGTTATTGAAACTTGGCCCTCTGGGCATATGCTATTTTGCTCATTTTCAGTACATGAGTACATTCTATTTTTCAAAAAACCCTCCACAGAATTCTGGGTAGAGGACAGACAGTTGGGAGTGTAGGAAAGCTATTGGTAAATAAGGCTGCTGTCTTCAGATTCCATGAATTATCTCTTATAGAATCTAGAGGATTCATAGAAAATAAGGCAAGAGGAAGAATGACTACACTTTACAGATTTGGACTGCTTAACTTTGGAGTGTTACATTTCTTTTTTAATGTTATTAAACTTGGCTCTTTTGCTGCAAAAATAGAAAATGCAGTGGAGGAAAATATGAAACACATTTTGCCAGTGTATTTCAAAGTTGTTTTCTGGCCATGGAGGAAGGTAGAGTGGAAATCCCACATTTAAATCTTAAATTGTGGCAGAAAGTGTTTTCTACCCAGGGAAATTGTTCTTCAACAAGTACTTTATGCTGTTTTGCCCTGTTAGTGGTGAGAGCTTTCCCGTCCCAGTCTAGTATCTAATCTGGAAGAGGGCCTCCATATAACCAATGAGAACAAGTACTGAAAACTGCTCATCTCGGAAAAAGTATGCTCTGCCATTCTGTGGGCCTGGTACTGGCATACAGGGCAGCTGGAAAGGAGTGACAGAGGATGCAGTATCCTCACTGCAAACTGAGATCTCTAGGCTAAATTTAGCACTGGATTCTGAAAAAGGTTTTATTGAGCAAGTACAAATCACGTTTTTTTGAAAGTGCAAAGTGATCAGATGGAGGCTAGAGAAAGCACCAGCTGGCAAAAGAACAATCTCTTTGCCAGATCAAGAACTTTTCTACAAAGCATGCAGGTCTTCTCAACAACAAAGAATGTTTATTCTCCTGTACATATTCCCTGAAAAGGCAGAACTACTAGAGGTTAAACTTTAGATACATAGCAGCCCCAACCCAACACAGAAATTTTTTCCTCTGAAAGCTGTGAACTTTTTGGCAACTGAATATAGCATCTCACAAAACAGTGACAGGCATATTGGAAGTATGATGTAGCTGAAGAAATTGCTCGTTCAAATAAAGTTTTATTACAAATTGCCACTGACACAGTTTGTGTAACGTGTATTTTAATAAAAAACCTGTGATCATATTTTAAAATAGATAAATAAAATGGTGAAGACTTGGATACTGGAGTATATATTAAAATAAGTTTAAGCAGAAAAAGAATGACAGAGTCAGCTTTTACAAAATTCCAACACAATAAAAAATTTAGAGATAAGGGATCACTGGGTTCATGGTGCACATTAATCAGGTGCTCCAATGACACTCTTCTATTTTCATCAATGTTTTGCACATACTCTGTGCCCACCTTAATACATAATGCTCTTTCCCACAGACATAAAACAAGGATTTTTCTGTAAAGTAATACAGATTCTCTGTACGGAATTTGCTCCAAATTTCTCCAACAAGGATTAACTTTGTTCTCAGCAGATCTAGTCTTCTTGTTTCAATTTGTATACATTTTAAAGCCATTAGAAATCTTTTATCTATCACAAAATTGCAATTAATTTTCATTATAAAGTATATTATGTGTCCTTCAGAACACATTCACACAAATACATAGTAATTACTTTAAGCCAGATGGGAGAGCACTGATTAAAATCCAGGTCAGAATGATTCTCATAGAAATGAGACCTCAAATCCAAACTGCCTGAAATCCTACCATATACTTTAGACAACAAGTCTGGACTTCATCTGTTATTTTGGACTTGTGAGAGGTTATAACTAGATTGACCAGTGCTAGTCAAGAAAAATCAACAGGTAATGCTTTGTGAAGGAGCATTTACTTCCCTCCTTTTGGGATGACAGTCAAGGGGTCAAAGTAGACAGAAGTGAGAATTCAGGAAACGGCTGAAAGCCCTGAAAGGGCTCATTTATGTGACAAGGTAAAAAGAACTTGATTCTTGTGAACTTACAGCTGGTAAATCAGCAATTCACATAAAGGCAATGTAATTCCCCACAGTGGTGTGTCCTGGCAGCCAAGAAGACCAACTGTGTCCTGGGCAGCAGCAGGCAAAGCATCATCAGCTGGTCAAGGGAGGGGATTATCCCGCTCTGCTTAGCATTGTGTGGCCTCACCTTCACTATTGTGTGCAGTTTTGGGCACTGCAATATAGGAAAGATACTAAGCCATAAGAGAGCGACCAAAGGAGGGCAACAACAATGGTGAAGGGCCTTGAAGGGAAGCTGTATGAAAAGTGACTGAGGTCACTTGGTGTGTTCAGCCTGGAGAAGAGGAGACTGAGGGGAGGCCTCACTGCAGTCTCCAACTTCCTGCTGAGGGGAAGAGGAGGGGCAGGCACTGATCTCTTCTCTGTGGTGACCAGTGACAGGACCCAAGGGAATGGTCTGAAGTTGTGTCAGGGGAGGTTTAGTTTGGATATTAGAAAGAGGTTTTTCACCCAGAGGGTGGTTGGGCACTGGAACAGGCTCCCCAGTAAAGTGGTCACAGCACCAAGACTGACAGAGTTCAAGAAGTGTTTTGATGCTACTCTTGGGCCCATGACCCTTGGGGATGGTCCTGTGCAGGACCAGGAGTTGGACTCAGTGATCCTTTTGGGTCTCTTCCAACTTAGCATCTTCTGTGACTCTGTGAATAACAAATACAACAGTAAATTTTAAAGGAGTAATATATTAAAGTGATACAGAATGGTATAAACAGCATTCATTGGAAATTGCCTCAGGAGTTTATGGGTATCAGAACCAAAATATTCTCTTATTCTCAGAGTTAAACTTTCACAGCAGAATTTAGACAAGAGCATGTGGTGGCATAACGTCGAGAACTTGACCCAGTATCAATTGTGTTGTTTCTGCACGGCCACGAAGTAGAGAACACCAGTGACTGCCATACACCAGCTTGGCAAGCAAGAAGTATTACTCTGGCTCCTGCACTCGGCTCCCTTGTGTGAAGAAACTGACACTGAAGGAAGCTTTTTCAGATGGCAGAGGCCACAGCTGTCATCTAAAACCCTCAGGTCACACTACTTTATACACTGAGGGACAAGAAGACATAACTAGGACAGACAGATCTCTCCAGTCCTGCACTAGGACAAAGAACACAAACACTCACTTATAAACAACAATAATATGACATAAGCATGGTGGAAAACCACGAAAACTAATCTGGATACATGGAATTGCAATTAGGAGAGAACATTTTTTGTTCAGAGAGGTTGAGTGCCTGGAAAAGCAATGTAATAGTATTTTGTTTAAATTCTGTCCTTAGTTACAATGCCACCTGGACAAAAGTTTAGCTAAATTAAACAATCTAAAGAAATATCTATACTCTGCTGCAGTACATCCAGAACACACCAACAGCACCACTCTGTGGATTAATAGTGAATGTTCTGTAAACTCCCAAGTTGCCTTCCTTAGCCTCTGATCAACCACATTAAAGAAAAATGCAAATACATTTTTATATATATTCTTAAATTGAACTAAATGACTGTTTCATTAGTTTCAGTAGTAGAAACCTGGCAGCACTAGAATTAGTGAATATAAATTTATATTGAGAATATAAATTGGCTTGCTTAGTTCATGTATGTGGCATGCCTTCTATTCATTTTACATAATTTCCTTTACTATCAGTGAGAGAGGCTGCATGTGTTGAATTTGTAACAGATGCTTTACACTGCACGAAAATAAGAACTTGACTCTTCAAATCACATCACAGATTTACACTTGTAGCTGTCATTAGTGGTAGCTGCAGCAGAATCCATGACAGGCAGATCAAAGTACTGTAGGAAATTAAAAAAATTAAATACTTAAGCCAGTCTTCAACTGAATTCCTTGAGTCTGCAAAAAATGGGGATCTGGGAAGAAACCAGGGCTGAGGCCAGGAGATGAAACTGCAACAACATGAGCAACTACAAAATTTTCTGTGCAGACTGACTGGCCCCCATGTTGGACACTTCGGCCTAAGAGTCGGCTGTCTGGACTCGACATGAAGTTGAGCTGCAGATGTCAGCCAGTAATCCCACCTGATGGAGCTCAGTGAGATACACGAAATACTTCCTACTTCCCCATCTCTATCTACAGCAGCTTCAAGTGGTAAGTTCTGTCTGTGTGCTAGCCTGCTGCAGTCTTTGTAAATTGCATGGAGCCTTTCACACAGAAACAAGAGGGGGTGGCTACAGGTGTTACACGGTTGTGCTTTTGCAAATAAATTTTACCTTGTGCCATGTAAAACTCGAGTTTATAGAATCATAGAGTATCCTCAGTTGGAAGGGACCCATAAGGATCACCGAGTCCATCTCCTGGCCCTGCACAGGACCATCCCTAAGAGCACACAATGAGCCTGAGGGCATTGTCCAAACACTTGAACTCTGTCAGGCCTGGTGCTATGATCACTTCGCTGGGCAGCCTGTTCAGGTGTCCAAAGACCCTTTGGGTAAAGAAGGTTTTCTACTATCCAGTCTCAATCTTCTCTGATGCAGCTTCATGCCTTTCCCTTGGGTCCTCTTGCTGGTCATCAGAAAGGTTCAAGTACCTTGATAAACTAGAGCAAAAGTATGGGTTCTTGAGCACCTCAAAATTCCTCTTCTCTATCAAGTGCAGACTATAGTCATATATGATTTAAAGTGCAGTTACCTTCTGCATCCCATGATCATAGGCAAATATGACAGGAAGAAAACTGCTATTGTACCACTAGATCATATAGGGCAATTAGTTTCTGTCTGTAAGTCAGAAGGAACTAGATAAAACAAACAAACAAAACACCCAAGCCCATGATTCTAGTTTCAGCTTGGAGTAGTGGCCACCTGCATTTCAGCTTGCCTCTGTTCTGCTCCTCCAATATAGAAAATGAAGTTTCATTAACTTCTCACAGTCCATAAGCATTTCTCCTGCTGTGATGTATCTAAAAGCTTGGGCATTGTATCAGAGAGACAAAATGTCTTTCTTTGTCTGAACATATGTACAGAATATGAACAGCTCTCACCAAGCTTAGCATCTTTATTGGTCAAGTAGATCATTCTGCTCCCATTAATCTGTTTACTATTTTGTAAAGTGTAAATACAAGGCTCAACTTACTGGAAAACCTGCAGGCAGCAGATTTTGCATTGGAATAGACTGGACTTGTTTTGGATCCGAGATGCAGTTAACACTGCCAAGACAATGCACGGCCCCACTGCTGCTAAGGGAGCAGTTTACAGCACTCGGGTTTTTCAGACGCCGGGCCAAATTAGCCAGCACTTTGTTTAAACAAATTGCTAATTACTGTTCTCTCGGCTGCGCCTTTCCTCGATACAAACAAGATTCCTCAACTGGCTCTGCCACACGTCAGTCCTGGTGGAGAGTAGGGGCGTGCCCTGCTCCTGCCCCTTCGCCCCGCGCGGCGGGGCAGGCGCTCGGCCGCCGCCCGGCACGGCACAGCACGGCTTCGGGTTCGGGTTCGGGTTCGGGTTCGGTCTCGGTCTCGGCCTCGGCCTCGGCACGGCTCGGCACAGCTTCGGCCCCTGCACAGCCTCAGCCGCCGCCATCCCCTCTGTGCCGTGCGCGCCGCCGTCGGTGCGGCCCGTGTAGGGCGGGCCCCGCCATTTTAGCGGCCGTGAGGGGCCGGGACAGCCGCAGCCACCGCCAGCCTCGTCCTCCTGGGGGAGGCAGGTGCGTCACCGGCTGCGACGGCCGGCCTTTTGTTGCCGAGTCGTGTCATGGTTGTTAAAATTAGTGTTATATCTTGTAGTGGAGCCTGTCCCTGGTTAGTGGCTGGTCTCAAGGAAGGCGTGAGCTCCTCACAGCGTGTTGCCTGAGGAGGGCAGCACACCTTTCCTAAGTGCTGCCGCCACCGCTGGCGTTTCCTTCACTTTTCGCAGCTCCTTAATGTCACCAAGGGAAAAAACACAGGAAGGTACCAGTTTTCTGACTTACCCCGTGTAAATGACTCTCCAGGTTATTTTCTAAATCTCTGAACTACAGGTTCAAGTTCAGAACAAGATCAATACTGTTCAGGTTTAAGACAGAAAAAAACATATAAATGTATCAAGGGGCTATTTCTCTTTTCCTCCTTCCATGACATGGACTGAACTCAGAACAGTTTATGTTTCTGCAGATTTGTTCTGATACAGCAATGTGTAGAGTTGTATGTGCAGTGATCTGTGAAATACAATGAGGGAGACCTCCCTAAACTCCTGAGATAAATGGATTTTTTAATAGGGCTTTCTTATGCTGACAAGCATTTTTTCATTAACCTGGTCAACTGTAATTACTGTAAATGCAGCGAGTAGTTGTTCTTTGTTATCTAAGGAAGAAGGGCTAATAAGTCAGTGAAACTCATCTTGTGAGTCTGTAAGATTTTTTTTTCCCCCAGGGAGTTGACTCTTTACAACATGTATGTACGCATATCAGAGTTACAGATTTAACAAATTATGAGTTCTGAACTTAATTGCTATTACAGTTTAGCAGCTCTTATCCATTAGCACCTGTTGTGTTTAACAAATACCTGCAAATGAAAAGCAGACTAGCAGAAAACAACTTCCTGTTAGCATATGACTTACAATGCCTGGGCTAGAAATCTCAAGCAGGCTGTATAAAATTTTTTTCAGTAAATAGTTCAACCAAGTCATCTTGAGAAAGCCTCTGTGATTTCTTACTCATATCCTTGTTATCTTGCCTTACTGTTCAAGTTCCTCATTTGCTTTCAGTATCATAACCCCAGCTGTATTCTCTGCCACTTTCCAGACCATCATTTCTTTACAGCTGCTAATGAAAGATCCCTCTGAATAAAGCCTTCTGCTTGAAGAGTTAGAGTGCTCCTCTGAAAGGCCCCTTTTGTGGGTGACCATCTTGTGGATCACAACAAAGACAAGGCACTGGAGAAAAGAAACTGTTCCACTTTGCAGCCATTTCTCTGTCTAATTACTATTCCTCTGTTTTCAAGTGTAATAACACTCTGGTGCAGTGAATGGAACCTTTCAGGGTGAAAAACTACAGCACACCCTCCAGCAACAAAGTAGGCTATAAAGAGTGGTCATAAGAGGTGATAGCTGATTAGGGGTGAGGTGGTACTCAGGTGACCGGGACTGTAATTCACACACACGCCCCTCCAACCAACCTCTTGCAGTACTACCATTTCTATTACATGTTATTGAAAGAGGCCCAGAGTAATCCTCACATTGGCAAATTATGAATTAAATATAATTAAGGATATTTTTCCTGAAAAAATAATCCGTGTGTTTTTTTAATTGATAATTGTTTCCTTATTACTGTTTCTTGTCCTGCCTATGCTTAAACTTGCCCCTGTACCCCTGAAGCCTCAGCATGTGAATACTTGCATTACTAGCAAAGAGAGTACATCCAGCTGGTGCTGGTGTCCATATTACAGCTGCTAAATTTTCTCCATTAAATAACTGCTCTTGAGAACAGTGCTACAGCAGTGTACAGTCAGCATCTATACTGAAAGACTGACAAAATCCAAGGCCTACATCTACAGGGTTGTATGGGTCAATGTTTTATGCCTGTGGTATGAGAGTCATAGAAATAAGTTGCCCTGGAGATTCCCAGCTTGTCTGACCAACGTTCACCCATGGAGCAGCTCTTTTGGAACCCTCCTGAGAACAATTCTCTTCTTTCTGTTGCCATCATTCTTCTTGTCTTGCTCACAGAAGCTAATGTGGGGATAGCACAGTGAGTACTGCAGCTTTCATTCATCCCAAAGGCAATCGTCTCTGTATTCTCTTTGAGTAAATCTCCAGGGATGCATAAGTTCACCATAATTTGCATTTGCTCATGAACAGCATCCCTGTAGGGTTATTGAAATTGCATGGTGTATTATTTGAGTCAGCTTAGCTGAAGGCCACAAAACTCAAAATGTTGTTTAATATTGGCTCTTGGCATTCCTGCCTTGTGTCGAATTTTGCTGTTAAATATATAAATGGAAAACAACTTTTGAGTACAAATGAATTATAGTTCTTGTACTCAGATCCAACAAAAAATTAATTGACCTATGCATTTTATTGTCATGTCCTCCATGTATAAATAACCTTTTGAACAGGAAAATTCATGCATGGGCAGTATAAACTCCTCTGGGGCTTTGTTTTTATTTTCAGTGTGAGTATCTGTGCTGCACTGATTTGATTTGAGCATATGTCTCCATATCATTCAAGTCAATGAGGATCCTGGAGGAAATTCTATTGCAGCAGGATCAGGCATTGAAGAATGTCACTCTCTGGGTAAAGTGACAGAAGACAGGCATGTTTTTATGGTCGAAAGCAACCAGTGCAACTGATCAGTCTGCATACTGAATGCTCACTCTGTCCCCACTAATGGCAAAAAACATCACTGGCAGAAATCAACCTGGATCATTTTTTCCCTTGGAAAATTAACAGGAAAACAATAAGCCTGCTGACAGACAATCTGTAAGGAATGAGAATAGTGAGGTGTAACATATTAATTATTCAATATAAACTGTTCACCCTGCTCTTCCAGCAGGCACTGTCTTCTACTCTTTTTTGCTCTACCTGCATCTGCCTAAAGTCCTGATTGGACAACGGTGCAACTGACCCCACTGAAACATTTTCCAGCCACCTCTGCTTGTTGCATTCATGGTTTAATATTCAGCATACTCAGTTCAGCACTTTTTTCTGCCTGTCTGGTGTCTGTGAAGGCAACATGCTAAGAAGCGTGGAAAATTGAAAAGCACAACTGTGGGGAGTGGGGGGCGATGTGGAGCAGGGTCATCTGTGGCAAGATGCAGCTGGCAAAGAGTTGTGGAGCCTGATCAAGCAGTACATTCAAACCCATACATGTGTCCCAAGAACTTCAGGAGGATGGCTTGTGTGATTATGTTTTTTTCACATAATTAAGGGTGTATTGGGTTCTTAAACTTCTGTATAATACAATAAAGAAAAAAATAAAACCTTTGATAAATCCCCTGCATTAGAAGAAATCCTGCAACCTAGCTATTTGTCTCAAAAAGCTTTTTGCAGTGACTGATGTTCATGTTTTGTAAGTGTACCCTAAAGGCTATTATTCATCAGCAGAGAGTTTAGCACATTCAAATGAGAGACTAAGGGTTTGGAATTGTATTTCTAAAAAACCTTGCATGATCATTTTTTCCCTTGACCAGTTAATATAACTGACCCAGTCATCTCTCTGTTGCTGCCTGTCCTTGCCTCCTTTACCCTTTTTAGCCATGCATGACATGAAGCAGTATATGAACTGACAACAAACCTAGATGTGTGTGTCTTCAGCAGCATCATTTAAATGAGCTACTCTGGCCAAGAGACTCCTGTTTGTCTTCCAGGGACAGATACTGCTATGCACTTACTGCACCTCAAGCTGCAATTTCTCTCTGTGAAGCCAATCAGGCTTCAGTCCTAAGTCTGTGTGTTGCAAGAGAAGCTCTGCCTTGAATATGATTATTACTTGCACCAGGAGAGGTACACTACAATTGTGACAGTGACAGATTGCTGTGTGCTTAACAAAGACCTACCTCCAAGTTGCTTGTTGCACCTGGTGTGTTTAAAATTACTACAGGTTGGTTGGTTTGTTTAGTTGGGATTTTTAACTCGAAGTTCTAAGTGCTTGAATAAATCCAAAGTGGGTGTATTGACTTCTCAAGTGCTACCACGCTTTCACAAAAGGATTTCTCTGACTATTTCCTTGTTTCCAGGCAACATTGCTGAGGAGAAAGATAAATTGAACATTGTGCTAACAGATTGGCATAAAACTTTGACAGCTATTTTTAACAAATGTGAATCTAAATTAGTGCACCAAACAGCTTCATTCAAAGTTTGTGATCTTGGCTACTATAATACCTCTACTTTATTTCTTTTCACTTTTGCCTGAGACACACAATCCACAGAAAGCAATCCAGATCCATAGTTATGGGTAGGGTGATACAGGCAGGCATGGTGCTTGTTAAAAAAATACCTCTGACAGCTCCTTTCCCAAGCTGAGGTTAATGTAGACTAAAAAGACAAACTGATTGTGCGAGCGAAGATAGACAAGTGATGGCAAGAATGGATTCTGTCTGGAGAGAACAGAAACACTGAAATTTAGTTCCTTTTCTCCTTTAAAGGCATTTGGGAGCTCAGTGTCTACACAAGTGTGATCAGGCATAGGTCAAGATAGGAGAACAGCTGTAAGTCCAGTGTTGAGATCAAACAAAAATCCTGCTTCCCTCTAACACAGGAGAACAAAGCTGCATAGGTGGTTCGCTGCACCCACGTGATTTGGCTGCCTGGGGAACGCCCACTTATTCCTTCCCTCTTCTTGGACCTAACTGTTTCCTTCTGCCTGTCAGCTCCTTCCCTATGATTTTTTGCTGTACACACAAAACTTGCCAAATAATCTCCTAATGCCTGTATTATGAGAAAGTCCTTCTGTCTGCTGTTGCCTTAGATGGTAGTCCTGTTGTTTCAACCCTATCATTGTCACTGTCTGAAGTCCCATAATTGTTCTTTGTGCTGAAGTGGAAATATGAATGCTTAACATATGTTGTAACTACATCTGTGATTATATGAGCTGACATAGGTCCTCGTTAACTGGCCAGAAAGATGCTTTCACTTGAGAGCCGAAGAGCAATTGTTTGTGGGTAACTGAGTGCAAGCCCAGTCAGCCAGCACCAATTCTTGACCTCTGTGAGGGACCAAGCAGAGCAAAGCAGGGATCAGGAGCCCTAGCTGAGGGTAGACTTCTCCCAGTCTAAAACAAAAGTGTTAGCTAGTATAGTATATTATCCTATATTAAATATATAATAATGAAACATAATGCAATATTTTATTCTGAGGAACATTTGCTTAAAAAAGGTCAGCAAGAATACTATGTATTGTACCTCAGTGTGGATCTGTAGTGCAAGCAGTTTAGAACAGGTGATCACCACCAAAACCAGTAAGTCGGATGCTCTTCCTTCTGTACTGAAGGCAAAATCCCCAGGAAGTAATTTAATTAGCATTGATGAAATTTCATATCTTCTCTGTGCTGATTTACCTAACTTCTAAGCCTGATTATGGAACGGTAAGATAATCACTGAATGCAAGTGAGATAATAAGGGTCATGCTTGGGATCAGGTTTCAGTGAAGATAAACTTCACAAATCTCTGCTGATCCATTTCTGTTAGCATCATGATACATTTTCTCACTGGTTTATGTTTGTTGTGGTAAAATCTCTGGCTTTAAAGTATTTAAGTGTCTTTACCTCAAATGTGTTAGCAGAAATCTGAA
Source organism: Sakesphorus luctuosus (assembly GCA_013396695.1). Taxonomy (NCBI): domain Eukaryota; kingdom Metazoa; phylum Chordata; class Aves; order Passeriformes; family Thamnophilidae; genus Sakesphorus; species Sakesphorus luctuosus. The sequence continues at coordinate 47,870 of VWZD01012465.1, forward strand.
CTTGTCATACTGAAAAACTGTTGTGCCCTAGTATATGTATCATATTTTGGTAGACATTAGCTATAGGACTTCCATACTGAATACTACTAGAGAAACTAAGATGATCTTATTTCTGAAATGCTTAGTGCTCTAATTAAAGACTCTGGATGATAAGACAGTGTACAGGTCTCCTCTTCCCTCTCCTGATGTGACAATTCACACCTGCAGGTCCTGACACTGGGTCCTGACAACACAGCCCTCTATTGCTAGTATGTGAGGGTTCTCAGTTTACCAAGGTCCCTCAAGTGGTGGTAGTTGGAGCTGTTCTTGGCATCCCATCACTGCTAATACGTAATCCACCTAGGTGATCTAGGGAAGCTAGTTGATGCAATCCTTTTGGATTGCAGTAAAGCTTTCCATTCTATCTCTCACAGGATCCTTCTGGACAAAATGTCCAGCACACAGCTGGATAAACTCATCATGTGGTGGGGGAGCAATTGGCTCAGAGTTGAGCACAGAGGGTGACAGTGAATGAGGTAACATCAGGCCTGTCACTAGTGGGCTTTCACAGGGCTCCATCTTGGGCCCTGTGCTCTTCAACATCTTCCTAAATGACTTGAACACTGAACTGGAAGGGATCCTGAGCAAGTTTGCAGATGGCACAAAACTGGGAGGAGGTGTTGACTCCCTGAAAGGCAGGGAGGTCCTGCAGGGAGACCTGGAAAAATCAGAGGACTGGGCAATCACCAACCATGTGAAGTTCCACAAGGGAAAGTGCCGGATTCTGCACCTGGGATGGGACAACCCTGGATGTTCATATGGACTGGAGAATGAGAATGAGATGCTGGAAAGCAGTGCTGTGGAAAGGAACCTGGGGGTCCTGGTTGATGACAAGTTGAATGTGAGTCAGCAGTGCCCTGGCAGCCAAGCAGGGACAGCCATGTCCTGGGGGGCATCAGGCAAAGCATCACCAGCCAGTCAAGGGAGGGGATTGTCCTGCTCTGCTCTGCACTGGGGTGGCTTCACTGTGAATATTCTGTGCAGTTTTGGGCACTGCAATATAGGAAATATATTAAACTATTGGGAAGTGACCAAAGGAGGGAAAGGAACATCAAGAAGGGCCTTGAGGGGAAGCCATAATGAGAAGCTGCTGAGGTCACTTGGTGTGTTCACATGGGGAAGGGGAGACTGAGGGGAGACCTCATTGCAGTATCCAACTTCCTGCTGAGGGGCAGAGAAGGAGCAGGCACTGATCTCTTCTCTGTGGTACCCAGTAACAGAACCTGAGGGAATGGTCTGAAGTTGTGTCAGAGGAGGTTTAGTTTGGATATTAGAAAAATGTTCTTCACCCAGAGGATGGCTGGGCACTGGAAGAGGCTCCCTATGGAAGTGGTCACAGCATCAAGCCTGGCAGAATGGTTTGGGATTGTTAAAGAATGATTTGAATGATACTCTTGGGGATGGTTCTGTGCAGGGCTAAGGGTTGCACTCAGTGACTCCTGTGGGTCCCTTCCAGCTTAGCATATTTTGTGATTCTGTGATTTTAGCTGAGAATTACTTGCTTTTTCTTTTTTTCACTTCCTTTTTCTGTGTTCTTTGACAGCTTGTTTGTTGTATAAGAGTGCTGCAATATCTTCATCTTCTTCTTTTTTGCCCTATTTCATGGAAACAGATTTAATGTAATTGCTTCCAAGTAACAATGAATGAGAGAATGTCCACTATGACCATTATTAAAAGGAATGTGTTCTTCATTATTACAAGAGGAAAACACAGATATCTTTTAGCCCTGTAGAATTTAAACCACTTAAAATAAGGGTCAGTTTGGTGGCTATGGAAAGTGTAACTATTCTGCCCTCTAATAAAAGGGATGTACCAGGCTGTCAAACTGGTGTGATAAGACTTATGAAAGCAGAACAAAAGTGTAAACCATGTGTGGGGGAATGCACTTTTGCAGTCTCTTCAAAGGATGGGCTGTCCAACAAGACAAGAACAGCTGTATTTTTGGTGCCATTTCGAAGTACTGTTTATACAGTGATCAGAACATGAATTCAGGAATGAGCACTCTTGCTTAGGTGGTAAGGCAGTATGAGCATCTGATGTCCATGACTTATCTGGATGTGTGATACAGAAAGAGCTGTAATTAATCCTAGCAGAATATTAGATGTTCTTTATAAAAAGCCAAGTTTTCATGTGAATGTGGAAATATGGCATAACATATTAATGCCTTATATTAAATTAAAATAAATTATATTATTTCCCATGTTAAAGTAGAAACTGTGGATCTGTTAATTGCTTTTAATACGGGGGAAAAGTTTTTACATTCTTTCGTAAAACTATAGAAGCTTTTGAAAACATTTTAAGTGCTGAATAAGTCTGTATGGGTAGTATCATTTTTATTTTTAAAACAAAAAAAATACTTTTGAAGAGTTGAAAGTGGAAAAATAAGCTTTGTTACTTAATCTTAGTGCTTCCATGGACAAGACAACATGGTCTGGAACATTTAAAGCAGACATAAAACATTAATAGAGAAATTGGAAAGACAAGAGAGTCCTTTCCTCAGTCTGTGGAAATTCTTTTTCCCACAGTTGGTATTAACTGATATAGGCAGGTACATAGAACCCAAGGCCTCCCATGTTTAAGTTTTGAATTTAGAATATGCAGCCTCACTTCAGATAGTTATGTGCTCAATCCAAAGTTAAATTCTTACTGGTCTTAACCTTCAGAGGCACAGGTCATGCATAGCTCCCTTTTAATGCCAGTGGAAAATACTCATCTCTCTTAAATATGAGTCAAAATGCATGGGAAGTTCAGCAGCCCTGTAGTACCCAAGATAAGTGTCAACTAAGTAGGCTGAGTGGTGGATGGCCTCTGAACCACTCCTTGAGCAACACTTAGTTTAAACAGACTGCTTAATTTTGGAAAAGTACAGATACCACATTGAAATAATGCTTCATTTGCTGTAAAATGCTTCATGTGGCCCTGCTTCAAATAATCAGTTTGCTGTATGTAAGAAAATAATTTTGTTCTTGCACTCCTCTCTCTCTGTCAAGAATAAAGAGGGCGGTGGGTGGCAGAGCAGCACATCACAGGGCAGGAATCAAGTAGCACTGGCAAAGAACGGGTGAGCTCAGCCTAAGACAGAAATTCTTGCATGAAACATGGTTCTTAAATGTGTCCGTGTGTTTGGGATTCAGAGAAAATGGTACTTTGCACTGAGTATTCAGGTTGTTTCTTAATTATTCTAAATTGGCTGCCCTATTTTTAAGTAAATTATTTGTTTTTAAAGATAAGTAGTGATTTTAAAAGAATTTTCTTCTTTCCTTGTCTTTACCTGCTTAATGTACCAAAGAGACAGATATAATACTCGGTTTCCTGAGAATCTAAGGCAGAAAAATAGTGAGATGCTGGTTAGGCTTCTGATGTGTTGTTGTATTCAGCATAGTGTGAAGACCTCTCACCAGGAGACTGTGTAGCAAGCCTTTTTTTTTTGTGCTGAGCAGAGTGGATTAAAGATTACACAGATACTTTCTGTCACTGGAGCATTAGATATTAAATTAACTTCTGCTTTTCCTGAAATAAATTCAATTTTTGCATTAAACCATGAAAATACCAGTTTTTAGACACTCTCATCTATTTATCTGCAGGAGGAATATTTTTAGTGGAAATATATGTGTTTCATTGGTAAAAAAAAATACAAACCTGTTCTACTTTCAAACCTTAAAAACCAAGTTTCTTTCATATCTGTACCACAGGCAGCTGACTTCCTTCATGGCCCAAGTTCCATGAAAAATACTACCTTCAGTCATAATTTGCCTTTTTCTTTCCTTGTCTTCCTTAAAGACTTCTTAATTGTTCTTCCTAATAGTCTTTATCCTGAAGCACGTGGTACCTGGAAAGGTGCTTCAGCAGCAGAGAGGAACAGGTTCAGTTGAAAGACTGAATTGGATGCATGTAGCAGCCTAAAATGCTTTTTAAGGGAGTGGAAAATAAGATCAGTTAACTGAGAAGTCTGTTCTGGGTGATGGGATTGATCCATAGCTTCCCAGTAGCTAGGTGTAACTAAGGAAGTGAACATTGCATGAGTATTCCACACGTGTTTTCCATGTAGCAGAGGAGGAGGGGACATAGGGAGGGGTTTAATCTTCCTTCTTCCTGCGAGGCTTGGGGGAGCAGGAGGAGCTTGGACGGTCCCTTGTTTCTGTTGGTTTCCCTAGCCCGGGATGTGGTGAGAGTGTATCATTGCCTGTTCTCCTCCTTTCTCACAGTTCTTCGATTGTATTTGTCTGTTTCATTTGTTCTGTTTTGGTTTTGTCCCTCCTTATTTCTTGTTACCCATTCCCTCCTCCCTTTTCCCCTGGGATGGGGCCCCTCACAGTGTGTACAAATTGCATACGTGGTTATAAATGTTAGGAAAAACAATATAATTCTTTTTTTTTTAATCCATTTCAGTTTCTTTTGAGTTCTTTTCTTTTTTCCAGTTTTTTCCCCCTTTGCTGGGAAGACTTTGGGAGGAGGGAAGAGGGCAGTCCAGGGTTGGTAAAAGAACTAGGCCAAACCTGAGACATTCTGTTTTGAAGGAAAATCAGTATTTAGGAAAGAAATAGAGCTACATTTCTGCGGGATGGAGCACTGACATTGTCCTGCACTCTTCTCCGGAGAAAAGTGCATGAAGAACAGTATCTTTACCTTATACTATCCTGTAGTCAATTGCAGTACACAGGGTGCAGCCCTCAAAGCAAGACTGTCTAGGTGCAAGTGGAAAATGCTACAGAAATTCCATTTGTCAACATAAAAACATGTCCTAGTAAAACAATTTCAGTAATGCTAAATGACTTTTATCCAAGGTTTGTTTCTCAAGGTTGTTTCAGAAGGTATTAACCAAGGATACTGATTTTTTAACTTCCAGTGCAAGAACATGTACATTTCCAGTAATCTTTGCATTGAGAAATCCACTTACAGAGATCATTGGGAGCAAAATACACAGGTGTTCTTGGAAAGCAGCTATGCCATGCAAGTATCTGGACTGTATATTTAGGTCAAACTGTAATAGGAATTTCTAATTTTTCTGAATTTCTTCCAGGGAATCACCATAAAATAGGAATTAGTTTTTCTTGGTTTGAAATAAACAAAAAAGATTTATAAGAAAGGAGTGAAAAAAATAATAAGAAAGAATATTATTGCAACCCTACAGATAGCTAGGAAAAAAGTGTACATAGCACATCACATATTGTATCACGTCATCTTTATTATATTAATTATGTGAAGAAAGACTCCAGATTATATGACCTTGTCTGTTGCCCACAGTTCGAGACAGAATGACTCAACTCTGAGAGCGAAATTGCTGTGCAAGATCCTGAACAAAGTAATGCATATTAATGATAAGAACGGGACAGTTTAAAAAGCATACTTTGATATTCTTGCTTGGGCCAAAGTCTCATTGTCACTGACTAACAAATCAAATGCACTAAGGCTGACTCATGTCTAGGAGAAGAATACAGTTTTATAGATATGAGGCAAAGTTTGTATTTCAAAACTAGGAATTCCCAAGTTTGTGTAGCTACAGCTAACTGATCCAGTAACCTGAATCTTACCAGAATTCTCTTCTTTTTCCACTTTAAAAAGTTGCAATTAATGAAGTGTCCTAGTTCAGCAAGATGGGACCAGTTTATCACTGTGTGGGTGTGACCAAAGCTGTCTATTCTAAACCCTCTATGCCATTTCTCATGAACTGTTAACAATGGACCATTTGCAGCAGCTGCCCAGGGCACACCCAACCTCTCAGGATGTAAGGTGGGTGTGAAAGGCACCTGTGAGATAAGAGCTATGATAACTCCTTTCCAGGAAGTCGTTAGTACCTCCACACCCAGCCTGAGGTGTCATGTCTGCTAATGGGCTATCAATGATTCCCAATACCCCATGACTCACAGAGTGAGATCACCCACATTACACAGGGTGTAATTCCCTGCCCTGAGGGAGGTACTGGGCAGTCCCACCTGGACTTGAGGGGATATAATCTTTGGGGTTTGGGGACTTGGGGAACCACTCATCAGATCCAGAGGAGGACCAGGACCTTGACAGGAGGGGACCACCACTCTCAACCAGACTGTGACCACCATCTACACCAACAGGTTTTTCACTTCGACTTTGGACTCGGGGGAATCACGTGGGTTTCAGCACAGGGGCTAAAAAACACCATTGTGTTTGTGCCCCAGGGTGCTGGGTTATACTTCTAGGTTTTGTGGGTTAAAACCAATTTCTCTTTGTATCATTGCATTTATTGTAATATTGTTATTAATGGTAACTCTGACTTATAATCTCTTTTGTGTTGGGTTCATTTCTCCTGGCGGTTTACCTTTAAACCAGCACACGAAGGAAGACTTTGACCTTTGGTGTTCCACTTCATAAAAGATTCCTGAAATCCCTATGAGGAGGGATGTACACCTTACTTGTTAAAAACCTACATGGTCTGATTTACAGTTCAGCTAAAAAATTTTATGTCTCTTGATTTTGCACTCCTAAGAGCACAATATCAGCATATTTTATGGTGAAGCACAGAATGAAAGACTGTCATATGAAGCCCGAGAAAACAACAGCACTATCTCAAAATATGTGTTTACTGAGGAGTCCAAGCCCATTGAAAAGATTGACATAATAGAAATATGCCCCTCTAGTATCCTCGTGGCTTAAAAATTATTTGGATATCATCAGCTGCTATTGTCAATGCCATAGATATGTTGCCATGACATTTCAGTTGTCTTTTTTCATTATCTAATTGCCCCTTGGCCACTTAAAGAGCCATCAATAAAAAAATGAAACAAAAGCAAGCTTTGAACCATATATTGGCACACTACACTTTGGAAATATTGCACAAATATTCTTTGATTAAACCATAACTTAGTGGCAAGTAATTACTTGCATAATTTGCTATTCCAGAATGTGTAGAATGTGAGCAGAACATTTTAATTACCAGCTAAGGCCTTTGGTCTCCAGTTTGCAGTACATCCAATTGTTGTATATCCAATTTATCAAGGCTAGAGATGCTCATACAACAATTCCACACACTATATATCATAAACTTAAGAAATTTTGCAATTAATGAACCAAATGAGTGTGGAAAACTGCCTGTGATTTGCTCTAATCCTTTGTTATGAAAGCCATATATGGCCTCTGGAATTCCTGTAGCATTCTTGTGTGTATTTCGTTATGTTTCTGAGCTGACAAACATTTTAACCTGTATTTTGTAAATAAAAAAAAAAGAGTTCTGTTTCTAAAAGGGGAAAAATATCAGCCATAGATAGTCTAAAATGCTCTTCACCTTCAATTGTAACCCTTATGATTGGCACAGAGCTCCTCTTTTAACCTTCCCTGTACACTGTCATGTGAAGTGCACGGGATAAACAAAAGTGCCTTGTTCTGTATACTAAATTTGGGGATACTTTTTCATTCAGGTCCCACTCTATATGTGAATATAGTATATAGAGTGGATGCAGTATAGATAATGAATACAATATATAGTTCCTTTTTAAAGTTTTTTTTTTAAATGTAAGCCAAAAGACTAAGCCAAAGAAGGAGCAACTGATATTAATCTTTCAATTTCTAACCTTTATCATTCTCCGCAGTGAAGCAGGCATATGAATATTTGTTTCATTAAAGAAGTTCAAGGCATTTTCCTATGCTTTCGGGGTCTGCTCCGGAGTATCATTGCAAGGATTATGCTAAATGGGCCCAGTAAAACACTGAGAAAGAGAACCCAAGATCAAAATTAGTGTTGGTATAGAGGTAACAGCAGCCCTCTATCAGTTCAAGAAACTAAACATGCAGTTAAAACACGGCATTCCCTAATTTTGACCTGTTGCTGATCTGTTTTCCATCTTTTCTAGGACTGCTCTAATAGAAACTCATGAATGTTGAAATACTACTCTTTTACTAGTTTCTCCCCAGCTTTCTCTTTTTAACATAGATTCTTCTGACATCTGGATCCTATCTCATGAGATATGCCACATGTCTTGAAAGGAAAAGCTGTGTAACAGTCCTGGCTCAGCACTTGCTAGTGGGGCCTGGAGAGCGTAGCTCCTAGTAGGCTTTCCACAACTGCAAGGTAGTGTATTGCAGTTCTTTGTTGCCCTGTGTAGCCAGGCTGTCCTGTTGATATCTACTGCATTTGACACCATCCATAGAACAGGAAAAGGATGTGTCCCTGCAAGTACCAGGATAACTCTGGGCAAGGCTGCAAATACCTATCTGCAAAAAATCTATCTTCAGCTTTCAAGAAATTAGATGGTATTCATGTAGGATACAGAGAATCTGACAATCAAAAAAGGCAAGGTCCTGGAAGTAAAGTCCAGCTTTGGAAGTACATAAAATGGATCAGAAAATACAGAAGATGGAGAAACGGGAACATACGTTGTGTTGGAGTCATGGTTTAGAGCCAGGCAGGAGGCTGTGGGCTAAGGGTGGGGGATCTGAGAACAAAGCCTTAGTTTGGGAAGATGCACCATATGTCACTAGGGCTGATAGATGTTTGCTTTTTTTCAGAAGTATTTGTGCAAGTTACATGGCTTAGCAGCAGCTTTTTTTGTCAGCAAGTAAATAGCCCTTGAATGGATTTTTCTTTTGTAAGGTCTTGTCTAACTTTCTTCCCATTGTAGTTACCCAAATCAGAAGAGATAATAAGCATAGTAGCATGAAGCCCTGTAAAATCACAGCTATTTCATGAGAAAGTCTTCTCTGAAATGCAGAAATAGAATAGAGACAGTACAAACAGAAAGTAATGTCCTTTGTTCTGTCTGGATATGACTTTGTGCTCAAGCTACATTTTCAGCCAAAACAGAAGTTTGTACTGTATAGAGTAGAAGCACTTATGATGAAAGCCAATTATCTGTATAGCTTTCATCTCTCTGTAACACCAGACCTTTCTTGAACTTACATTACCTTACTCTTCTAAACTGCTTTCTGTCCAGCAGAGTTTTTCCATAGCAGATCTGCTATGATAATGTTTTGTATTGATGTGTACAAAGAATTTAATTTTTGTGATAATATCTCTTGAAGGCAAAATATACACAATGCTGGGTTTTTTCCTTTTACCAGTATGAGACTGGTAGGTCTTAAGGGAGAAATGCCTAATCCAATGAAAATCTTGCATCTGTCTAGTAAACAATGAATTACAGTGTGAGTGGTAGGATGTGGCTGCAATTACAAAGAAATATCCAGGTTAAAAAGGAGCCTGTAACTCCATAAGTATTTTTTTTAACAATCAGGCTAAAATACCTAGCCAAGAGATGGACAATGTGTTCTTGAGCCAAGTAGTCAGTCTAGACTCAGAAAAGCTAAAACTGGGCCAGAATACAAAGTTAAATGTTGGTCAGACATAGCCATAGTTAATGTTGCCATGGTTTCTGCTCAAGACTCATGACAAATGTTTACAAGGCTTTCTTACCTCCAGGCATGCTGTGTCAGGATGGTCAAAGAACAGCTGCAACTTTTGGGATGTTGCCAGCCAAAAGCCTTTGCTACCTTCGTTTCTCCTCTGTGTCTCCCCTCTTGTGAAATGACACATTTCTGTAAGATCTGCTGCTGGGGTTGATATCATTAGGGCAGAAGAACCACCATCCTTCACAATGACCTTCTATCATTGTTTTGTGTGCAAGTTTTCTGTGCTCTACAAAGCTAAATGGTTGCTACATCAGTGTGCAGTAACCCTTGCCAGTGTACAGCAGCCTCTAAAGCAAAGACAGGATTAAAGAACAGAAGCAGATCTCAACTAGTCTTCCAAGATGAAAAGACACAGACCAGGCTTTAATTACTCAGGTAAAGCTTAACCCCTGCTTTGTGAGCTGGGTAAGTAGAGACAGAGTCTAGTGAGAGTTCTTGGTGCTAGCAGAGCCCCATGCAAGGACATTCACCCAGCTGAGAACTTTTAACAGGCTTGGGAAGCACATTGCAAAAGCTGGTTTGTGTGATGGCACATGGGAAGCTGGAGGTCCAGCCTGATTTGTAGACAACCTGCTCAGATCTCTGCACTGCCTTTCCCATGGCTCAGGAAGATGGAAGCAGTTTGTGGCTTCTCTGGTACTCTGTGAGGATTATAAAGGTTTTTTTGAGTTAGGAAGGCTTTGGGGGCTGCAGGCAGCCCTCTAGGCCTCAGTAGGCTGGTACCTTTTGGTACAGGATGAGAGCACTGAGAGTTAATTAATCCTGTGAGAAAGACTAGCAGGCTAACTAAAACAAAATGAGATAAAGAGGATTTGAGAGAAGCAAGCATGGGAGTAGAATGTAGGGAGACAAATTTCTCATAAAACAAAGGTGCATCTGGACAGGGAGTAACATCCAATTAGAAGATGTAATAAAGTTTATGGACGCTGCTATTCTACCTATGGCTGCTGGCCATGGGTGGGATTGTACAATATACACTCTGTAACTTGTAGTTAGAGAGTACCTTTTGCTTTTTGCTGTTTTTTCTATTTTCTTTCTTTTCCCTTCTTCATGGTGTGATATAATAAACTATCTTGTGTGTGACACCTGCAGTCAGTGCTCCTTTTTTGGCCGCCACAACCTAATTACAGCCACAGTACTCCCCACTCCCTGACATGTAAATGAACTTCCTTTTCACTGGGCTATATTCTGGGTTTGTCTCTGCAATTTTGTCTTCCTGGTCTTCCAGAAAAAAAGGCTGGAAGATCAGAGGTGTGATGAATTTATTTAATCCTTCTGAGTTTTTAAGTAAAGATTATTCTTACCTGTTAGTTCTTTTTTTGGAGTTTTTTTCTGGAGTCAGCTGTCTTTGTCCACATTAACAAAGTGAATGCACTTCTTCTCCCACACATTACCAAGGTGTAACTTCAAAATACAACCTTGCTACAGGCAGGTGCAAGCCACTAGCAAACATACATTAATCAGTTAGGCAAGTTTTTAGAGCCAGTGTTCACAGATGTTGATTCATATAGGACTGCTTCCTGGTTAGTATGCAAAGTGGGCACCACATAACTAATTTGTAGCACAGCACCTTTTATTTAATGGTAAACTTCAATAAAAATGTTCGTTAGCAAGCCACATGTAAATGCCTTTTTGGATGCAAGTGAAAGGCTGAAGGTTATGAGAAGAATTCAGGCATGCGGGCAGATGGAGTTTACATAACTAGATCATGGAGTCATAGAATACCAAGTTTGGAGGGGACCTCAAGATCCAACTTTTGGCAAATGCAGAGTCTAGCACCTTGTCCAGCTGAATCTTAGAAGTGTTCAATGTTGAGGTATCCAACACTCCCCTGGGAAGATTGTGTCAATTGCTGACTGTTCTCATTGTGAAAATTTTTCCTCCTGTGTCTAATTGGAATCTCCCCAGGATTAAGTTGGACCCATTACCCTTTGCCTTTTCTGTGTGACTCCTTTTATAAAGAGAGTCTCTTTTCTTTGTAGTCAATCCTTGAAATATTGGAACAATCCCTAACACCTCTGGAAACAGATGAAACTACAGGCTATTAGCTATTATAGCCATCTTTCATGGCTATTTCTAAAGCATGTCAGGAAACAAGGGATCTTGGAAGTGTTTCTCTACATTTTTACTGCCACAAATACTGTTCCCAATATGGTGGGTACAACAGTCACCATCTCTCTTAAAGACAAGGAATGTTAGTAGAAGAATACTTGTGGCCTGTTGTGGGAGGTTTCCTATGGTTGTAGGAAAGGGAGATCGGCTCCCACTTCCCTTGGCCCCTAGATGTGCCACAATGATGGGACGAACAATGACACAACTAGGAAAGAGGATGAAACAGGAGCAATTTATTGGGGTAGAGCACCCACTCCAATAGGGTAGTGGGGAGAAACTTCCAGAAAAGGGGGTGGTTCCCCAATCCCCATTGGATGAGAAAGGGATTGAGAAACACACCAATCAGAACATAGAGTTAACAACCAATAGAAAGGCATATTTAACAACCAATAAGAAACCAGATACAACAGCCAATAAAGGACCACAATAGACTAAATGGTGGGAAAATGGTCCTAGAGGGTTATGGGACTAAGAAACTAGGATGGGGGTGACTAAAGGAAAAATACAGCTGGGACGCCCTGACAGTTTTATTTAAACTGCATCATAAGCCAGAAAACATCTTTAAACAGCTGTCCAACGATAAGACAACCCCAACCCGTGAACCAATCCTAAACTCAGAACTGTGACTGTAACCAAGAAGGCAAAAGATCCAATTGAACTGATGTTGGTATCAACTTTGTTTGGGTCTTTCTCATCTGGCATCTGGTTTCTTGCAAAACACATATAATTAGCATATAATTAGCTGTTCCCCAAGGCTAAGTTGCTTTGGGGCACACACTGGATCTTTTCATCGTCTTTCATTACTCACTAGGTATTTCTGGGCCTTTGAGCAAAAACAATCCCACCAATGGGTTTGTTTTGGCCTGAGGGAGCAGCAATCCAAACAGATTTCTCTAGCATGCTTCTCAGGTGAATTGCTGGAACTTTGTCTCCATTTACTGTGTGGAGGGATTCTGCTTGGGCAGGACCAGCTCAGTTGACAGAGCTTCTGGTGTTAACTAGCCAGGTGGCTTTGGCTAAATACTTATCTTAGTTTTTGAAAGTTTCTCCACCTAGTGTTTTTAGGGTTGTTTTTAGCAGTCCATTGCACTTTTCAACTTTCCCAGCAGCGGGTGCATGATAGGGAATGTGATATACCCATGCAATACCATGCTCCCGTGCCCAAGTGTCCACTAGATTATTTTTGAAATGCGACCTATTGTCTGACTCAATGTGATTTGGAGTACCATGCCTCTACAAGACTTGCTTCTCAAGGGGCAGAATGGTATTTCGGGCCGTGGTATGTGACACTGAATATGTCTCTAACCATCCAGTAGGCAAGTCCATAATCTACCAAGTACACCTGATTAGGGTTCTTGTAACTCAGAAGGAGGTTTGCGGCCTTGATGTCTCCATGAACATATTCATGCTCATGGACGAATTCCAGAATATCAAGTATTCTCAGACCTAATTGTAGTACAGTTTTACGGGGAAATTGCTTTGCATTCTCTTCATATATCTTCTGAAGATCTCTGCCAAATCAGTCTATTATCATAAATCAATAACTTTTTCTATTTTCTTCATGCAAGCTAAAACCCCAATATTTTGGTGCACCTATACATTTCAGTTTATGGGACTTATTCCACAACTGAATTTCATCTGGCTTAGCAGCTCACATGTAGAACTTTAATGTCGGGGGAGAAGGGGTGAGAGAGGGTCCTTAGTGGGGAGACCCTCTCGTCCTTCTTAGCGGGTTGCCCCCAGCACACAAACCCAGGTTCTGGCACAGAAGTCACTGATTACTTCTCACAGAGATATGGTCAATGCTTCAAACTTTATTAAGAAACGAACAGGGCTAATATACTTTCTCGAACTGATCATGCACACAATAACAACTGGCGATTGGCCAGCTATAACTGTCCACACGCTCAAGCAGTGATGCTGATTGGGCGGAGGGTGGCATCCACGCAAACAGCCACGAGGAGCTGAGGCCGTTGTGGACTGGTCTGCCCCAGCTTCGTGGTTGTTTACCTAACTGTCAAACTCCCCCAAGGGCGCAGTATCCTTGGCCAGCCTTTCAGTAATAAGCAGGGGATTGTGCATACAGGCTTCTGCTAATATGCCATAGCCAGAATTCTCAAACCATGCTTCTACACTTTAACTCGGTAAAAAGAGGTCCATTCTCACTGGATTCCACTTTTGCAACATAAGGGGCATCACTGCCAGCCTTCTTTGAACAATTAACATCAGCACAGTATAGACGTCTAAAGCCTCCCTGCCCTATAGGGACACTTAATTTCCATTATTTTCTTGATATATGCTAGAACCTCCCCCACAGTAAACAATTCAGCAAGTTTCCTCTTTGCAGGGGCTCTTTTCTCTTTTTCCAGCAGTCTTCTAATTATATGGCATTTTCCGCCACAGAAGCAGGCACTGGCTCCAAGTACCTCCAGCAGGCCAAGCCCAGCGCTGCTCCTTCCTCCCAGTCAGAAATTCCCACACTGCCCACATTATCCACCAATTGAAAACTTGTCTTGGTTTTGTCCTGGCCTCCAGCTCGAGCCACCTCCCCCAGCCCCCTCCTTCTCTCCCTGTTCCCTGAAACAGGGAAAAGGAAAAAGAGGACTTGAAAGAAGCTGAGCCAACTCAATATATATATATATGTATGTATATTCTCTAAATACCTACAATTATATGTATACAATTTGCACCCACAATAGGGAAAAGGGAAAGAGGAAGGGAAAAGGGAAGGGGAAAACAGGGGTGACAAGAAGAGACAAAACAAAAAGACCCAATGGGTACAGAAGAACACTCCCACCTACCCACCAAGCAAACTAGTAAAACACAATCCCACCACTACTCTTAAAAGAAAACTAGCTTTTTTTTTCTCTCATTTTGGGGGAGGTCTCACTCACACTATTTCCCCGATTCTCTCCTTGGCTCTGATAAGGGACTGAGCAGCAACAGCGAACTCTCTGCCCTCTACCTTCACCGGAACCTTAAGTGAGCCTAAACCCCTTATCTCTCATCTCTTATCCCGTGGGAGGGGAAAAGAATGGATGAGGAATACCTAGGAAATAAGCTCCTCCCTAGTTACATCTGGTTTCCAAGCAAAGGCCTGGTCCAAACTATTACAGCAGCCATATTATTGTTCTGTCTGTCATTCCTTGGCATAATATTTTCTAGCCCTGTGTCATCATCATAGATCCACTTTTTGTAGTAACTTTTCCACTGATTATATCCATGATATTCTCCCACAAATACTTACTGTATATCCTCTGATAACTCTGCAGACTGCAGGACAGTGGCTGAGGAAGCAGGACATGGGAGCGTGACAAATACAGCAAGAATTCTTAGAAGAGAAGGATGACAATGTCAGGGGTTCTATGCGGTATTGGGGGGTAGGAGAGACGGTCTCTGCAGCTCCCTCGGAGACAGGGAGCACAAGAGAGAAATGTTCACTCAGGGAGACTTGTGGCAAGAACACTTTATTGCACAATCACAAGGCTTTTATAGGTTTCTAAGGGGAAGGTGCTGGAACTTGAACAGGATTGGGTAAGGGCTCCAGAAGGGGAGTGACTTGGGTGCTCTGCTAGCGAATAGGGAAAACAGGAATAGGAACCCAGGATTGGGAATAGATGTGTGAGATAATCAATGCGGTTAGAGGCGGAAACTGACAGGAGCGGCAGGTGTGGAGCCCATGGCTACATCGGTATCTCAAGGCAGGATAATCCCAACATGGTGCCACCCTGGTCTGGACCGATGAGGGAAGCCCTGGCTGGTCCTGGCTGCTGACTGCCGTGGCAGCAGTGGCAGCCACACCGATGGCTGCTTTGGGAGCAAAGGGGGGCAGGGACACACCCCAGGTGGGACAGTCCAAACCAGGGAGACAATCCCCCGTGCTTCAGTGGCGTGGTGACTCATCAGGAATAATGCCTCAGGCGGAACACACAGGAGGGGTGGCAACCATGCAGGGGGTGGGTGACAATAAAACCTTTTGAACTGAAACCCATACAAGTAAAATGCAGACCTTTCAAACTCCCACCAACAAAGTCTTTCATGTTTGTAGCTGGTACAGTCCAGGCTGTTTGCCAGCGCCATTCTCTGTGTAGGTCTGTATCAGAACTTGTTCTTTCCATATTTCATAGTCCAGTTTGTTCCTCACAGGGTTCTGGTCAGCACACATTGCTGTACCAGTCGTGCCTGGCTAGCTGCTGACATACTTCTCATCTTGAGCTTGCACAGAGAGCAAACTTGCCTCTTGAACTTCTTACTTTTGGGAGTAAGAAAAGTGTCTCTGCTTTAATTGTGTATCCTAAAATAAGCTGATCATCTTTTTGATGACAGTACAGGATTTTGTTTCCAGGAGGAAGAAAGTAAAATTGTTGTAGTTTTGGATCTTAAAGAAATTCTCTCTCCCTATCAACACAGAATTTGGGACCCAATACCCAACCCCCATGCCACTAGATAACAAAAGCTAACTGCTTTGAATTCCAGCTTGATTGCTGAGGAGGTAAGCGGGGAGGGAGAGGATTCTCTGAACAGGGTGGGACATCACTTTTTGGCCAACTGCAGCGAGAGGAAGCTACCGTTTTGTTGGATTTGGGGAGGTGTTTGGAGGGAGCTGAGTTGCCCTGGTTTTTGGCTACCCATGACCCCAGCTCAGCTCTGGTGCTCTGTGCTGTTCATCAGAAGATGAGGGAAGGGAAAGCCATGGCCACCGCCTTGTGTTCTTGCTACAGATCCCTTTCCTGAGCCAGCTTTCCATCTGCAGAGGAGTGAGCATCACCACCACCAGCCCCTGTCCCTAGCCTCTTGTCCNTAGATTTCAAAGCTGTGGTGATTTGGGGGGGGAAGTCCTTCTTTACTCGTCCATATAAATATCTTAGTTTTCTTCTAAACTAAGACAAAAATATTTCACCTATTTTAAAACAACACTAAATGAGCCCCACTCCACTATCCCTTTTTAGAAAAAACGTCTGTATTGGAAATTTACTATCATTCTAACTGATGCAAAGTGTTTTTTCTGAGAGCAACTGCACTATATGTACTTACAGATCAAAAAAACCCCATGGTTTATGGTGAAAAGATGCTACCAGCTTCACTTTGCTTGAAAAGTTAACTTACCACAACAGGAAAAAAAATGTGTATTTTCTAACAAGTGCTTCACTTTTTACTATCAAATTGTGCTGGAAAATCTCAGTGAACAATACTTGAACCTATGTAAAATGCCCCTACTAAAAAATAAAAAACACATAACTTGTGTCTTCCTGCTTTCCTGTATTTATGTGCCATTCATTTTCTCAAAAACAGGCATAAATAAATACTATCTCACATACAATACTATTCTGTTTCAAGAGTGTCAATTAGAGAGCTAGAATTAAAGTATTTGCTTAATTTGAAAGGAATGTTGACTATCAATGTAGAGTGCACAATATAGGAAACATAAACAGCATTTGGCTGAGTAACTCATTCTTTCTGGAAAAAAAAGTATTAAACAATAAGTCAGAAGAGCATATAAATTGTTTAAATGTAAATTATCTCGGCCTCAATCATTTTTAAATTTTAGAAAGAAGTTTGACACAATTAATTGAAATAATGCATGTCAATGAACACTAATTGAATTCAAAACATTTTTTCTGATAGAAATGGATAATCCTGCCATCTTCAATGGCAGGGTTACATACAGAGTTGCACAGCTGGTACCTTACAATAACAGTTGGGGGACCAGATAACCTCCATCTGCAGAAGAGGGGCCTGAAACTGAAGAAGAGTACAAAGCTGCCTGGTATCTTTCCAGTAACCATGCTTTCAGTGAGAAGCCTTAAGGCTGATGGTTGCAGAGACTCTTTGGACCCCAAATGAGAATGAGTGGAGGGTTGATTCTCTGCATTATTTTCTTCCCTCCAACAAACAGTGTACACAAGACATATAGGGACCAAAGAACCAAAGGGACCATTCTGTCCAGGCAGCAAGAATTGCTTATTGTGAGCAGACAGAAGGAGGCAGAGCGAGTAGAAAATACAGTAGGTCTTGGCTGACAGAGTACTTTAAAACATGGAATTGGGAATATTGCACTCCTCTAGTCTTTTACATCCTTCTTGTTTTTAATGCATAAAGGTCAGAACACTATTCTTATAAAATCAAATACTCCATCTCCTGTGAGCTCTGATTTGAGGGTAAAGCTCCGAATCTTACTAATAAAAGGATTTTCTGAATTCAAACAGTATAAAATAAATCTGTACTTACAGAAGAGTTTTCTAGTATTACATTAGGCTTATTAATCAAATGCTCTATTTATCAACTGTAGCAATTACAGGGCAATAATTTACCACTTAGTAGGAATCAACTTGCCTTTGTCCTTATGTTTCCTTTCTATTCATTTGCTCTGATTTTCACACAGGAAAAAGTGTTAAAACTATCTTACTTCATGTACCCATTTTCTTCAAATTAAGTATTTATGAAATGAAATGCATGGAAGAAGAGTATTTCAAAACTTAGCAACTTGTAAATAACACTCAGTATCTTTAGGAAGAGCCCAGGTAAGCACACAATAACAACTGATAATAACTGTCCAGATGATTACTTTGATCTACTAAATAGTCATTCTATCTTAATAGTATATTACATCATTTTTTTTCAGTATGTAAAAGTATGGCGAATTCACCTGAACTGAATCCTGTTTCATTTTGAACTAATTCTGTCCTTTTTGTAGACCCTTGCTTTAGATTAAATAATACCATAACAGTTGCCACATAATAGTAGTCCAATGACTGTCTTCTGACCTTTGTATCAGCAGTACTGTAGGAAGTGTTTTAGACTTATGTTCATTTTTCATACTTTTTTTGTATTTTTAAGAGTACCTTTTCTTAATACTGCACAGCAAGCCAGGGAAGAAAATAATAGTAGTGAGTCTCTAAGATAAATCCCCAAGAAGGTTGGGGACTCATCCTGGAGAGTTTGTCTACGTACTTTGCTACCTAAGTATCCTTTTTTCTACCTGTTAAGTCTACAGCAGAATCCACAGCTAATGGTGGATGATTACCACCAAATGCTGGTGAATGATTTTGCTCTGATTTCACTCTAGGTGATTTCGCTCTAGCTCCTCAAAGCCAAGGAAGGCTCCCTCCACACTGATCCACCCGAGCCCGGAGCACCGCACCCAGGAGAGAGGTCCAGACACCAAGAGGCTCAGTGGCAGAGGAAGTGAACTTTATTGGGAGGTCTCACTTTTATGGGTTCAGCAGGGAAGGTTCTGGAACAAGGGGCGGTACTAAGCTTCCCATTGGTCAAGAGGCATGCAAATGAAGGATCAAAAACGGACCAATGGGGTCTAGGGGTGGAACATTACAGTAAACCAATAGGAAGAAGTGGTGGGAAAGGAACCCTAGGGGATTATGGGAAGAAGAAACTTGGATAGGAAATGACTAACGGAAAAATACAATTGGGAAGACATGTTTATGATGCACTTTAGTTGAACTACTGATGTTAACATATCAGCATTAGGGGCAGTAGAATTCGGAGAATCCGCATCCTCATAGACCCAGCGCTTAAAATAATCCTGCCATTTAGTGAATCCTGGGTCTTCTCCCACACACAGCTACCTTGTACAATGGAGATCATTTGCTAAGAGAGCTGAAACTTTCTGAGACCACTCATATAGCTAGCCTTAAAACTATTGTCAGATTTTGACTCATGAAAGAAGATTTTGTTTCTTGTTATTGGCAGGACCTATGAGGAGGGGGGGAACATTAGCTACATTGCTGGGTACTTCTTGGACTAGGAAATACTTCTTGGGCACTTTTGGAATAGCAAATACCTCCTTAGCACCCAGTTGATTGTACATGCAGGACAATGACCTTGCTGTTCGAGGCAGACACTCGCATCCCTTCCCTTCAGAGAGGTTCAAGAGTACCTTTTTGCAAGCATCAAGAAAAACACACAGGCCAAACTTTTCACAGGAGTCTTCACTAACCTAACAGTGCAGCCCTGGTGGTCAGGGTTAACCATAGATGATCAAATGTAAAATAATTTGCAAAATGCAAGTCTTGTTCCACCTAAATTTATGTCCTGAGCTACTTAACAAGAACCCAGGCAAAGTTCTTTTAGAAATGGGGAACAGTTTTTCATAAAAGGCATTCCTCAATTTGTCAGATCTTAGAAGACAGTAACTGAGCAGGGGTTTTTTTGCCTACCTACATAAAAGATCTTCATTTGATGCTATGCTTTGCATTCTTTCAGACCCTTACAAGCACAATGGGGTCTGTGTGTTTTTTTCTTATCAAAGGAAGCATAAATTCAACACCAGGCTTTAAGCTGTGGGCTTTAAGCAATAGCCATTTTTGAAACATAATGTGAATTGCAACAACAAAAAAGATAATGCCTGTTTGTCCTGCAAACCTGAGTTCAAATATCTCCCTAGGCTACAAGCAAATACAAACATATGACTCTGATCCTGTTTTTCCTTTTTGCATACATCACAGGGCTGTTGCAAGCCAGCATGACTTGCAACTTCTATTAAAGGGCTCAAATGATAGAAAAGAAGGGCAGTTTGTAAAGGGTAGGATGCAGCTGTAGTAAAATGCCCTGGGAATGGGACAGTAAGTGGGCAAGGAGGGCAGAGCTACAGTGGGAGTGATGTATGCTAAAGGTTCAAATAAGGAAAGGTGGGGGGGAAGGGATCCTTCAGGGAATTTTTCTCTCCCTACGAACACAAAGGTTTTGGGGGTTGAAGTGCCAGGACTGAGAACAAGGGAGTGGTTGACGACTCTAGATTCCAATTTATTGGTGGAGTGGAGGTGAGAAACAGACCCCCAGCATCTGGGATGGGGAGAGGCTTTTCCTGTGTGCTGGCTGCACTTCGTTTTGGGGTACCTGTAGGACTGGCAAGCCACCATTTGCTGGCCTGATGAGAGCTCCTTCTGTCTCTGCTGTTTGCCTTCCCCTCCCCATCTCTGGGCACCCTCAGCTTCAGAGAGAGAGAGAGGGAGAGAGAGAGAGAGAGAGGGAGAGAGAGAGAGAGTGAGAGAGAGAGAGGGAGACACAGAGGGAGAGGGAGACAGAGAGGGAGACAGAGAGAGAGAGAGAATCACAGCTACTTTGGGACACATTGCAGACCTTTTTTTTTTTCCTGGGGACCAGCTTTGACTGTAATGAGATTTCTAGGAGCTACCACCCCCTCCACTCTCCCTCCCACCCTCAACTTCCAGCATTTCCTTCTTTGAACAAAGGACAAGGAGAGAGTGCTCTTCCCCATGGAAAAAGCTCCATCCTGCCCCCACGTAAGTCATACAGCCTCTTGTTTCTGCCTTGCTGGGAGAAGACTGAGGACGCCCCTTGTAGCCAGCCGAAGTGCAACACTGCCACCTGCTGTCCACAAATATAATTGCACAGGGAGGAAATTACAAGTTTTGGGAGTTGTTTTTTTGGTGCTGGGGCAGTAGTTTGCTCTGGTCTGTTCATATTTATATGTATATCTACATATATATGTATATATAGACACAGTAGTTAAGAACAGTTATCCTTTTTATATACATTTTCTAATTAAAGTTCTTTTAAAATTTAATAAAGAGTGAAGTGGTTAGTGAAGATTCCCCTCCTCTAGTCTTGGTAAGCACTTTGGTTTCCCTTAAACTAGGACAGATGTAGAAAGTAGGTTCCTGTTTTGTGCCTTCCATAATAAGCATTTAGTCCTTTTCACTAGTTAATGATCAGTTTCACATGGCTTGTATTTTTTAATCCTTCAGTCAACATCCAAACCTGAACAAATTGTGCTGGCAGCAAATGCTGTAAATTGTTTTGAATTCCAGGAATTATAGGGAATTTCCTTTCCATTTCTGCCTGATAGCATTTAACTAGTGCAAACATGAAGTCATGTAACCTTCCTGCATCTAGACACTAAAACAAAATTTGCCTGAGTGCATTGGTGTTTTACCTTGATTCCTTATATCCTGGGCAAACTCCAGGATTAGGACTTACCTGGCTGTTCAGAAGCTATGTGTGCATCAAAGTGGGCGTGCACTGCTTCATAATTGAATGTAGCTTATTAATAAAAATAAAGATAAATGCTTCTAGATTCTGATTTCTAGGATTCATTTGATTTTTGGTTTCATGTTCTGAAAAGAACCAAACTTAGGAACTATTAGGCCCAACATCGCCGGAAATACATTGGAATGGGAATCTGGAACCCACAAGAGCAAAATAGTTCTAAATAGGAGAAATGGTATTTGATAAGGAGTAAATGGTCTTTGATGGGAAGTTTAGAGGGGAAAAAATGAGCAATTTTTAGCCATCTGCCCACTACCAAAATTTTCTCTCTCAGAATCTTACACTTAGTGGAGAGGAGGCAGAGTTCATTGAAATGGATATTTTCCTTGTTTCTTACCCACCAAGGTAGATTAAAGGCTGCTAGAAATATTTGTCATTTCTTTATAATGTTACATTGCCTTGTAAGTAATCCCTACAACTATGGTAGCCAATGGTGAATGAGAGTAAAAGAGATCCTTAGGTTCAGAATGTAAAATCTCTTACTAACATAGAGTGAGCAAGTTTGCAGACGAGGTTGTGTCTTTCCCATTGCTACCACTTGTCTTTCTTTCTTATAAAAATGCAAAGCAACTTCAGGATTGCATCTTGTGTCAATAGCTATTGGTGAAGACAGAATATGATAAATATTTTCTTTAACAAGCTGTTATTCTGGACCAAGTAAATGAACTTGATAGTGTAACCCTGATTGACTCAGAAGCAACAAATGGAAGCAGGATAACAGTTTCTGGAGAAACAATCACCCTACTCATATTGTGTCTTACACAATCTCATCAAGACATATTTGAGGTATAGTTTTTTGGAAGTCAAACCAACTCATGATAGTCTCATAGGCAGGATGGGAGTCAGGTGCTCAAACTAGCACTGACAAACCTTTGTTAGCCTGGAGACCAGTGCCATGCACAAACACATTAACTGGGAATCTCTCCTTCCCCTGCTATTAGGTCTTCAGACTGTATTGCCACCTTACTGCATTTAACCTGGAAAAATATATAAAAACTCATTCATTGAACACAGTCGCATCTATCAATACTCAAATGTATTCCTGGAAATGTTCAAGCCTGGGTTGGATGCAGCTTTGAGCAACCTGGTATAGTGGGAGGTGTCTGCCCATGGCAGGGGTTGAAACTAGATGATCTATAATCTAGTCCCTTTCAACCCAAACCATTCTTAACTCTATGATACAGAGAGACATAGAGGTCTTGGAGAGAGTTCAGTGGAGGAATATAGAGATGATTAGGGGACTGGAGCATCTCTCTTCCAAGGAAAGGCTGAGGGAGCTGTCCCTGTTCAGCCTCAAGAAAAGACAACAAAAAGGATGCCTCCTCAATATCTATAAATATCTGAGGGGAGAATGCCAAGAGGACAAAGCCAGGCTCTTCTCAGTGGTGCCAAGCAATAGGACAAGAGGCCACTGGCAGAAAATGATGCACAGGAAGCTCCACCTGGACATGAGGAAGAACTTCTTTATGGAGCAGGTGACTGCACATGGGAACAGATCGCGCAGGGATGTTGTGTAGTCTCCCTCACTGGGGATATTCAAGAACTACCTTGATGCAATCCTGTGCAATGTGCTCTAGGATAATCCTACTTGAGCAGGCAGGTTAGACTGCATGACCCATGGTGGGTCCTTCTAACCTGACCCATTCTATGATTCTGTCATACGCATGGTGTTGAACAAACCTCTAAATGAAGTTGATAGATCCCACTGTCACTACAGCCTGAGCAACTGATTGTTTTCCAGTTCTCAGTCTTATTTTCCATTGCACACATTTAAACCCTTATGCTTCCCGGTAGCAGAGGTGTAGGCACTCCTTGATCACTGGTAATTTCCCCAGCAGGAAGCAAAGCTTTTTTGGCATACAGAGTTATCTGTGTTTACACAGTGATACAACTTAATTATTGACCATGACAGCATTTCTTTCAAGGCATTACCGTTCTTAGATGGATTTCCCTTCTCCAGCAGAATGATGTCATGCTGTGTATTAAGAGGTGTTCTACTCATCTGGGACATAGGACTTCCTGAGTTTGGATAGTGAGAGGCCAAATAATGGCTCAGTTGTTTCTTATGGCTTCAGCTCGCTTTTCACTTGGTCAGAAGCAAAGGTGTCTTAAAACATCTCCATGGAAGAGTGTTCCATTGCCCTTTCTTACCTCTCTGCTTCTTGTATCAGTTTTCCTCTTAAGTTCTTTTTAACACAGAAGGGTACGGTGCCATCCCCTGTGATTCTGTTAAATTCAGGTGTATCACAAGACAACAGAGTGTAGGAAGCTTGCTGTAAATAGAAAGGAACTGAGTTCACTGCTAGTGAATAACTGCAGTTGTAAGGTATTTGTCCCAAAACAACAACAAAGATTAGCTTTCACAGGAGGAAAGAACAGGGTGACTCATGACTAAAAGGAAAGGTACTAATCAAAAGCAACTTCAGCAGCCTGAAATGCAGCTTCCCCTGTGAGAAATGTTCTCTCCTGCTGGCAGAGAAGTACAGAACCTAGCAAAACCTACATCATTTGGAAGTGAACTGCATCTCCCAGTCTGAACTGCACAGAAAGCAGAAGAAAATATAACATAGAAAGTGTAGTCTAGCTGAAGGCAGAAGGAAGCAGGAGTTGTGTGTTGGACTAAATGATCTTAACTGTGTCACTGAGCTATCGGTGATGGTGATTCCCCATGACTTGTACATGCCCCAAATATAATTATGAAAAGATTCAAGCCTAACGGCAAGGAAAGGTGCTGTCTTCCTATGGCCCTGAACAGGTATCAGAGGTCTTTTATCAGCAAACTTTCTTTANGGTATAGTGGGAGGTGTCTGCCCATGGCAGGGGTTGAAACTAGATGATCTATAATCTAGTCCCTTTCAACCCAAACCATTCTTAACTCTATGATACAGAGAGACATAGAGGTCTTGGAGAGAGTTCAGTGGAGGAATATAGAGATGATTAGGGGACTGGAGCATCTCTCTTCCAAGGAAAGGCTGAGGGAGCTGTCCCTGTTCAGCCTCAAGAAAAGACAACAAAAAGGATGCCTCCTCAATATCTATAAATATCTGAGGGGAGAA
This sequence comes from Sakesphorus luctuosus, assembly GCA_013396695.1. Taxonomy (NCBI): domain Eukaryota; kingdom Metazoa; phylum Chordata; class Aves; order Passeriformes; family Thamnophilidae; genus Sakesphorus; species Sakesphorus luctuosus. The sequence goes on from VWZD01012465.1 coordinate 72,475, forward strand.
TGCCAAGAGGACAAAGCCAGGCTCTTCTCAGTGGTGCCAAGCAATAGGACAAGAGGCCACTGGCAGAAAATGATGCACAGGAAGCTCCACCTGGACATGAGGAAGAACTTCTTTATGGAGCAGGTGACTGCACATGGGAACAGATCGCGCAGGGATGTTGTGTAGTCTCCCTCACTGGGGATATTCAAGAACTACCTTGATGCAATCCTGTGCAATGTGCTCTAGGATAATCCTACTTGAGCAGGCAGGTTAGACTGCATGACCCATGGTGGGTCCTTCTAACCTGACCCATTCTATGATTCTGTCATACGCATGGTGTTGAACAAACCTCTAAATGAAGTTGATAGATCCCACTGTCACTACAGCCTGAGCAACTGATTGTTTTCCAGTTCTCAGTCTTATTTTCCATTGCACACATTTAAACCCTTATGCTTCCCGGTAGCAGAGGTGTAGGCACTCCTTGATCACTGGTAATTTCCCCAGCAGGAAGCAAAGCTTTTTTGGCATACAGAGTTATCTGTGTTTACACAGTGATACAACTTAATTATTGACCATGACAGCATTTCTTTCAAGGCATTACCGTTCTTAGATGGATTTCCCTTCTCCAGCAGAATGATGTCATGCTGTGTATTAAGAGGTGTTCTACTCATCTGGGACATAGGACTTCCTGAGTTTGGATAGTGAGAGGCCAAATAATGGCTCAGTTGTTTCTTATGGCTTCAGCTCGCTTTTCACTTGGTCAGAAGCAAAGGTGTCTTAAAACATCTCCATGGAAGAGTGTTCCATTGCCCTTTCTTACCTCTCTGCTTCTTGTATCAGTTTTCCTCTTAAGTTCTTTTTAACACAGAAGGGTACGGTGCCATCCCCTGTGATTCTGTTAAATTCAGGTGTATCACAAGACAACAGAGTGTAGGAAGCTTGCTGTAAATAGAAAGGAACTGAGTTCACTGCTAGTGAATAACTGCAGTTGTAAGGTATTTGTCCCAAAACAACAACAAAGATTAGCTTTCACAGGAGGAAAGAACAGGGTGACTCATGACTAAAAGGAAAGGTACTAATCAAAAGCAACTTCAGCAGCCTGAAATGCAGCTTCCCCTGTGAGAAATGTTCTCTCCTGCTGGCAGAGAAGTACAGAACCTAGCAAAACCTACATCATTTGGAAGTGAACTGCATCTCCCAGTCTGAACTGCACAGAAAGCAGAAGAAAATATAACATAGAAAGTGTAGTCTAGCTGAAGGCAGAAGGAAGCAGGAGTTGTGTGTTGGACTAAATGATCTTAACTGTGTCACTGAGCTATCGGTGATGGTGATTCCCCATGACTTGTACATGCCCCAAATATAATTATGAAAAGATTCAAGCCTAACGGCAAGGAAAGGTGCTGTCTTCCTATGGCCCTGAACAGGTATCAGAGGTCTTTTATCAGCAAACTTTCTTTAACAGGCTAACAGGCCTCATGGACTTCAGGTCTGGAAACAGGGAACAAGCATAGTCTCATCCTGGACAGAAGACCTTTGCAGTATTGTTTTTTCTGCTCCTTCACCCTACCTAATGAGTGAAAGCAAAATACTGTTTTGGTGAGGCAAAGCTTGTCATCTCTTTTCATAAGTGTGGAAACCAGATGAGCCGACAGTGTGCCCAGGTGGCCAAGAAG
>VWZD01012465.1:74283-92816 GCA_013396695.1 Sakesphorus luctuosus
GTGCCATGATCTAGTAAATGGACTGGAGTTGGACCAAGGGTTGGACTTGATGATCTCGGAGGTCTTTTCCAACCCAACCGATTCTATGATTTAAGATTAATTATTTCCGTTACTACAGCCATTACCTACACTCTATAGCAGCTACTCACAACACTCAAGAAGAGCAAATGTCTGAATAGCAAAGAACTGGAAATGGGCATTTCTGTCCTCCTTTCCTTACAGAAGGTCCACTGGATCCTTTTAAGACCTGTGTGAGAGGCTGTTGTAGTTTGGAATTATTATGTAAATTCTCTCCCCTGCCATTAACTGCCCATGTCAGTAGTCGACAAAAAAAGTAGTTAACTGCTGATCACTTGGGTGGGGGCAGGTTGTCTCTTTTGTTTCTGGGGAGGACACACGGCTCGGGGTGGGGGAGGGTGTGGGTGTGCTGGGAAGAGGAGAAGCCGTCTCCGGGCTGCTGCTGCTGCTGCTGCCACTGCCTGCCTGCCTGCCCCGAACTGCCCCTGGCTGCTGCTGCTGCCACTGCCTGCCTGCCTGGCCCGACTGCTCCTCGCTGCAGGCTGCCCCGGACTATAACACTGATACTGCCATAAGTATAACCTTTTTCCTCCAGGAGGAAACTTGTTGGTTTTGGGGGTTTTTGGTTTTTTTTCCCCTCTTTCTCTTGTTGGGGAAGCGGTTTGCTCTGGTCTGTTTACATAGATATATATATATATATATATATAGATATAGCAGTTAAGAACAGTTATCCTTCTTGTATTAAAGTTCCTCCTTCTAAATTTGATAAAGAGTAGCGTGATAATTGTAGAAGTAAGTAAACATTTTGAGTTTTTTCCCCACAAACCGAGACAGAGGCTTTGCTGAGAAGCATGATGGCTATAGGAGTCCAGAGGCAGACTCTGGCAGCTATGGGTACAATTTCTGTTATCTTGTTCTTTTATCCAGGAAGTATACAGAAAGGCATAACGGTCACCGACTGAGAGGGGATGGCTCCCAAGCACACGCTACTCCGCACTCCATGAGTGGGTGAACAAAGAAGCCATTTAATAAAGAAAGAGACGACCTATNACTTGGACACGACTGGGCAAGGGCAGGAGCAGAGTGGACAGCTGACAACTGGATAGCCACTGGGGAAACACTTGTCAAATGACATGAGAACTAACCAAGGAACCCAGGGTCTGGGGCAGAACAGGAGGAAAGGGCAGGCGTGTTGTTGGTGCTTAACGAGGAAGTCAATAACTCATTTGGAGAATGAAAGCCCCACGGAACACAGGCGAAGACAGGGCAGGGGGTGGCAACACTGAGAAAGATGGTAATGACAGGGAGGGTTGATACAGAAAACTTTCTTAACTAAAAACCGGACAAATAAAACACATAATTTTAGAACTCCAACAAGTCTCTCATGTATGCAGCTAGTAAGGTTCAGCTGCTTGCTTCTCAGTGCCATCCTCCTCTGAGGTTGGTTTCAGTGTTTTCCCGCAAAGGCCTCCTCTCTTTTATGATCTGCAAACTGGGACCATGTCATAAAAACACCAGAAGTAGTCTCTTGTGTCAAGAACATGGTAGTAGTCATTGATCTTTTCTCTTCTTCTATTGGAGGTGCCAACTTGATTATTGTATGAATGGTCACATGGAAACCTGACACTCCATATTTTGATTAATCTGCAAATGCTGTACCAATGTTGTGATTTGTGTCCTTTACAACTACATCTTAGGAAAGAGATTCTCCAAAAACTCTTTTGCTGTCAAAAACCACTATGGAATCTGCCTCATTTGATAGATTTGGTTTTGTTACCAAATTCCTGGATACTATCTACTTTATTCATGTGGCAACAATTTTTTCCATGGTCTTATCACCAATATAAGCACCTGTTTTTCTCATTCCCATTTATCTATCAGTGGCATTGCCCCTGTGTTTCCCTTTTCTCATTCCGATTTTTCTGTCCTGGTTTCCCTTTAGATACATAAAAGAGGCAGGTGCTACAATTTGCCCTCATTTTGTGAACAAGGACAGTAGCTTCATATGAGGCAAATAGGTTTTCATGAGTTGTAAACAGATCACACCTCCAGAGTGACTGATACATGTCACAAAGAAAAAAGGTCAGGTGTCTGGTACTGCCAAGCCCTGCAAGGTCACTCTAATGGGCTGTTAAAAGAGGAAATCAGAGATCAGAAATGCATCATTGCCTTCTGGAAATAATGACTGAAAAGCACAATTAAATTAGGAAAGGGCTCCACATGCTTTGTACTAGGATTTTCACAGAAAATCCAGACAGATGCTGTCAGAGTACTTTATAATTTCTAGGGTTACTGAAGAGGAAGAGAATCACAGGCCAAGGCTCCAAGTTCCTTGGTCCCAGATTTGATAGACCAAAGACAGTTTATAACAGATGATCGAAGGCTAGAGGAAGGAAGCACAGGACTGCACTAGACTGCAGCTCTGGCCTTGATCTGTGGGATCAGGCATTGCACTGAGTGTTAGCTGCCTGAGACAGAGCCCAGGTGCTGGGAAGTGGTCAAGGCATAAGAGCCTCTAGCAACAAAAACCAGGAGGGGATAGGATAGGAAACCAGGCCAGATAAAGAGATATACAGGAAAGAAACTGGGTGAAATTAGCTCAGTTGGTTAAAACTTGGTTGCAATAATGCCCAGGTTATGGGTTCAATCCCCTATGTGGGCCATTGACTTTAAGAGTTGGACTCGATGATCCTTGTGGGTCCCTTCCAACTCAGAATATTCTGTGATTCCATATCAAACTGTGATTCCGAAAGGGAGATGAGAACAAATACACTATAGAAATAAAAGAACAAATTTTTAAACTAAAAGAGAGTTACACAGTATTAAGGTCCTCTAGATAGCACACCTGTAATTCCAGAGTGAAGAAATCCTAATGGAGTCATCAAGGGCACACATTCCTTCTTGAGAGACTTATGTCACCTTTACAATTTCCACAGTATGCTCCTGCCTTGCTGAGAAACAATAAAGATAGTTCAAACTGTAAGGAACTGTGACTTTGCTGCCACAGCACTCTACAATATTTAATAAACATAACTAATGCAGCAGATATAGAAGACACCTCCTTGTAGATCAAGTTGCATGAAAAAAATCACATTTTACTATTTTCACATTGGTGTGAGGGGGAAATAGCTGCTAAAAAAATCTAGAGCTGTGACTACATCAGAATGCTCAGCGATAAAGTATGTTAACCTTTCACTGGAAGCAAAATACTTGGTTCAGGTACAATCACAGCAGCACTCACATCTCTGACCTCTCTGTTAACAACACAAATGAAAGTGTGAAGTGTGGATGTGGCTTGCACACTGTGGAATGCCAGGCCTAATGTTTAAGAACCCATTGTCGAGCTGAAATCCTGAAATCCTGGAACTGAGGTTAATTCATGCACATGTGGCTCCACCATGTATCTCTGCTTGAGAATGCATAGGAGAATCTTTCTTGTAGCACAGACAAGAACATTTACATTTCTTTCCAGGTTCTGTAGTTATGATCTGAAATACTGTTTTTCTCATAGAACGATATCTTTTGTCTGGTCTTCATCTTTACTGTTCATTCCTGATTTCCTGGTTTAGGTCCACCACCTGCATTATCAAATTTAGATTACTATCAAAAGGCTGCATTTTGAATCAAGATTACAAATGTTCAGCCTCCCAGCTAACACAAAATACTCTTCCATCCACACTCTGAGACATTTTTGTACCACAGCACTTTTTGCCTGGTGACTTTATGAGCTTTTAGGTTACCACTAGCTTTGTCTTTGTAGAAGCATCTGTTGCCACATATCAGTAACTTCCATTTAAAAAGGCTCTACCACATTATGAAAAATTATAAGGTATATAGTGTAATATTCCCTCTGTTTTATTTTACAAAACTCAGCATGTTTTTATTGCCCTACACAGAACTTAAAGATTTTAATGTATCTTCTTCCTTTTCAGGCCAGTACTGTCTAAATGCAGCAGCTTTAAGACTTGGTGTCCTGGTTCCAGCCCAGAGCAGCAGGAGGGGTGTGGCTAAGGCATTGTGCTATTCCATACTAGGGGCAGGGCAAAGACTCTCTCTCTCTCTTCTGAGAGGGGCAGCCCTTTCTGATCGGGCAGCAAGCGTGGTGAATGCAGGGTCCATCCACCATTGCTTTTCATTGTCCCAGGTTCAGTGAGCATTTTGCATGCAAATCACCCTCTTTGTCCATTTTTGTTATATTGTTGTTGTTGCTATTCAATTTCTTATCTCATTGCTGTTTCCAGTAAATTGTTCTTTTTGCAACCTGTGATTTTCACCTTTCTGTGCCTCCAAGTCTCAACTCCACCCCCAAAACAGGAAGGGGGAAAGGGATTGGGGGGAAACATGCAAGCGGTTTCTGGTTTGTGAGAGTCTTGCTGGAGATACTGAATTAGGAATTACTATTCCTAAACCACAAAACCTGGTTCTTTTATAGCTTGAATAAATGCATGAACTAATACTAATGACAGCAAAGAAAACAAAATAAAAAAAAGCTTTATGGCTAGCCAGTCTTGTCCTGCTTGGTCTCCTCTCCATGAAGTAGCTGACGTGGTGGTAGATTATAATTTCATGGGGAAACTGTTAATGAAAGCATTTTCTCTTGCACAGAAGTTTCAGGGCCAAGTGGAAACACTAGCTTAATCAAAAGTTATAAGACCAAGGACTTGCACTGCAATTATTCTTCTACACAGCAAATTCCAGCATCATCCTCTCTGTGTTTACCTGCCAAAGGAGAGGGGGGAAAAGCCTCACTACATTAATTTTGCCCCTTTTCTTGCTTGGTAGTCCTGATTTAAAGCCAAGTCTCTGTTCCCTAATCCTACTGCACTTGGGACAGAGGAAGTGAAGCTCAGTGAGGAGTGTGTAGACCTGAGGTTTCTTTCTCCAACATGAGAAGCAGGCAATGAGCAAAAGCAGAGCAAATTGCTCACTGTTGTGTGCTGAAGGAACTTGCCTTCTCCTGAGGTATGTTCTTCTGAGCAGTGCATGCAGCATGACCTGGTGAGCACAAAGAAAGCTAGCCACATAGCATTACTCTGTCTAAGCACAGTAACTTCCTAAATTCCTTCATATTCTTAGGAAAGCACTTCTGGGAAGTACTGTTGTAAGTGATATTTCTTGATTTTCTGTACCATTGCAAAACTAAGTCTTTTCATTATTAAAACTTTGTGGGTGCTAATAGCTGTACAGGCACCTAGCACAAAGTGGTACCCCTGCCATGGAGAACTCCCCCATGACGCATGCTGAAACTGGTGGGACCACTTCTGCAGTCCTTCTTTTCACTGCAGCAAAGAGTACAAGGGCAGACTAGCAGTGTTTTTTTTATAAATAAGTCTCAGAAACAAAGATCATCACTCATGGGTGTTGCTATGATACTAGAATTGCGCAGACCCTAGTCATTCATGGGAATGACTCCCTGGATGTACACTAGGGTTTCCTTCTGCAGCCCACAGGCAGACACAATTCCGGCACTCACAATGCAACATTTATTAAAACCTTCCAATCTAAAAATACATTTATTTGCTGAACCCTAAACAGTACTCAGTGCTGAAGTAGTATAGCTGCATCATATACTGTGGGTTGTACTGCTGATTTGGAGTTCAAGATAAGAATGAACATCTTATTTCTCTTCTTTCTACCAGGGTAAAGCTGTAATGATACACCCACCCACTGCTCCTTCTCCACCTCTCCCCTCCCTATTATGGTAGTGCTGCTGAGTAAGTGCACCCCCATAATTAACATTTTGGATTGTCTTGTGGTCCCAGAGGAATGATACCCATGTAAGGCTGATTAAATGAAAATTTTTAATAGTCCAATAAAGTGATGGTGTTTCCTAACCCTTAGAATCTGCTTCCAGTCCCAATAGTTCAACAAACAGCATTTAGGGGAAATTCCTATGAAGTTTACTAGGGAATGACAAGCTTTCTGCAGAATGCTTAGAGCAACCCAGAGAGCACTGCAGCAGAGATTTAATTGTCCATTCATAGCTATTATATGCTAAATTCCTATGGAATCCTACTAATTTTTCGATGTTAATTCGAAAAGATTTTTCCATAGAAAAAACCCTGCACCATTTACTGCAGCCTACACAGATGCAAGGCAGAATCAATCTGTATTGTTTAACAGCAATTAAAATTGCTACTGTACTTTTACGTACTATGTGGGAGGTCTCTGCTGCATAAAATCCTAGTGTTTGATACTCAACAAAAATCGGTTCATACTAAACCCAGGTCATTTCAAAAATATATCACTGTAAGTTAGGCTTAACTAACAGCAACCTAAAAGTACTTCATAGTATTCACAGAGGTCTCTGTTAATAACTGTCAGCCTTAGAACACAAGAGGTGGATTTATGCCTGCTGTGTATTATTGCTTAGGGTCTATTAGCAGTGCTTAAGAGTTTAGTAGCAAGTGAATTGAGGATTAGTATTTTAAAAAAATAATAATATTAAAAAATATACAACTCTGAAATAAGCAGTATGAAATTTCTGTACAAACACACAGGAAAGCCATGTTCATTTGAAGCTCTGTTAGCAACACAAAGGGGCAGAAGCTGATACTCCACTTGACACCGGCAGCAGTGCCAAGGCTTCCAGACATCAGAGGGTCTGGGGCTCCTGCCAGAGGGCCTGCCAGCAGGAAAACTGGTAGTGATGTTGTGAGAAAAAGAAGAGCAAATAAATGTTAAAAGCAGATACCAGGCCAAAAAGCACATGAGGCTGTCCCTGTTCTTTGTGCAGCAAGAACTCTGAGATCAATATGCATTTCTTCTATGTCATGGAAGTGTAATTCAGTCCCTCTTTGTCCACATTCGAGTGTTGCAGTTTCTGTGAGCAGTAATTATGCGGCATAATCTTTGTCTGCTGGACAGAGTCCTTTGATTGAAAATTCATAATTTATAGACAAGACACTTGAAGAGACCGTAAAAATTAGTCTCAGAAAATTTCTCAGCAGCACTGCTCCTTACAGATGGTTTTTCCAGCCAAAGAGTGCCAGATCTCAATATGCCCTAAAAAGACATCCCTCTTTGTCCAATCTTCACATCTCAGGACACCCAACACATACTCAGGTTTGTTTGCATCCTTGTTTGCTAATGAAGAAAAGGAAGTAGGTGCTCCAGAGCTGTCTGAGTAAGGTCAATGCCAGCCACAGATTTCTATACACAACCACAGATTCCTCTACACAACAGAGCTCCTCAGCCAGCTTTCCAAAATTGTCAAAAGGGGAGTAATAACTGGCAGTGTGATTAGCTATATATGCATGGTAAATACAGTGAAAATATGGAACATCAGTATTTCAGCACCTCCCAGCCTAGTAGGTGCTTCTAAACTGAATTTCAAACTGAACAGCATCCTTGACTTTTCCTCTTGGCATANCAGTCATACAGAGAGAAATTGCTTTGTTAGATTAAATGTCTCTTGCTGTAGGCATGCTGTCTTTCTTCACTAAATTAGTATTTTGACTGTCAATACCATTGATGCCCCCAGAGGTTTTTGTGCATGGGCTTCAAGGTGTCTCACAAAAGCAGATATCTGTTTTGCAAGTTCTGTGTAAGAAAAAAGGTGTGGAAAAGGATAATTTTAATATCATACAAAAGCTTGTAGATGTTAAAAAATTCATGATCAATACAATGAAAAATATATAATTATGACTGATGTAGACTAAAATAGTGTAAACATGAGTGTACAATTGAAATTAATGTCATATATGGGCAAAGAAACAGCAAATGTGATTCCCATACTGTAGACATTAGAAAAATAGGGTGGGATGTAGACTAAAATTATAAAATGAAGGAGAAACCGGGAGCAAGTCTCCAGTACAGGCTAATCCTTGGCTCATCTAGCTAGTAACTCGAAATGGTCATTTAAACCCTGAAGAGGGAAAGAAACCCAGAACTGATCACTCTTCCTTGTACCAGCAGCTTGTCTCCAGCAGACACAGAGTGGTGATTCCAGGGTTTTGGCAGGAGATGCTGGCACAGAGCCATGTAGTATTCATCTGGCCTTCTGACAAAAAGCTTTACTTCTTCCTGGAGAAGGGTGATTACCACTGCTCCTTCATTTAATGTTACTGCAAAACTTTAACCTTTCTCACACAGAAAATGTAGAAATTTCCCTCCTCAAGCAACTATTCATCAGCCCAAGCTGCTGCAGTTCCTGAAGTGAAATACTGGTGCCAGAGTGTCTTGTAATGGCCATCAAAACCTACTTCAGTACCTTTAAGCAAAAGTAATTTTTTTCATTAATTCTTTATCTATATGAACCAGAAAATTGTCTTTAGTCTGGAGGAACATTTCAAAAGCTGTAGAAGAAATGTAAACTCTAAGTGGTCTGTAGCCCGAACACTGAGAACATAAAACAGGGTTTTGTTGAAACTTCACACAAATTCAATAAAGCTAACACAACAGTACTTTATTTCGTTTAGGAAAAATGTTAGTGGCCACAAACATTTTTTTTCATACTTGAAAATATTGCAGTAACAATACAAATGAATAAAATACAAGCAAAGAGAAGATTTGTTAGAAATCTGATTTCTGCTTTTGTGATACTTTCATATTGAACTCTATTTTTCAAAACAAAAAAGAAAAACATCTCTTCTTTGTTGCCATAGCGATAGATTCCCAGTGTGAAATTATATCACACTGCCTTTCTTCTAGGTTTTCTGCTATGTGCAATCACCACCCACTCTCCTTCATTACAGTCAATAATCAGCAAAACGTCCCCACCCCCAGCCTCTATTCATCTGCATGTTTTGGGGTGGATGATGTAATAGTTATTGTTTTGACAGGTGTAGAGATGCCAAGTGAATTCTCAGTGTGCTGAGGAAGCACAGGATGTGCTGCCTGAATTGTTTCCAGTCTGGTCCGCTCTGACAATGCCTGTTAGCATCCGTGCATCTGCAGTCCCAATCTCTTCTGCACATACGCTAACTGCTGGTGTCAGCTCTACAGCACTGCACTGTGCCTGTTTGTAGGGGTGGGAACAAGCACCTACGCTACCCTGGCATTGCCAGAGCAATGTCAAATTTGAAGCAGAACCCTGATTTTCTTAGGTAAAGTGCTATTGCATTAACTCAGTGTGTCACCTCTCTCTTGTACCCCAGCTACTTCAAAATTAGCACCTCCACAGCACAGCAACAGGCCAAGCAGAGCTTGCAGAACACATTCCACAGTCTGAACACTGGAACACAATGTAATCTAATTTAACAGGCTTGTACCAGGGGGAAAAACCAAATCCTGGTTTCTATGTAATTATTCTCAAACAATGTACAGTTACCATTCTCATGCTGAGTATCTAGCCCTGCATTTAACTGTGTGGATTCACGTGGTTGGATTCATACATGCTTTTTTAACACTAAATCCCTCAAGTCATAGTAAGAGGTAAAGTAAAACAGCTCATGCATGTTAAATACTGACCTTGTTTAAGCTATACTGATTCCATTACTTTAGAGGACCAAACCTGTTTATCGTGTTGATTAACATCAGCTAAAGTACTAGCCTTGGGTAACTTGCTGACATTTAATATCACAAAACGGTTTTCACTTCATTTGAAAATAGTAGCTAGTGTTCTTTAGTGTTTCTTCATGTTCTCATTACTCACAAAAAGCAATGCAACTGCAGATTTACCAAAAGCATTGAAAGGACATGAGTTCCCGCCTTCCTCCTCATCTGGTCCCAGTCCTTTTCCATTACTGCTGCTTTTGATCCAGAGTCAGAGGTCCCAGCTGCACAGCTGAACTACCAACCCACCCACCTCCCTCAGGTGGATTCAGGACTGTCTATCCACTTGAGCAATATTCACAAGATGGTTAATAGTAATTTCTAGTATTTAATCTGGATTTCCTAGTATGACTTTGTTGTTCTATCATGTATCCTGACTGTATTTCTCACTCATTGGGCAGCTTGCAAAATACTTTTGGTTTCTAAATATTGGTATGTGCTTCTTTTTTAAAAAAATAAAAGTCCTTTGAGAGTGCTTTGCACAGTATTATGCATTAGGTCTTTGCAACAACATGATGGCTGAAGGTCAATGAAAACAAAAAACAAAGAGCAGCATGACAGAACTCTCTCCTTGCCTGTCACTCAAATTAGTTGCTAAATATGGTTTCAGTTATAAGAGACATCATTGTTAATACATGTATTGTTTAATTCAGGAATAAGATATTTTGAAGGCTTACTTTCCACATAGTAATTCTCTGTGGATGCAATGGTATCCATTTAAGCAATATGCACATAGTGTTATCATTTTTGTAACATGATTGGAAATTAATCATGTCCGAGAATACTAGAATAACCTTCTGTATTTTAACGGTGGACCCATGGTACTCCCTGTGTCTTGAAGTCACAAGGAGACTCTGGATTTCAAAAGTGGTGCCTTTACTTAAACATGTAAGTAAAAATTTCACCCTTCATTCTGCAGGATGCTGCATGCTCACCCAGCAGAGTGATTACAAACTCTTCAGCCTATACCTATGTAAGCAGATGTTTACTCTACCAGATTAAAAGTCTAACATCTAGACCTCCAGATCTGCTTTGGTGAATCTCAGCTACAGATTCCTGCATAAAGTTTCCATCCTAATGGGGGACTGTCACAATCACGAATAAAAAATACATTGATTTTTTGCAATACAGCAATACCCCCACTTGTCACACTTGTTCTGATTGTAGCTGACAAGCTCATAGAGTATTTGGAGAAGGAAAGTCTTTAATTCAGAGTGTGAAATCCTACTGGGTTGAGTGCGTAGGTATGCAGCCACTGCTATTTTGCTTGAAAACTGTGCAAAAGAAAGCAATCACTAAAACACAGAACAAATAACCCACCCATCCTAGAAGCTGAACTCATTAAGTCACTTGTTCAGCTTTATCTGTGATACAACAATAAATCAGTTTAGGGGATAGAATACTAAATTAATTGAAGGGATGTTGGGAAGGATTATTTAAGCTGAGAAAAATGGTTTCTGCCTTCCTTTTAACACACTGTAAATGACATGACATGGGAAGTGCTCACTACTGGCCCTCAATACTACAGCTGCATCCTGTCTTACTTTGGAAAATATTGTTTTGTCCCAGAGTCCTGCCTCCACCATGTTTACTCCCATCTTACCCCAGCAAAGAGGCGCTATGAGGTAAACTGTCACGACTCCCTGATCCTCAGCAGGCCATTGTAGCCATCTGTACCAAGGTGGGACGTATTTAGGTTGTGTTACCTTGAGCTAAATTGCAGCTAGGGGAAATAAGGTGAGTGGGGAGGGCCAGGGAAACAAAATGCAGCAGGTCATGGCTGGCCATCACAACCAGTACTCTTTATGCCACGTAAACTTAGAGACCAACCTCAGAAACTGGAATTCTACCAGGACAGATTTTGTTTCTATACCACAGGTAACTTAACTGACTGGGTTACAGTACTTAAACAATATGCAGCATCTCTTAATCAGCTCACCAAGATTACATGTCACTTACTGTTGTAGTAGTTTTAGCCTTAGTTTTAGCTAGGCCTAGATTAGGCCTTAATTTTAGTAAGCCTCAGTTTTAATAGGCCCAGATAGTGTTACATAGATTAGAAGGGACAGGTGTCCCCTGACTTAAGCAACCAAAGAGATATTTCGTATCATCTAACGTCAAAACAGGTATAAAAGGGAATGAGGGAAGTGCCTCCTTCTTTTTGCTTCATGGCTACTTGACTGGGAAGGATGTGTGTGTTGTTCTGGGGAACCAGGCCTCACTGCCGCTCACCGCTACTCTGCAGCTTTTTTGGTTCAAGAAAGTAAACATCTTATTGTTAGTTTTTCTCCTCTCTTGCTGGGTGTTTCTCGGGAGGAGTCTTTTGGAGCATTTTTGTGAGTCTGGGTGATGAAATCTTTATTACTGAGTGGGTGACTTGGTGTGGAGTTATTGTTGTTTCTTTCTACCTGTGTATATGTGTGTTATATTATAGTTTGCTTTTAATTTTCCCTCTTCTGTATAAATATATATCCCAGTTTCTGCGTCAAGTTTAAGTTTCCAGATTTTTTTCCTCCCTTTTCTCGGCACAGGGGGGAGGGAGTTTTATTGCTTTGGTTTATAATTGGCATTTTGCCAAGGTTTTAAACAAAAACACTTACATAACAGAAGCCTCTCATACTCTTTTTCCATATCCTTTTGCTTGATGAATCTGCCAGTTTGCAAAAGTTTAGTTGTGCTTCTGCCCAGCTCTCCGCATGGTGCACACTCCCAGACACAAACGCACTCTGCAGGATCAGAGTGCGTCGTGGGCAGTACCCCAGCAAAGGAATCACACGTAGAGGAAACTGAGCACAAATTTCAATTTCTCTCTAGAGAATTACAGCACAATTGTTTCATTGCCAACCATACATGTAAGGAAGATAGGCACATGAAATCTATGAGCATGAAACATGGCAAACAAGATTACTTTATCTCCCTAACATCTAGATGACAATTCCATGCAACTTCTGTTTGTTGTAGATTCATTCTTAGGGTTGTTTTGTCTTCAGAAATGTCCAAATATACTGAGCAAATGCTGCAAAACAGTCAGACAGCTTTTTTTTTGTATGTCAGTTATTTTACACATAGGCATTTCACAAATAGATGGAGATTGCTACTCTTTTAACTCTCCACCTAGAGCTAGGTAGGGTGCCGGGCAGCTGATAAATTAATCCCATTTTATGATTTTTAACCTGCTGCCCGTGGTTCCCCAGAATTTTGAGGAACCTGGATCATGTACTAATCCAACAAAAGAAATCTCCCACACTTTCACCTTTAAATATCACCTGCTACAGCTGTTCTGTCAAGTCTTGCATTAGGAATTATTCTTCAACAAAAATTATGACAGGCACAGGCAAGCATCAGTGTGAAGACAGAGTTTTGGATCACTGTGCAGATTTTGAGACTCCCTTGCAAATGTTATTTCAAAACAGAAGACACAATAATGCTAGCTGTAGTAACAAGGTATTAAATGTGGACTTCACAGCAGCGTATCTGTCATGCCAGACCTACTGAGACAGGAAAAATCTGGGGCAGCAGTTAAAAGCATTCATGACTTTATATCCAGATTTTCACAGTATATCCTCAAAGGAAACACCATCATGTAGGTGTGTTGGCTCACAGGAGTTGACCGTGGCACTCTTAGAGCCTAACTGAAATAAGGAGTTAAGTGTTAGGATAACATATTTTTTCATTCATTATCATTTATGTCAAGTCCAATACTATGCAAATCAGGCAGATCCTGCAGCCATTCTGTATGTACAGTTTAGTCACATTTAGCTAAAAAAAAGAAAAAATACTTCCCACCATTAAATACATATCCATGATTTTGGGGTTAAACCTCATATCCAGCCTGCACTTCCAATGCCTTATCTGTAAAATGATTACATTAAATACTACTCAGCATTTATTTCTAAGGATAAGATTATGACCACGATATTTGTGTACTGTGCCAAAGGAATTTGAACCCAGAGCTGGCTTTGGCAGGCAGTGAGCCAAGGCCAAGTGTCAGCAAGCACATTTACCTTCTCACAGCTAACATCAGCAGGAAAGTGGTGTGAGAGGTTTGGCTGATTACAGCACCAAAAGATACCACCGCCACAGGCACTATCTTACCAGCCTTCTCTGCCCTCCACGTGGCTTTCTCTAAAGCTGGTTCTCATCTCTGGTGAGAGCATTGTGTACCTGTTCAGTATCTACAAGCATAATTACTTCACACCTCACTCTTATAGATGTAATTAGAGGAACTGTGCTTGCAAAGCATTCCAGGAGCATTGAATAGAAGTCATTAAATAAATTTAATTACCCTTACTAAATTTTTTTCTTTTATACATATGCTTTTTTGTTTGTTTGTTTTGCTTGCCTAGTGACTAGGATTGTAGACCCTCCTGTAGAAAAATGAAATAAACAGACTTAAAGACAGGACAGCAAGTACTACCTCATTATATCATCCATTACCCCAGAAACCTATTTATCTAAGTAAGTACATTTTTGTTGTATCTTCTATTACCAATATATGTCTGATGAACTTTTACATTTCAAAGCTGAGTGGCAGGAAATCCAGTGCGTATTGCGCAAAAGACGATGCAAACTTACTGTTTTATCATAGCAAATGTTATAAAATATTATTATTAAGTATGCATATCACAATACTGAGATGCCAATCAAGTTCAAGGTTTATAGTGCAATATACTGTACAAATAAGTTCTTCAATTTCCCTGTGAAATTCTTGAAGTAGCATGGGAACAACCATGGATTTCTGGCAAGAACTTTCTTGATTTCTTTCTAATGTAGGTTCAGGATATTCTTAGATCTGACTGAAGAAAGTTTACTAAACCTGCAGTTACATATTTGATTGATTTTGTTTTTTGTAGATCAAATTCTTTGAGTTCAGAATTAGAAAGCCAAGAAAACAAAAGACTTACTCATGCTACTTTAGAACATACATTTTTGCCTCACAGAATATGTAATCCTGTATGCAACAAAAAGGTATGGTATTAAAAGTAATATTTTAATTAAATACAACAAAATATACATTTATTTTACTGAAACTGCACATTAACACAATCTTTGTCAAAATGTTTTGACTTGGGAGTAAACCTTCTTTTCAGACAGGAACAGTTCTGTCAAAAAATTCAGTCCCACACTGTTTGTTTTCTATTAAATAAACATACAATAATGCAGCAAACAAACCTACATGAGAGAGGTATTATAAGTCAAAGAAATGTAATTGCTGTTTAGCCCTGATTTTGGTTAGTGATTATTCTTGGGTCATTTGTCAGAGGCTTCCATAATCACTGTTCAGCTTCAGGGAAAGACCCATCCACTGTAGATGTGAGTCTTCCTTTTTCCATTGATAGCTGGCATTTTGCAGTGGAGAAGAGCTTCCCTGTGCAGATATCATCACAGAAGGAAAGGCATTCAGTTTCATAACCCAGACTCTGTAAGTGCTTTGCCCATTACTCTGGGCTTTGGCTTTTTTTGAGAAAGATGCTCAGACATGCACATTTAAGCAGCCAAGTAGTTAAGCTAGTATTTACTGGTCCAAATAGGTATTCAATTAACTGACTTGCCAAGAAGCTTTGCTGGGGTATGTACGTGGGGTCCCTGCTGAATAAACAAATGAATTGACAGATTCTAGGTTAGCTGTAAGTTTCTTGGAAGATGCAAGACCTTTTTTTTATTCTTTATGATGCACTGGCATAAATACCTAGAGCAAAAGAGGCACTAATCATTCTGAGATGCTTTTAGAGAGTGACATTGATAATTTTCTATGAACTTGTCTTCGGTGTGTCACCTAAAATACAGCATTCAAAGAAAACAGTGTTTCGTTTATTGATTGAAAGGCTAAGGAATTATTTCCCCAACCTGCAAAATTTACTCTCCACCACTTATTTGAGTCTAGTTATAGCACTAAAAGTATTGCCTTCTAGTCTACAGGTCCTACCTTTTTTAGCAGCTTCAAGTCTTTTTGAAAGGAATTGGTGTATTCAGTCTGCTTTCTGAGGGATGCAACACCTTATCACAAAAGTAGTTGGCACATCTGGAACTCCTTTTGTAGGAAAAGTGCTCTGAGTTTGCCAGAACTGAGTGGCTCTGTGACACTAATGGTCATCTTCCAATTCTGGTGTCATCTCTGGGGTGTCTGATGGATAAGACCAACTTTCAGGGGCAGTAACCAGTGTGTCTTTTAAGAAATTTTAAAATAGAGATGAAAAACCTATGAATTAGCACAGAGAACATCACATACAACCCAGGAAATTGCTTCTATAGTCATATTGTAAACAAAGGCCGATCTCTTAAAAAGAAAACTATTCACAGAAGAAATCATAGCCAGCCTAAGTAATTTATGTTCTTTGCTATAATTAGTGGCTTACATTATTTGGAGAGGCAACTTACCTGGATGTCAGAAACTAATCAGCCAGTGATTTTGAAAAGATTTGTCCTGAAACAATACACTTAATATGCCTTCCTGTCTGTTAACTTCATGTAGAAAAGGCTGTGTAGATTCAGAAGCAAAGCAGCTGATGAGTGCTATAAATCATTTGACTTGAAGAAACAATGTAGCTTTCTTTTCATTTAACATTGCTTGGGGATGCAGATACTCTCTACAAATTTGAATTCTTTGTAATATTTACTGATAAACAAAATGCCTTTCTACACAGCAAAATGTGTATGAACCACTTGATGTAATAAGCTGACAGGCACAAATCACTCCTTTGAAAACACATTTATTGTTATGAGTCTTGCTCCTGAGCCTCTTTCACAGTGAAATAATGAGTATCACTCCTGATTTACCATGGTGTAAGTAAGGAATTAACCTCACTTTATTATTTCTGTTCTATTACAATAAGCAAAAAATACACATTGGCTTGAAATCATGGAACCATGAAATCATGGAGATTTTCCTACTGAGTTTATTAGGTTGGATTTCATCCAATGTACTATTAAACCTGTAAGTGTAAATCACAACCACAATTGTGATTTACATTTGACAGAAATTTATTTATCCCATTTACTACATGCACAATCCAATATAATTCTCAAAGTCAATGAGCATTTTGAAGGCATAGCAAAGGTGCTGGGTTTTCAGCTAGGCTGTTTTCCCAGACAGCAAGCCACTAGGAATTGGCAAGCCCTTTAAAAGTAGACTGCATCAGACACAATGATCTGATTACTCCTCTGAAGAAACATGAACAGTGCTTCAGGTGGCAAACTTCTTTTGTACCTGTGTGTACCACAGCAAAGACATGGCATTGTGGCTGTCTTCACTCAGGTGGACCATGACTTTCTCTCATGCATACATGGTGATGTGCTATCGCTTCTGCCACAAGAGTATTCAAACACAACTCTCGGGTCCACTGAGGGGCCTGAACAAAAGTATTCAGGCATCCCAGACCTAGATGGGCAGGTGACAGTTGCAAGATTTCCCCCTTCAGATACAGTTATTAACTGAAAGGGAAAAGAGAAACATTTTAAGCAATTCATTTTTCTGTTATTCCTTTGCAATTGAGTAATTATCTCGGTTATGGTGTATTGATTCCAATGTGCCCCTGCTGCACTTGAATCAATAGCAAACTTTTGTTTGCTTCAGAAGCAGGGCTGGGACATAAGGAGTAGTACTGTACTGCATTTATGAGCAGTGTTTGCAATGCAAAATACATAGAAGATACAACAAAATTGAATCTTGTATGAGCTCATGACCACCATAAAACATACCAAAACACAGAAGTGAAAAACATCTAAAGACCAAGCAAGGCTGCAGTGTTGGAAATTCCATGGGCTTGCTACTGTGATCGTCCTCATTTCCAGCAAAGGAACAATCTCCAAAACTAAAATGAACTTTTGAACTTGTATCCAAAGTTTGTTAAAAGCCTGGAGCTGTGTTGAAAATCTGACAGCCTAAACTTTGAAAACCTCTTAGCGATAAATATGTACAAGATAGGCTAAAGCAAAGACAGAGCATCATGCTCCTGCATTTCTGGCTATAAATAAAAGAGGAGTGCCTAGTTCTTAATCTGAACTCAGCCCAAGGAGAAGCCACCATGCTGGCCTCTTTGGAGGTAGCTTTATGAAACTTCACATCCAGCAATCCACCCAAATACACTCCCTTCATTTTACAGATGACCTCACTGCGGGCAAAAAAAAAAAAATTGACGCTTGCCCAAGGTCACAGTGATTCCCTTAATACTGGTGATTCTTTGCTTGTTGCCCTGTACCTGAAGAGGGTCAGATTCTCTGAAGTGCTAAATCAAGTAAATGTAAAATCATATGAGTTCATTGAATTTTTTTCACCTTTGATGAGCAATTCATTTTCTGAGAGACCTCAAGAGTTCAGATGGAACTTAAAAGCTGCTCAGCTACCTGACATCATGTGCTCTTTCGAGACTGAACAAAAGGGATGGGAGGGAAAAAGAGCAACTAGGTAAAAACTTGCCTCCAGAATGTAACCTGTACTCAAAGCTACAACTCGCTGTGGAACCAATACACTGCAGAAAACATCTTGTGCTAGGACAGCTGAGCCGGAGCAGCAGTAGCACCACATGCCAGGACATGAGTTAAAACCCCCAAATATAAGGTGCAACCCTCTGCAAGAGAATTGAATGTATCTTATATTAAAAACAAAAAAACCCCAACAAACCCAAACAACAAAACCAAAAACCAACCAACCGAAAAAACAACAAAACAAACCCCAAGCTCATTATTGTGGCCTGGTAAGCGAATACGCGCGTTCGCTGTCTGAGGTGTCCGAGGGCGCTGCCGGCGGCAACGGCGCCCAGTCGGCGTGCCCAGGGCCGCTCGGTATGCCCAGGCCGGGGCCGCTCGGTGTACCCGAGGCCGCTCGCTGTGCCTGGCTGCAGCCGCCCTCCAGAGCTCGCTACTGCGGGCGGCAGCCCGGCGGACTCCGCCTGGGGCGCGGGCCGGGGCCGGGACGAGGACCGCTTGTTTGGTAGACCAGGGCGCCAGCAGCGACTGGACAGAGGGCAGCGGCCGCCAGCCCTTCCGCGGCCGCCAGCCCTTCCGCTGCCCCCGGCCCCAGC
>VWZD01012465.1:119048-144088 GCA_013396695.1 Sakesphorus luctuosus
TCCAGTGCCCAACCACGCTCTGGGAGAAAAGCTTTTTGCCTAATATGCAAACTAAATCTCCCCCAACACAGCTTCATGCTGTTTCCTCAAGTCCTGTCAGTGGTCATGAGTGTGAAGAGATCAGTTCCTGCCCCTCCTCTTTCCCTCACAAGGATGTTGGA
Source organism: Sakesphorus luctuosus (assembly GCA_013396695.1). Lineage (NCBI taxonomy): Eukaryota > Metazoa > Chordata > Aves > Passeriformes > Thamnophilidae > Sakesphorus > Sakesphorus luctuosus. The sequence continues at coordinate 119,210 of VWZD01012465.1, forward strand.
AACTGTAGTGAGGTCTCCCCTCAGTCTCCTCCTGGCTGAACAAACCAAGTGACCTCAGCCACTCTTCTTAAGGCTTCCTCATGGCCCCATCCTCGTGCCCCTTCTTTAGATGTGCCCTAACAAGCTAATGTCTTTTTTCTATTATGCTTGAATATTTAATTGTTCCTATACTGTGGTGGCAGTCTGAAATATACTGCACTATGTACTGACAGACTGAGAGAGCTGGAGCTGTTCAGCCTGGAGAAAAGTAGGCCCTGGAGGGACCTTCTAGCAGCCTTTCAATACCTGGATGGGGTCTATAGGAATGCTGCAGGGGGACTTTTCACAGCGACATATAATGACTGGACAAGAAGAATGGCTTTAAGCTGAAAGAAGATAGGTTTAGATTAGATATTAGGAAGAAATTCTTTACTGTGGGGTGGCGAGGCACTGGAACAGGTTGTCCAGAGAAGCTGTGGATGCCCCTCACTGAGAGTGTTCAAGGCTGGGTTAGGTGGTGCTTGGAGCAACCTGGTCTAGTGGAATGTGTCCCTCCCATGGCAGGGGCATTGGAACTACATGACCTTTAAGGTACCTTCCAACCTAAACCATTCTATGATTCTGTTAATGTGTGGTGCATCATGACTTACCTAAACACCCCTTTAAAGTCATGAAGCAAACCACGGTTCAATCACGTCTAAGTAGATACAGAGTAGGTGGACTACCTAAGGAAAATGCAAATGGCCTGTTTCAAACAGAAGCTATGCCACTATTCAAGTGTTTTCATAACTTTTCACATTGAGTCACACATTAAAGCATCTCTAATTTTACTTTTTGTAATTCCTTCCACTCTTCCTCCCTCTCCAAGGTCATACACCAAGTGTTGGGAATCACAAAGCAGAACTATTTGCAGCTCCATGGGAAGAATAGGTGTAACCTAGTCTGAACACACTTCACTGAAATCCTGTTCAGTTTTGAGCCCTGAATTGAAACAAAACCATTCCTAAAGGGAAAAAATGTGAAGACGCTCTGCTTGGATTAAAGAGAGGACTGCTCTCTCATCTGGTTACATAGCACCCATACTTGGCAAGGGCTAAGCATCAGCCTTCAGACATCTGCAGAATATAAGTATTTTAGGCTTTTTACTTCTTTTAATTTCTTTTTCAAGGTGCTATGTTTCTAATTAAAACCCTTTTCAAGGTCAGAAACTCAATTACTGCTTATGATAAAATATATCAAATATCTATTCATTTCACAATATAGTGTGCATAAAACTATAACCAAATATTATCTTCGTGGTTTTATCCTGTTTTTACAATGCTCATAGTGATGTACAGAGAGATACTGTGCATATTTATTTTTGTCTCTTGTTCCACTTCACGAAATTCAGCCTAATCATTGTGAGATTACATTTTTTCTAAGCTTCTTGTTTCTAAATGCAAGCAGTTCTTCAGTCATCTGCTGTTGATGTTTACTGCCAAACTGCTGATACATAGGGTCCACTTTCCATCATCTCTGCATGATGGATTGTACTAGTTAATAAGTGCTTTTCAGCTCAGGAAATGTATGCAGAGACGTGTGCTTGCACTCACACTGCAACAGTTTAACTTGTCTGACAGTAACTATGTTGGAAAAACTTTATCGTGGTTGTCTGAGTAGAGTAAGAAAATCCCAAGCAGCTCAGCCCCTTCCTTTTAGGTGAGGGTGTTGTGGAAGGTACATGGAAAGTAGTACAGGTTTGCTTGGAGTTACTTTCAACGTTTCAAAATACAGTAGCTGTTTTTCTTCATCCCCTTTTCCATGAGCCAGCCAGAGCCATCTGATTAATCTGCTCATGCTTAACAGTAATTACTATACTGGGGAGCTGTGTTCAGTGAGATCTGATCTTGACCCAATCTGTATATGGTAAGTGGCCGGTGCAGTGAGCCTTGTCAATGACAGTCACTTGCCTTTTTAATGTGTGGCTTCATTCTATGATAATAAACATTGAACCACTTTGGAGCATAGTCTTCCACTCAGTATTGGATGCATATGCTTACCTGTACACAGAAGACGTAGTAGTGTTCTGTCTTTTTATCTCTCTCTCTTTCCCTCCCCCCTGCCCGCAGTGTAATTATTCCCCTGAAATTTTCATACGCTACTGGAAGAAATACAAAGCACTTAAGAAACAATAATAAACAATGTGTGTCTTTCTGAGATACCTTATTTAGATCTGTCATAATATTTTTATCATACTGTTATGTCCTTCTTTAGGGCTAGTGGCTCCTCTGGGTTTCTGGGAAAACAGTGAAGAAAATCACTTTTTTACAAGCTTAGCAAACATTTAGAGAGGTCTGTTAGCAGCCTAATGAAATTTCAGAAATCAGCAGAATAACAGAGACCTCCAATTCCATCAGCGTTACGTGCAGAAGTTGACAGCACAAAGAGGATTTCTGCAGGAGATATATATGTAACTAAAAGACATGATGAGTTGCTTTTAAAATAACCAAACCACAAAAATATGAGGCACGAGCTTATAAAATGCTGGAGAAAATAATAGAATGGACACATTCCCTACTTCCATGTGTCTGTTTTAGCTGTGATAAAGTTAGTTTTCTTCTTAGTAGCTTGTACACTGTGCTGTGGTTTGGATTTAGTAAGAGCATAAGGTTGATAACACACCTGCGTTCTAGTTGCTGTTAAGTAGTGCTTACCCTAAGTCAGTGAGTTTCCAGTTTCCCATGCTCTGCCAATGAGCAAGAGCACGAGAAGCCATGAGGGAGAACAGCCAGGACAGCTGACCTGAACTGGCCAAAGGGACATTCCATACCATGGAACTTTGTGCCCAATATATAAAATGGGGGGAGTTGGCCATAAGGGGAAGCCAATCACTGCTGGGGAGGGGTTGGGCATCAGTCAGAGTGTGCTAAGCAATTGTGTGCTGGGCATCTCTTGTTTCTCTTTGGTTTTTTTTTCTTCTCTCTCTCCGTTTTGTTTTGGTTGCTGTTGTTACTGTCATTAGTATTTTATTTTACTTTGTTACAGCTATTAAAATGTTCTTATCTCAGACCACGAGATTTTACTTTTTTTTCTGATTCTCTTCCCTATCTCAACATGGAGAAGTGAGCAAGGGGCCACATGCTACTTGATTGCCATCTGGGGTTAAACCACAGCAGTGTAATTCTGTACTTTCTGGTCTATCCTGCAACCTGACGTCAGTTATACAAAGTTATGGGAGTTTAGTCTGTAAATATACATAAAAAGTTAACCTAGCCCACCTGCTTCTTACACTGAAACCTCAAATTCTGGCTGCTTCTTATTATTGTCATTTGTTATAGATACTCTCAGAGTGTTTCTGTTAATTTAATTAATAAGTTTACAGTTGCACTGTTCAAACTGTATTTAAGTAGATAGTGTAACAGAAGTTTCAGTTGATCTATAGAGATAAAAAGGGTATCTGATAATGCAACATTTTTCCTAACTGGAAATATTTTATACAGTATAAATATGGTTTATTTTGAAAGTTCGGGGTTCTTTTGCTTAAAATATTACATAAAGGAAGAGGTGCTTTTTGTACTTTGGATATTTTGGTAAAATAACTTTAAATTAAAAATTTGAAGTGTTTGTACTGAAGGATGGGATCAGGGTACTTTGGGAACTTGGTAAAAGATACTCTAAGTCAGAAATGAGGAAAGGGAATTTAAAAGACGTGGAGTCTGTAAGTGTATAAACACATCTGTGCATAACGAGGAACTCAGAAACTGGGAAATACCGTTTGTCAGTATGCCTGTTTGCTTTATAAATCTCTTATTTCCCCCTTTGCTTCCCCTTATTTGCTGTCCTTGTTCTTTTTGTCTTTGCTGCTTTTCCAAAATATTTCTCAGGAAAGTGTATCAGCATGCATTTTACTGATAGGTGTAAATTGCAACTTCATTTTAACTCTGAAAGAGTTTCTGATTGGAAAGATACTGCACAATTGGCTAACACTCTTCTGCCTTTGTGCTCGTGTTGCCTAAAACTGAGTGGAAAAAAACCCCTTTCAAACAATATTAGTATAGATTAAGTAGAGAGCAGTTCCTTAATGAAACCTTTCAGGTGCACACCCAGTAGAGGGTTCTTTAAAAATTTACAACACTACTTAATTATCATATCCCATCCCATCACATCTCGGATGCTCAGCAGGGTCAGCCCCGGTTAGTACCGGGTGCTGTGACAGTCCCGAGGACTTCCCTGTCACTGTCCAAGCTCGCTCGGCCGTGGCAAATGAACCTTAGGACTTAAACGGTGGGGCCAGTTCTGCGCACGCTGTGCCTCACCTAAAACATCCACTGCGCAGGCTCGAAGGGCACACCCACGTGGGGAGAGCCCTGCCCAAATCTTCGTTCGCGAAGATTGGCCATTATTATTATTAATTATCATATCTAATGGGAACATCCAACCTGAAAACCATTTTGGCCCTGATACCACCCTCAGAACTGCCCTGTTGGAGCCCCTCCAAGGGTTCTGGGTCTTCTAGCTTGGTTTGACTACAATATGTCTTCTTATTCTGGTTCAGGTGCATGTGTCCCAAACATGATGTCCTTGGTGAAATCTTTTTCCTTGAAGAGACTTAAACAGAATTTCAAAAATGTGGCACAAAGTGTGAGAAAGAGGCTTAGAAACTGTTAGCAGCTCCTTCGAGTGTGAGAAACGATACAGCTATATTAAAATCTACAACTGTACTAAAAATCTTAAGGCATCACTTGCAACAGTCTCCTTTGTATAGTTTCTTAGTCAAGTTTAGTTAAGCCCTTATGTTTGCTTTTCTGTAGTAGTAGTACTTGAAAAAGGCAATTCCTAACAGTGATCTCTGTGGTACACAATCAGATTTCATCTGGCTTATTCTCTTGCTTAATTACTCATAACTTCATTGAGGATTATTTCCCTGTTTTGCCTAATTGCTATATCATGTGTAACTCCTCTTTTGCCTTTTTTTCTTTAGTGCTGCATTTTTCATGTGTCTCCCAAAGTTCCTACTTCTATTATGCTATGGCCACCCTGCCCTTTACAATAATATTTTATGAGCAGCTGAAACGACTTTATGGTGATTGACAGGCTTCAGGTCCTTGCAGCTCTTTCTTCTACCAGGAATATAGATGCTGTTCCTTCATTTTACCACATGATTAAGTACTTTGAGTGCTGCCACTTGGACTCGCTGTGGACTGTGAAAATGCATTTCTCCACCATGAAAACAAAGCAGACAGTTCCACTATCAATTGAGAGGTGTGTGTCTGTGTCAGCACTGAAAGTGTAAACTTTTTACTTATATTGAAAACTGGTTTTTTAGAGCTGTTAAAAAAGAACATTTGTATATAAATAGGCTAATCATCTATTCAGCATCCATGCATCTTTCAGATACAGCTGTCCTGTGCTGTTCTTTGCCATTTCTTTTCAAAGCTTTTCAGTACGTAGAGGGCTGGCAGCTAAAAGTTCTTCTGGCATTCTCTCAGCTTGTGTGCTGGGGAATTAAACATGGCAGGGCAAAGGGAGGAGCACAAAAATGGTGAGCACTGTACTCTGACTTTCCAACTTTGAGAGCCAAAACAAATATGGGAGGACCTTATCAGTCAGTCCTGCATTCATTTCCTATCTGCCTGTACTGTTTAGTTGACTGCAAAATTAAAAATGTGATTTGGTAAAAGGACCATTACATTCCTCTCACATGCCCTCTGTGAGGAAAAGATGTGCATACACACTAAGAGAAACTACCTGACAAGGTATCTTGTTTTGGAGTATCCCAGTTTCTTTATCTGTCAGGATAAGTGAAGGTTTCTTCTTGCAGGCATAATGGTGGTAGCTAGCACTAAAGTTGCTAGTCTGTGAAATAGATTGTCTCTTGAATGTGTTATGCATGAAACACAACTGCTTCCCAGTTGCATCTGCATGGAGTGCTCTATTAGCCTGTTAACCAAGACTTACCCACTTTTACAAGACTGTAAAGAAGATAGAGGAAGGAGAGGAAAAAGTTTTTCTCCAGCTGAACTTAAAATGTAATTTTGCTTGGTTTACAAGGAGAGGGACTTAATGTAGCTATAACCCCTCATGGTTTGTGGAGAAACCTTCCTTTTCTTTGAGAAAGACTTGGATACTGCTGCCTCACCAGTGAGTTTTGTGAGAGTCAACCTTATGAGCAGAAGCAGCTCAGATCTCCTTGGTGACAGACAGTGGTACATGGATAGCAGTGCAGACTGTAGAGCTGACTGATTGTGGGATGCTGCTAGGGCTGGAAATCCCTTGTTTGCTTGTCTTTCCCTGTGGCAGATCTCTGAGGAAAGACAGAAGTGTCTGCATTACGCCAGTAAGTGTTCTATTGGAGAAAACAAATCACTCTATGGTTCAGTTGCAATTTCTTTCACAGGCTCATCTAATAGTATTGTGTAAATCTCTTTCTGTTGAATTAGTGTAATTTAAAAAAGGAGTCAAACAAAGAGTAAAAGCAGATGGGTCTTAATATATTGTGTTTTCAGAGTTCTGTATTGAATACTAAATTATTAAGATAGTGTCAGACACATACCAAGACCTTTTACACCTCTGATGGCAACATAATGTCTTTTCCTTATTCCTATTTCCTACTCCCATTAAACTTTGTCTTTGGAGAACAGTTCTCAGAAGATGGCATGGAAAATTGTCCCATGCTTGACTTATTGTGGCAATAAATACTAGAAAATTTGTTCCTGGGGGTTACTTGAGCACCTCTGTGTCCAACATGGAGCTCTTTCAAAGAGTTCTTGGGGCAAAAGTTGGGCAAGAGTTTTACTCCTCAAAGAAGAAAGTAGCTGGGAAGAGCTGGTGGGCAGATGGCTGGAACTGGGTGTCTGCCACCCCTATCACTGTGACCATCCTTGTAGAAAAAATAAAAGGACTTTTTATGTGTTTTCCATTTGACTCAAAACAACTGTCCCTATATTTAAAACTTTCCTTAATTCATGCTCCTGAATAGTTGTTTTATGATCCTAGCAAGTCAGGACCAATAAAGGTTTACATATTGGTGTTTTATTGCTGCTTCCATCCCCAAACTGCATAACTTTTGCATATACATGTATGTATTGTAGAGGGCAGTGTGTGTCATCTAATGATGTAAAAAGGATGCAAAAATGTCATGATTAGGTAATGGATTAGTACTTGTTCTGAAGTGAGTCTGAATGTGGATGTGGATTTATGCCAAGTGTCCTAAAAAGAGTGGGTTTAGAATAGTAATTAAATGCTAGTTGAGTAAGAATTACAACATCACAAAACAAATTACTGTTATTAGCAGAAGTATTTGTTCTCACATCAAACTGTCATCCTGCTTTCCTGTTTAACCTGATTCATCCACGTGAGAAAAAAATTATGTCAGATACTTAAAGTGTGAGTTTGTTATTTACTTTGACTGGTATGGAGAAAGGCAGGATGAGGGTGTGGATGGGTTGATGTAGTAATTATCTTCTAAAATGGCAGTATTTTTGTGACTCCATGCACTTGAAATCAAACCTACAAGAGCAAAGGAGCTTAAAAGACTAAATGTCTTTTCTGGCTTTGAAGACGCTGTATGAATGAATGCTGAATCTGAAAGTGTAGGATCTGTGGGAGGATATTACTGGATATTCTGTGAGTGTTCTGACTTAAAACAGCTTGTTGCTGCAGTTATACAGGGGAAAGCCCAGTAAATGCCCTTGATTTACACATCCCTTCTGCTTTTAAAACAGGAGTTTAGAGAGAGTTGTAAAATGGTGTGGCTTAGGGAACCTAGGCATGAAATAGCCCCTTTGCAGCTTAATGTGATCTGCAGGTACAGCATTTAATAACAAACAACTAATTGTGCAGTTGTGTGCTGAATACCCCAACAACAACAATAACAAAGCTATTTGGTGTATACCTGGCACTTACACTAGATACTTGTTAGTTCATAACTTTATTACAGTCTTGAGCAATGTCAAAGACTTTTGGAGCCTTACATCCTATAAACCATGAATGAGACCATATAAAGTCATGTGATTTTAAACAATGTATTGGTCTTCTCATAACACTTCTATATTGAATTGTGATAGATCAGGACATCCTTCAAAGACGTTGTGGACAGAGAAAGTTAAAGGCTGAAAAAATAAACTACATAGCTCAGAAGGGGAAAGAGATCTACTGTCTTACGTGGCCCCTTTTGTTTCAGTAGGTCAATCTCATGTTGTAACATCATAGTAACATCATAGCTGACCCATTGCCAAAGTAAGATTAAACAGCCTTAGCCTTAAAAGCATTGAAAGCATGAAGTGGCTTTGGGGAATGTAATTCAAATATGAGTAGTACTATCATCGTATCAGTGAAACATGGACAACTCTCAATCACCACCAACTTTTGTAATTAAATATTCCTGGATATCAAAATACATTGTATGTCTGTGTAGTTCTAGTTTTACTTTTCTACTTGTTTAGGTTTGAGGGGAAAAAACAAAATGTTTACCCACAAGCGGAGGAAGGGGTTTCCTCCACAATAATCACACCACTCTTTATCAAATTTAAGAAAAGAAACTTTAATCAGAAAATCGATACAAGAAGGATAACTGTTCTTAACTGCTATATACATATATATATGTAGGTATAGATATAACTGTAAACAGACCAGAGCAAACTGCTTCCCCAGCACCACAAGAAAAAAAACAACAACCATCCCAAAACCAGCCGGTTTCCTCCTGGAGAAAAGTTATACTTACAGGCAGTGTCAGTGTCACAGCCCAGCTGGCTGCAGGGTGAGCTCCCAGTCCCTCTCCAGTGAGGCAGACGAGTGGTGAGCACCCAGATGAATTCTGTCTCTCCCTCTGTGTCTCTTGTCCCAAACGAAGAAGAAAAACTGGAAGCGGAGAACCGCTGCGTGTCCTGGAAAGCAGCTGCAACTTCTCCCTCCCAGGTCACTGCCCCAGCCAGGGCAGGCAGGCTATGACGCTGCAAGTGGCGATGGGACTGGAGCAGAGACCGGGACCCCAAATGCAGAAACCAGGAGAACAGCCATGGCAAGGAGAAAAGAATCGGCTCACCAAGAAGCAGCAGCAGCAGCAACAGGGAGCAGTAGAAAAACAGCTTCCCTCCTCAGCAGCACACACACCCCTCTCCCACGTTCAGCCAAGCTAAAAAATGGAAAAATGTCCCCAAAACCAAAAGAGACAGCCTGTGATCAAGAAGAAGAGGGTAGCAGTTAACTACTTCTTTTTGTTAACTAATGGCATGGGCAGTCAGTGGCAGGGGAGAGAATTTGCATAATAATTCCAAACTACAACACTACTCCAAAGCTCTTGTTAGAAGTAATTTTGGGTTTAATATTTTGGTGTTTCTCAGTGTTGGATTTGTTTAATTTGCATTGTGGGGATTTTTGGTTTTTAGGAGGCAGGACATTTTGGGGGTTGCGGGGTGGGGTGGTATGTTGGTTTGGGGGTTTTCATAATGCAAATAAGCTTTTTTTTAAACTTACAGGGTGAGCATTGATAAGAAGGTGATTAGCCACTCAGCATTCAAGCATTTAGATGAGCAGAACCTTTTTTCTTCCTCTATCAGGCCATTTAGACTTCTAGGTTGAAAGCCAGTTGTGTGGTCAAAAGACAAACAGCAACTTTTTACTTCCTTGTGGTCCACAAGCTTGACTAGCTGTTTGGAGTTGTAATTATGCCTACATCTGTCCACTGCCCTTCCCCAATTTTGTTGTTTCTCTAAACTGTGAACTTTCTGCAGAGCTGACTGCTTTTTAAATAAAGCTTTGTATCTCTCTGGAGATGTGTGTGCTGTGGAGGAGACTGTGAAAGAGTCACTGCTTTTCTCCCAGTAAGCAAGGGCCAGAAATGCTGTGTTTTCCCTTCTGAGCAGCAGTGCAAATACTTCTACTCTGGCTGGCTGTCCCACAGTGCAAAGTTGCTTAGACCTTGGCCATCCAACCCAGAGCGACTTTTGCAGGAAGAGTTTTTGTGAAGTTGAATTGAACCAAGTGGAGAAGGCTGAAGTACCTTAGGTTACCTTGTCTAGCTCTCTGCTGCCAGTTCAGGGTGACACAGATATTCCAGAGATCTGTGCCTTCTCTGCCACTTACACATGAGTGTCTGAGCTGTCTACGAGCATCTCTAATAACACCAGCAGACCAAGTCTGAGCAAGTGAAACTGGTCTTCCAGCCTACATGTGATAGAGAAGAGGATATGGTGTGGTCTTGATGCTTAAAATAGAAGAAAAGAACTTTCAAGACAAAATTAGTATAAATAAAATAGAGAGCTGATCTTTAATTAAAGCACTTTAAGATACATTAAATATTTAAGTGCATGATACAGTGTAAGGCTCCTACAAATTTATAATACTAATTATCATATATAATGGATACACCCAATTTGAGAATCATCTGCCCTCAGAACTTCCCTCAGGTCTGCCCCTTGGCACACCTTCCTGGAATTGATTCGGAGGTCTCCAGAGCCCTTCCTTCTTCACCATCATCATCTTCAGCATCACGTGCCTTCTTTGGAGCTTCTCCAAGGTTTCTGGGCCTTCTATTGCTTTGACTACAATGATATCTTACTATGTCCTTCTAGGTACATGTCCCAACCAAGATGTCCTCACTAAACTATTTTTTTCTTGGAAAGAACATTAAACAAAATTTCAAGAATTTTTAGAATGTTACCCAAAGCGTGAGAAAGGGTGTTTAATAACTGTTAATTGCTATTTTAAAGTGTTAGAAATTATACAGCTGTATTAAAAATCTACGTGCTACATCAGTCTATAGCACGGTCCACTGCAGTTTGCAATAATAACATGTGGACCCCCATGTGATAAGTCTGACCCTTGACAACTTTGTGCAGAACTGCTGGGGAGTGAAATTTAAGGTAAAGATTTTTGTCATGCAACATAACATCATCTCAAGTTCATGAACTGATTTCATTAAATAATGAATAATGAAACTCAAATGGTGATTATAACATTGAAATAAAACCAGACCTCAGCTTAAGACTGTTGACTACTTCTCCTTGAGTTTACTTCTTTCACTACCCTTGGCTGCATTCACAGATTTCCCAACTGGTAGTGGCTACTCTGGAGTCCCTTTCTAGGAGTTTGTAGGAGAGGATGCATCTCTGCCCTGCCTTCTGCAGGTGACAGTCATTTAGCCTAGCCCAACTGCATGTCCCAGTTCAAGAAAATTTGTGACTCAGGGTTCAGTGTGGGTTCAGCATAGTAATGGTTGCATGAAACGTGTAGCTTTCGGTGATTCCTAATTGGCACTTTGTCATTATGTGATGCCCTTTTTGCATGTGAGGCATCTTCTTAGAGATCTCTCTACCAGCAGCAATCAGTTAACCACTAACACAAGTTAACTTTTCTTTCAGGTACTGGTTGCAGTTACACATGCCTAAATGCTCCCTGGCTGTTCAGGTAGTCAAGCCTACCAGGGTCAGCTTTGACTTAATTGCTGTGCTAAATCTGCTTTAGAGAACAGCACTTCCTCAATTAACAGTGTAGGCTGACTTCAGAAAATTTTCTCATTAGTATCATTTGGTAATTCTACCATTTCTTCATATGGTGAAAAAAAACCCCAAGAGTAGAATTTCTAGAGAATCCTCAGCAAGAGACTAGGGAAATATAAAAATAAAACTCAGCAGTATCAGAAGTCCTGTTCTGACTTTAACTCAACATTAGATTATTGGAGATTTCTCATATAAATGAGTGTGCACATGTAGCAACAGCAGGCTTACACCTCAGTGGTAACATGCTGTAGTTAGCAGCTTTCTTGAGTTTCTTCTGGTTTGTACCAGAAACACAGGTTTTTGTTTCTCAGTGTCTTGGTACTTTCCTCATCTTCAAACTTGTTGTACTTAACAACATGATACAATAACTGTAATTCTTTATATTACTGTGTTTAGTCAGTGCTTTTGAAACTAAAAATGAAAGCAAGTGTCATGAAACCCAGTGTTGTTTTAAAAACTTTTTGAAAAACAAGGTTGAGGATAATAAAGTGATAATAATAATTGAGAATAAAGTGAATATTGACAGATACTGTAAGAAAGTAAAATTATAAGAAACTAAGAACTGTTTCACTTACAGAACACACACACACAAAAAACACCTCTCATGCAAATGGAAGGAGAAATCCAGAAACTACACTTTTACCCAGTAATTCCCAGTGTAAATATTTGTCAAAAATGCAGTAATCCTCACAGGTGTTATCTTTTACTTACAGACATGCTGAAATGTGTACATTTGTGTGATACGAAAGCCATTATCTTAGCTTTTCTGCCTCTTCTAGGGGGTTTTTCATGTATTACTCTAGATTGCATAAAAAACAGCAATATAGTCAAGCACAGTTAACAGCTGTTTTCCCCAACTACAGTAAATAGAGGCTGTTCTTAACTCTAAATTTTCTTTAACGAAACATTAATCTTTTTCTTTTTTATTATTTTAGTGGGCAGTTTGCTGTGGTGAAAAAATGCCGTGAGAAAAGTACTGGTCAGCAGTTTGCAGCAAAATTCATCAAGAAAAGGAGAACAAAATCCAGCCGGCGTGGAGTAAGCCGGGAAGATATTGAGAGAGAAGTTGGCATACTAAAAGAGATTCGACATCCCAATGTGATTATGCTTCATGATGTTTATGAAAACAAAACAGATGTCATTCTTATTCTGGAACTGTAAGTAGCTCTAGAGACCTCTGAAGAAGTAGCAGAATATTTGTTGATTTGTTTTTTAAAAATAGACACTCAGAATTGCAGTGTTTTAATGGAAGTTCCTTATCATGTCTAAAGAAGATAGGCAATAGCCTTGTAGTTCTTTATTTCTAAGTCAGTGGAGTAGCTTCCTGATTTCTACATGTATCTTTCACTCTAAATGCACTTCAAAGGTTAAAAAAAAATCTCTATATTTAGGATTTTTTTCTGCTTGTTACTTTAATCATTGTTGATGTTACGGATCCAGAAGAATACCCTGGAACTAAATAAACTGATTTGAAGATAAGAGCAAGAGGGAAATAAAGATTCTAAGTGGAGGTTGGTTTAGCAAATTTGACTGTGTCTCATGTGGGTGTAAAGTGACCTCAGTGAATGCTTTTTCTCCTTTTTTAACCCACATATAACAGAATTTTCCCAGTTCTGGCTTCTTGAAATGTTGATTGAACTTTCACATTGTTTCTTATTGTCTTAGTTCCCAATTTTTCATTTAATGTCTGTGCTAATAGATTGAAATAAATATGTCAGCAGGGACTATTTCTGCAATTTTTCAAGTCTAGCTTCCAGTTCCTCAAAGACTGCAAGTGTAGGCCCAAGCATTATTCACCTGTTAAGAGTCTGAGAGTGCATGCTGATGGCATGTGCATGTCTTTACACAGATTGCATGCCTAACACTGTATTACTGCCATACTTGCTCTGTATCAGCTAAATATGCTTTAGAGTCTTTTGTGTTAGCAAAAGATTTAGTACCAAAATCTTGGGCAACTTTTGTCTTTTCTGTGGCTGTTCATTTGGGTTTTTTCTTATGTAGGTTATGTTTTCCTGTTTATTGGTTTTGTTAAGTGGTATTTCCACTTACCTTATAAGGATACTTCAGTGTTGTATGGTTGCAGTAACATGTACATTTGCAGAAAGAAGAAAACAGGGAGACTCACCTTTGTATGGTATATACATGCATGCACTGCTTTGTTATTTTTATGTAAACGTATTTTTACAATTCTAGCTCAGCATGTGATGGTTTCTTATACTTGTAGTCTGTCTTGTTTTCTTTACTTCCAGAGGTATACACTTGCATTAGTTTGCCAAATTTGAGTAATTTTAACAAGTTTGGTTTTTTAAAGCTAAATTATCATCCTGTTTAAAGTAGAAGTTCCTTACAGTCTTACTTCTTTTTGTATTTCTTCAGAACTCTTTTAAATGTGTCGTGCATCCACAGCAAAATAAGTGTGATGCTTCCTTCTCCCCTCACTTGATACTAAATCTCCCATTCTTTGGCTCTATGACCTCAGTGGATTGTTCTGCAGCACTTTTTCCTCTGTAATCTGTCCAGATGAAATCAGGACAGTGCCTGTACTTGAAAGCTGTGAGGAAGACTTGGTAATCATGGGTAGTGGTAGGAGGAATGGGATTGTTCCACCTCCCTACTCTGTACGTGGAATAGAAGCTTTATTGGCAGCAAGGTTGCTGAGTGTGTCAGTGTGTTGCCACTACTGTGCATTGAATAGAAGATATTTCTTCTGACAATCTGTTAGTATTTCGTAAGCTTAGTGGCATGAAGTTCAGCAAACTATTGACGTTGCATTTTAGCTAGTTGTTTTGTCTCATTAACAACCCCTATGTCATTTCAGTTGGAGATTTTTTTTTCCACATTTCAAACTGCTTTGTGAGTCTTTTAAGTTGAAGTTCTTTTGGATATTATAAAGGTAATGCATTTATTTCTTTAGACGGTCGAAGAGGAAATGATGAGGTTAGCAATCCCTTTGTAAAGTTGCATCAAAGTTTTGTAGTTCTCAAAATCACTGTGATATTATATAAAGCTATTGAAAGAAACAAGAGTGTCATTTTAATTGTATGCTTAGACACTTAAATATGTAATCCCTTTTCTCTACTGTTCTAATACATTTTGCCTAGGGACCTACGCTCTTGACAGTCTTTGTTCTTACAGAACAATTTCATACTAGCATAAATAAAGCTGAAAGCTGATTAAATAACCTGTTTGCTATCCTTAGAATCCATCCTGAGTGTCCATTTCCCCTTCTGATTAGAATGTAGTATGTTTCCTGGGAGTTGTGCTCCTTTCTGACTACAATATTGAGCCAGTATACGACATAGCATGGAGACACAATTTTGTGTAACTGAGCCGCTGCAGTTGCCCTTTTGTTGCCAGATGTCAACATGCACAGTCCCAGGGCAACAGAGTCTGTGGCCTGTTCACTATTGATTTTTATTTCCTACTTTAGCAAGAGGTTTGCTGTCTTGCATACAGTCTTCTAAACATTTTTCTGCCTTATTAATCAGCTCTTTCCCAGAGATGAGCAACTGACTGGACAAGGGGGAATGGCTTCAAAGTGAAAGTGGGTAGATTCAAATTGGATAATAGGAAGAAATTCTTTACTGTGGGGTGGTGAGGCACTGGAACAGGTGGCTCAGAGAAGCTGTGGATGCCCCATCCCTGGAATTATTCGAGGCCAGGTTGGGTGGGGCTTTGAGCAACCTGATCTAGTGGAAGGTGCCCTGCCTATGGGGGCGGGGGGGGGAGTTGGAACTACATGATCTTTAAGGTGCCTCACAACCCAAACCATTCTATGCTTCTACTCAAGGTCGTGATTGACATGCAGAAATATGTGGGCAGTTAGTTAATTATTGCAGTGGCAAGGTTGAATGCAAAACAGAGGGACATATCAACAACTTCATCCACGTAGGTGTTTGGAGGTTTTTCTTTCAACTACCTTATGTCAGGGAACTGATCTACAAAAAAAACCAAGTTCCATGCAATATTTAATTTCTGAAACTTTTAAAGTCAAATCCTTCCTTAAAATATTCAGCCGTCACACACAAACATGAGATACCCCTTGAAGAGCCTTACTTTACCTTCATTTATTGTAGTCTTTCAGTATATCTAGAGCAGTCAGGCATGTTTTCATAATTCTAGTGTTACTGGCAAGTGTCTCCTTCCTTTGGAAATAGCCTTTGAAATTCCCACTCTATGGACTGTTTCATCATCTTGAAAGGAATGCTATACATATTATATACAAACTGAAAGACATTGTGTTTTCCTACATCTAACTTAAAAATGGGTTTCTTTTTTTTTCTTTTATCACACAAATAATTGAATTAGTACTTTTTTCTATCCAGTTGCAGCAATTGGAGTCGTAGCAATACTAAGCTATTTCTAGTGAGCTCTGCTGAAGCCATCATTTTATCAGACTTCACAGACTAGAAAACAGATGTCTCTGCACAGTGGTCATTATTTTCCTTCCTCAAGAATGTTTTGCATCTTCTTGGGTTTCCTTTTGCTGGCCTTGGATGCATAATTTCTCTCTTCAATTTTGTTCTTCCTTCCACTTTATTGTGTCTCTATTTACTGTAGACCTGCAAAATGTACTCAGTTTGTGGTGCTTTGTAGAGCCTTGGTTATTGTTTCTTGGTGCAACACAAAGAATACTTCTATCCTAAATTGTATAGTAATTTCTTAGCATGTGCAAAAGCAATGCACGTGTTCTCACCTTTTAAAATGACTTGATAGCAATAGCTGACTCCTTCCACTTGGAAGCTGCAGATGGAGTTAGGTATTCATATTTTTCTCTGCAAAAAACATACCTTCATTTCTGAATCTGAAATGTGAATTTCAGGGGTTAGCTCTTGTAACATGGTTCTGAGTAATGACTATCTGTTTTTAAAATTTGAAAAAAATTAGAAAGCTTTGAAAATACTAGTTCAGAAAGAGAGGAATGGCATTAACTCACAAGTGATTGTGCATTAAATACTGAGATTCATGCTTTATTTAAAAACATAAACTTTCTTTAAAACCTAGTTTTGTGCATCCCAGTGTCTTGGAGAGTGTTTCCACTTCATTGGTACCTTCATAATATTAACCAAAACAGAACAGTGGAGGGAGATGGTGATGATCCCTGTATAAAAATTATGAGAATTTTACAAATTTCTCATTGAAGAGTAAGTAAGAGCAAATAATGATGAACTCTTTAAATTCCTCTTCTATCTTATTAGGTTGTTAATTTAACCTGTTGCAGTTATACTCTGGAACACAGTAATAGCTTGTCTTCTGGAGAGGCTTGAAGTCTGCAGAGTGTTTCTTTAATTTTAGTTGTCTTTTGATAGAAACAGCTCTGAGATTTTTGTTAATTTTACCTTGAAGTAAATAAGAAAGTTGTTGTCTTTGCACTGAAATTTGAGAGGAGGATTAAGTGTTTGATGTTTTCTGGGATGTAACAGCAGGTCAGCAAACTTTGTGACATTTGTAGATCTTGTGCCACGATTGAATTTCAAAATCCTAAATTCCAGGCCCACAGACAGATGCACAGAGAATGTATAGACATACAAGAACAAAGGCCTGACAGGGCTGAAAAGAAACACACCAAAGCTGGCGTGCCACGCACTGAGCATAGCCTGAAGGGAGAATTGGTTTCTGGGCTCTGCAGTCCCTGACTGAAATGTGTGGCCCGCTTGTTTACTAAACCTGAATGCTCTTCATATAATAAATTTGAATGTTGTAGGTGGGATCAAAATACTAAGGCACTCTGCTGGGCCAAAATGTCAGTAATCACGTGCTTTATCCGGATTCTGGGCACTAAAGGAACTTCAGTGATGGAAAATGAAATATCAGTGCTGTTTGGGTGCAGGAAAGATTCACAGGAGTGTTCAATCTCCCTCTTAGTGGGGACTTAACTGCCTAAATTATAGCCCAGGTTTTGGTGCCTATGTTCTGGCTAGCGATTGAGGCTAATGTTTCTTATTCACTGTTAACTGAAGAACTTGGGCACTATAAAGAGAGAATTTCATGACAGTTGGTGTCCCTTATAGAAGCTGGAGAAATGCAAGTGACAAGGTGTAGTGATGCTGTAACTTGCCTTCATTTTTTTCTGATAAAGAAAAAATGAAGTGCAGTGTTGTTCAGCCAATGGGTAATGCAGTGAACTAGCAGCCCTTATTCTGCTCTTTCAAAGTATTTGGCACACTTTGTGCTTCTGAGGAATGGGTTGGGAAATGAACAATTCATAAAGAGAAATGAAGAGCATGTAAACCCCCTTATCCTTACATAAACAGAAGTAGCAATATATGGATTTAGTCTTGGGCTGACAATTTCTGTTTCAAAATAATACAAGGAGTCATATAAGTCATATTTGATCACAGAGTCCTCAGGGAAAACATTTCTTTTACAAGTTGACAGAAGAAATGATTGGACTACAGAAGAAATTGAATAATTTAGAAATGGAATTGCTTTAAAATGGAATAAATGGTAGGATTCTTCTTTAACTTAGTTTTTTTATTTTGAAATCTAAGCTAGATAAATGTTTCTACAGGGGGTTTGGGCCTAGATTTCAGGGTTTGTTTGTGGAATTTTAAGTTCCTTAGAAATCCTTAGATAATTATTAATTACCATTTAGGTACTACTACATTGTAAGCAGTGTGATCATAGCATATGACTGAGTCATTAGAAGCTGATCACGCTGACTTTGAAGGTTAATTGTTTCTCAGTTCCCTGAGCAGGTTGCCTTAATGACTTCCTCTGAGATCTTGTGATCAGTTTTGTTTCACAGTTAAGAAAGCCTGGCAGCTTGCAAAAGAACTATCCAGAAATCCTTTTTCTGGGGACATAATGTATTTTCTTTCCCAGAGGGAGATGTGAGTTGCGATTACATCTGTCAACCTTCCTTTGGGAAATGGTTTTACCACTATTGCAATTTTTAAAAAAGAACGCAGTTGACTGAAAGCTTTAATTTGCTTGTCTCATTTCAGGAAATCTAACACTTCTGCCTGGAAATGTCAGGGAAACAACACATACCAACTTTGCTCTTTGTGAAAATGCTTATGCAAAATATTTCTAAAAACATGTGCTCTGCTGATTGAAAACAATATAAGAGGTAGTCATGTTAACAGTGAAAACAGATTTACTCCGCCTTGATGATCTTCTGTGTTATAACATGGTCAATAATATAACATGCCCCTTAGGATTCAGATGTGACTGCCATAAAGCACAAATTTTTATTTTATTGAGCAAGATATTTGAACAACCTATTATGATTGCAAAACTGTGACAATTTTAAAATAAACAGAAAAGTTTTATGCTGGAACGTTAAAGAAGTAATGCTTTAAAAGAAAATAGTATGGGAAGGTGAACATAGAGGCTTTGCAGCCATAAAGAAATTTAGCTGGGACTTGACTTGTAATCAAGTTTCTGTGTTAATCTGAAGGGGTATAGGTTATTGTCCTTCATTTAATTACTTGCACTTTGGAAATCAGAGTTGTCTTAGGGCACAGGAGGAACGTAATGGGAAGCTGTCTGGTAATTCCTACCAGCAAACAGAGGAACTGAACAGAGAAGAGCTCTGTGCTTCCAGAGGATACCAGCTACAGGTAGTCTGAATTGCTCTACAGGACAAAGCAGTAGTGCTTGGTGAACCTCTTGCCTCTACTCCCTTCAGGAAGCCATCTTTATCCAGCTGATGGCTGGGGCAGCAGTCTTTTATGAGCTGGCTACATGCTCCCCTCTGTAGAGCCCCAAGGGCAGGCTGGGAGTAAGTTTCTGCGTCTCAGAAAACCCATGGATTGGTCTCATTTCGGTCGGATTTCAGAAGGGTGTTTGTGCACCAGCAACCCGAAGGGAAAGCTAACTTAGAAACAAGGCTCCACTGTCATGGAGATGGAAACAGTGCCCTACTTGGGATAAGATAACATTCAAAAAGATCAGTCAAAGGGTCTGTTGTCTGTGCGCCTCTTTGAGATTAACACTGTTTCTGTGTGTGAGGTGGGATATACACAGGTAGAGTGTGTGTCAATATGAGACTCTCTGCTTGGCTTCTGGATCTACCTCTGAGGGTGACTATGGGTTAATAAAATGTGCAGAGTTTATGTATTGTGGGACTGTGTTACCCTGGCTGAGGCACAGGACTAGACTTGAAGACCTAATAGCATTTTTGGAGATTTGTGAAGACTGCAGTAGCTTATGTAGCCAGTGTCTCTACTGGCTTCTTCTAACCCATTTCTTGATCTGCAGTGTCTGGGAGTCCAGTCAAGATCATTTAGTTATTCTAGACATATAACCTTATTTATGAAACCTGTAAAACCAGGCTTTGCTGATAGATCAGAGGACATTAATTCAGTGAATTAACTGTGGAAGTCAAACTTGCAAAGTATGTTGATTGTAGACCTTGTATTAACACCCTGTGACTCACTTGAGGTAATTGCCTTGCAGTATACCATGGTTTTCTGTATTCCTGTGTTTGTACAGCTTAATATCAGACCTGCCAGAGTCAGCAAAAGGATAGGGAATAAGCAGTCTCCTGACAAGTGTGAAGAGGAAGCTAAGAAACACAACTGCTATTACTGCACTTCATGGGGACATGGGTTGCAGCTCCTACAACTATGAGAAGGGCTTTCTTGGAGGTTGCTTGGAGCAGAGGGACCTTTCCAGGAAGCCAGGCATTTCTGAGCTTCCAAGTGAAGCTTCTCATCCGTGCTAGTTTAACATTTTAGTCATCATTGCTATAAAAACCTGTTTCTCACATGCCTTGTGTCCGTACCAGTAAAATTAGGAGCAGGAGCATGTAAATGGGCACTGTGCCTGCCAGCAGTGGCAGTGCCCGGAGGGAGAGCACGGGTTACTGAGCGTGCCCTCTCCAGCTGAGGAGTTACTGGCAGGAGAATTCAAAATGGCCTGCTCTCTGAGGTTAGCCCACATAAAATCTCATTTGAGACATTAAGAGTGAGATGTATAACATGAAGTGGCACACCAAAGCCTTGTAGACCACAGGTACAAGGGCATCTGAAACAAACCTTTGAGTGCATTACAGTCAGTCTGTCCTCACTCACCTACTCATTATGCAAGGGCTGGCATGTCACTTCAGGTGACAGTACTTAGGCATCCAAAGAACCAAACAACAGTTTGGAAAAATCCACCACTTTTGCTAATGAACTTCCAGTTCTAAGAAAAACAGAAAAAGGCATTTCAGGCCTTTAAGCTTTTCTGGCCCTCAGGTTCAAGATTTACAAGCGCTAGATATATTACCTGTGAAATAGGGGTAACATTTTATTTCATGCTACTATATGGCTTATGAAATAATCATTAAAGAAATGTCACAACTAGCGTGTGGCAAAGGCAGAAGGATAGTGTTCAGCAGTGCTAAAAAAGATGTGATCTGATGCAATTAACTATTCACAAATGTGTTGTCCTTGAAAAGTGTAAAAATGGATGTACATCAAGCGTGTAATGTCTTGCAGACTTTCAGGGTATGAAGTTGCACAAATCAGGATAATTGCTGAAGAGGCTCTTTCCGTTTTGCAGAAGTGCAGTTGAGTTTCTATATTAGATTATATAAACTTTGGAAATTAAATCTTTCTTTTGGGGTCTAAAAGGAAAGTCTATAATCAGTGCTGCTGTTCATCGGTGACTAGTAAGTTTCACAGACTGCATATCTTGAAAATGCCAACAAGAACAAGAGCAAGCTTTACCAGCCATAAAATATTTCAATACCTGTGTGACATTGTCACAGCCTGTTTGAGACTGCAGAGTGGACAGCACGGTGCTTGAGTTGGCATTGCTGCAAATGCCTGTCGTGAGTACTTCTCTTGTGTTTGTGATGGCTGATGAAGGCTTTAGTCATCAGCAGGCACTTCCACTGCACAGAGTCGGCAATCTATGTGAAAAGTGAACCAGATGCATTTTTTCAGTGCAGTCTTCCAGGCTTTTCCTCTGCTCAGCTTCCAGCTTTGCTGGTCCCCCAAACTGTGGTTGCTAGCTTAGTGTCAGACCATTCTGAGTGCGTAAAGGTGCTGGGTTTTGCCGTGGCTACTGCCACAGCTGCCTACGGCTGGGACAGTAGCCACAGTGGAGTCTGCCTGCTCCACATGGCATGGCTGTACTCCAGTTTGCAGCCTCCCAGCAACTGCAGCAAGCATCCACTTGTAAACACGTGGAAGCAAGTTTCACGTGATGCATAAGTCCTTAGTCCAGTAATTAGAAATGTCACCATCTAGTGCTGTGTTCATCATCACAAAGTGCTTCAGAGATACAGGCCTTAGCCTGAAAACCTTTTCTTACGTTTTTTTTCAGTCAGAAGCAGTGAATGAGAGAGTATGTATGTGTGTCCATTTGTAAAATGCTTCTGACCAGCCTCTGTAAAATAACAAGTTGTATTTAATCATTAGGAATTCCATTTTACTGTCTACAAGGAGAAAAAAAATGTTACAATGACCTCTCATCCTTCCAGTCTATAATTTTTACATTTCAATAGCACTTTGTTTCAGTAATTACTTACATGCAGAAAATGCTACAACACAAATAATACCCAAAACAATACTGTCATTATTGTCTAGGCAGCTCAATGAAACTTCAAGAACTCATTAAAATGCACTTTTCATGCAATTTGCATTACAGTAATGCAGATTAAGTCTCTTAAAAGTAGACATGATAAAGAAGTCAAATGTATTTCCATAAATTTGCCCAAACTGTTTAATTATTGTTACATGTTAATCCCATCATGTTCATAATCAGAGCTTTAAATTGTGAACGGATTTTTTTTTCCTACAGAAAAGCAATATAAGTTAGGATGCCCTTTCTAAATTTGTTTTAATATCAATACAATACAAAACATTGCGGGTTATTATGACCATCTTGCAGTCTCTAGGGCATATCTAGGTAATAATGCTGCTTTTATAGGTCGGGAAAAGGGTTTCCCACAGTGGTCAGTCATCTCCTTATATGTTCTTAAACAAGGTCATTGTCTGCTATTTAAGAATAGCTGTAGCTCCTGTTTCCTGTCACTTCAGTACCTCTTACGCTGTTGACTGAGTCAAGAGCTGCTTGACTGAGCTGAGAAGAGCTCATCCTCCGTTTATTCCTCTCTCTTCCCAAATGCAAAAATCTACATGTGCTTAGGTATCCTCTTACCTCCTTTCTTTCTGTCTGTGCAGCCAGAACACTTGCTGAAAATAGTCTTAAGAGCTTTTCCGTGTATAAAAGGTGTGGTAATGTTAGAGGACAAATACTACATAGGTACTGAATGGAATATGCTGTCTCAAAGAACAGAGTATATTTTCAAAGAATGGAACATATTTTCAAAGACTTAAATGCTTTGAGGAGTTTAGAAACCGAATAGCAGACAGCTGCCAGTAACTATTTCAAAGTTCTTTGGTGTGAAGTAATCCAAAGTCCCTGTTTCAAAGTAAGCTTTAAATTTTGTATTTTCCAATGAAGGTGTGAAAATCTGATGTTTTACTGATATAAGGTAATTCAGGTTTTATTTTCTAATAGTGTAATGTCCTATTACACTAGTATGGAGTATACGTACTTCACATTTTGTTCTTTTAAATGTGCATACAGAGGAGGAGTTTACTTCTTTTAAATTTATATACTCTTAAACCATGTTTGTTTGTGGGTTTTAAACTTTTTTTTTCTGAAAAGATGACTTTTTATTGTATTCTTTTCAGGGGGGAGGAGGGGGAGTTACTAATTACTTTGGGTATTGAATTAAGTAATTTTCATCATCTTTTCTGGTATTCACAGCCTTTAAAGCATATGGATGTTTGTCAACGCTGGTTTGAGAACAGCTATGCTGAAAGGAACTCGTTGGTTAAAGCAGGCTTGTCAATAACTCTTCTTCTGCTTTCCAAGTGTTGCAGGTGGAGAGCTCTTCGACTTCTTAGCTGAGAAAGAATCTCTCACGGAGGAAGAGGCTACAGAATTTCTCAAACAGATACTTAACGGTGTTCAGTATCTCCACTCTCTGCAAATTGCCCACTTTGACCTTAAGGTGTGTTGAGCTGATAAAAACCTAAACAACTGTAAACAACAGCCATTAAAATCCTTTGTAAAGCTCGCCACAAATCAGCCATCATGCAGATCTTGGCCATAGCTTTGTTTTACTAGTTTATGCAGACAGCCATTGAAAAGAAGTTACTGAACTGTAAATAATCCCTGTCTGTTTTTAATGTAAGATTCTTCAGGGGAAATGACAGCTTCTGATGAAATTAAACAATTCTGGAAAAACAAACTTGAAATAAAGATGAAAACTACGAATTTTTTTAATGAGAATTGGATCTGCATGAAATATTCTGAACAGGATGCCTTTTTTAACTGGTGGTTTGGAGTTTTTTTGCTGTTCATGAACATTTTTTATAGGCGCTAACTTGAAACTGTACAGAGTTAAGTACAAAGATTTTTTATGGAGAAGACAGCAGTTAATTTCTTCTTCTGGTTTCTTCCTTTTGGGGCTTTTTGGTTGTTTTCAAAAAAACTGTCAATTGCATCCTTTTGATAATGAAAGCAGAGCTTTTTGTATCTAAACTCAGTTACTGCTCCTTAATGTTTCGGAATCTTTTTGTCCATAAGCTCTTACTCAGAGCTAGGCAACTAAACATTCCTTGAAGTCTGCTGAAGTTGGAAGCTATGTCTGTAACAAGAAAGGGAGGAATTATTATTACATTGCAACATAGTACTGAAAGGGGTGCTATGTTCTGGCGATGAGGAAGGGAAACGAATGGGTTACAGGGTAAGCAAAGCTTTTCCAGTTTCATCCTCATTACCTCAGTAATATATTTGGTCTTTCTATGACAGTCAGCAAGAGAAAAAAATTACAAAGCGAGTAAGGAATATATTTCTTACAGTGTGAAATGTGAATTTTTGCCAAGGTGTTTTGTAATAAAACAAGTCATTCTTACACTGGATTCCAAAAGTTAGTAAATTAAAGTAGGCAGCAAGAAGTAAAATGTGCAGAACAATAAAAGCATACAATAGGAATACAGGGAGGAAAAGGAAAAATTACATTTTCACGTGTTAACTCCTGTGTTTGGGAAAGAGAGGTAAAAGAAGGGTGGTGATGAAGAGCTGTCCTTAATGACTTCAGAAGTCCTTAACAATGTGAGCAGTGTGGATATAGCTCCAGCACTTCTTCAGAGCACACCACCTTATGGACATGGCAGGATATGGACATTAAGTAGCTGGTTCTGTATAGTAGTTAAAGTGATGCAGCATAGAAGCAGGCTCCTTTGCTGATAATCTTGTCATTTTATCTTCTTTGTTCTGGTTTTGCAAGTCTTTGGTGTAAAGTAATCTAAAGTCCCTATTTCAAAATAAGCTAGAAAAGACAGTGCAGCCTGCCCTTTCTCCTTTTTTGTCAGTATATGTTGAGCCTTAAAATCTGGGAGCTGAGTCGCTCCAAAAGTTTCCCTGGGAGATCCAAAGGCAACAAGATGTACCTCCCTGATTGCTTATGTGG
>VWZD01012465.1:158509-169734 GCA_013396695.1 Sakesphorus luctuosus
ACACCTAATAATTCTTTACCTAAAAATTACTTGTATCATTGTGTTTTCTAAAAGCTCAGTGAGCCACTGTCATTAGGATGTACACTATTTCACATTGCCATACAAGTGCATTTTATGCATCTTAAATACTTTCCTTGCTTTCATGGGCTTTAAAAGATCTATTTTCATGATTGGACATATGTGCTTGCATGGAAAAGTGAATTAGCATGCAAGTATCCTTTTAAAAGAAATCATTTGTGTCAGATCAGCCAGCACCACTCTTCCAATTAATACCACTGAAAGTATTTTTCATTCTCAATAAGTTGTGAAACATCCTTCTAACATATCCACAGCAACAATTGTGTCCTTCATCATGAGTACCTAATAAACACATGATACGTTATAGACAACGTACACAGCATTACATGGGTTTTGAACAAAATAACTTTGTTTTATTTTCTGATCCATTGGATCATATTGCAGTGCTACTCACCATAACCATTGTATTCTGCTCAGAAATAGCTTTTGCTCTGTATATTGAAAACACGTTGTCTTCAGATTTTAGTTGAGTCCATGTTTTTCAAAATTCTTTTCCAAACAAATTATTCCTGAGATGGCTGCAATGGAGAGAAAAAGGAGAAAACTTCTGTTTGATTTGGTAGCAAATACAAATATTTTTTGTTTTCTTCTAGATTTAGCACTGCAATTTTTTCCTCTAAGCATGTGTCATGTAGCAGAAGAATGCCAGTGAACTTGGAATTGTGGCTTAAACAAGTTTAGCACCTCATAATTACTTTTTGATAACCACTGGATTGTAGATTGCCATGTCCCCTATTAACCAATAATAATGAAACATGCATGCAGGGGACTTGTTCTATAGATTTCCTTTGCCAGCGTTTTTTATCATGTTTGTTTGTTTGTTATGTCCCATTGTGTCTACGTATTCTCACTACTTCATACCATGGAGNTTCCCTGTGTGGACACTGTCCTCCCAATATAAAAATACTTTTTATCAATTTGAAGGAGATAACAAAGTCAATAGCTGATACTAAATCTAGCAGGAGAAGACTGAATATACAAAACAGTGCATTATTCCAGCAGTGTAGTGGCAGAGAGAAGACAAAAGGAGGAGAGGATGGGAGAAGCTTGCATGCTGTGATTTTGATATTTCAGTTTTGCATTAGTTTGCAAGGTGGATGTTAAACTGTTCTGAATGGTTTACTAACAACTCTTTCTGAGCCAGTGCAGTAGAATTAATTACCTTTTTCTTCTCTCAATATGCCATTTCTGAGGAGTTGTTTTCCAGCATAGTTAAGTAAGTGGGCTGGATTATGAGTTCTCTGCCTCCTTCCTAGGCTAAGGCCCACTTTGGACTACTTTGATTTTGAATTTGATTGCATAAACATTGTCAAGTGACCTTAGAAAATCTTCTGCTCCTGGAGTACACAATCATTTCAAATGTTTGAAAGATTCTCCAAAAAATCTATTGTGCTCACTTGCCAACTGGCACTGTGTTCTTGGCTTCTCCTTGTGGAAGTTTCTAAAATAACTTTAAAATTGTCAGATTGCTTAAAAATTTTGTATGAATATATTGCAAATGCCAGTTGAATGCAGGTCCAGCTCTTGCAGGCATAGCTGTCTGATTTGCAGCATAGGAGTCAGTCAGCAATTGTGATGAAATATTACCAGGAGGTGTAAAATACGCTTTCATGGATCCTGTAACTAGCCCTTTTTAGATATCAGCTTTGCTTATGTATCACTATTGCAGTGTGTAAATAATCTGTACTTTTCAGGAAACTTTGAATAGGAAAATAACTTTTTATTTTGCTTGTGTATGTATTTTTTGAATCTTGTTGTACTCTGTAGTGGACAGTCATCCTGAAGTACACATGCAGAGAAGTAAAGAGCCTCATCTTGTTTACAGTTTTGGATAAAAAAAGGAAACTTTGTTCTTTTTATTTCTTTTCCTGTCTACCTGTTCTGTTTCCTGTGTGTTCTGATGACCATGTAGTTCAAAAATCATGCTTGTTAGGCAAGCCCTTGCTAAGGCATTGCTCCATAAGGGAAGGTAAGCCAGTAGCCAGGAGTAAACAGCAAGGCAAGTAAGTGTTCTTACCAATAAGGGCTCCATCCCACAGAACCCAAGCAAGGCAAGCAGAGAGGGTCCGATGATGGCAACCAGCATCAACAAAGAGTCTGGGTCACTAGGCAAGCACATACCAATGAGGCAAGTCTGCAGCTAAGTCAAGGTCAGGACTTGGTCTCCAGTGACCATGGTCAGCCAAAGCCAGGCGCGTCCTTAGTGGAGATAGGTTCAAGGTCAAACCCAGAAGTTAGGTGCCAGTCAGAGGGATACGTGAGCATGCAGGCATATAGCTGTAGCATTGCACAGGTGAGAACCTAAGAGCAATGCCTAAGCAAAAGGTATTGTTAAAGCCCCTGATAGGTCATCTTTGCAGGCCTTCTTCCTTCACAACAGTCTGAACCACATCTGGAGTTCAAATACCTGTTAAAAATGTGAGAGAGCCCTGGGTCATGGCAATCCCCTCCTACAGGTACAGATAGCTCCCTCTGTGTACACATCTACTTAGACATTTAGCAATATGAGTCATTCCTGTTGCCATTGTTCCAGTATTGGGAGCAGTGACCTCCATCCCTTTACAACCCTGACCATCAATGAGGCTCTGTCTGAGCCACTACCACCCACACTTAGCCGAATACTCACCAGATGGTTACTTCTGTTAGGTGTGTGCCCAAAGTGCTGTGACTGAGCTAACCAAACAATGTACCAGAGTTCAGCTGTTTAGCCAAGTCAGGTTTGAAGCCATGAGACCAATGACACAGAGCAATCAAGGGTGTGAAGTTACCCAAGCCATGCCAAGGCAGTTGTGGCATACCCATCAAGAGGTGTAGGACATGCTCTGATTCAAAGGGACAATGCCTGTGTAGGGATCTGTCACTTTATATATGCTTTGTGCTGGAATTTGCCAGGCTGTCTCCAACCTTATGTTGGAACAAGAACATGATGTGCTCTGGAAGAGTGCAGCACTAAGGCTATACCAGTCCTGCTTTGGGTTTAAGAGGAGGCCAAAGATTTGGGAGTAGAATTCATACTTCAGGTTTTTATAGGCTGCATCCTTTTACCATACAGATTCTCAAGAAGGGGGCCGTGGTTTCTTCTTTATTTGAGCATTTTTAATGCCCCAGCAAGCACTGCCCAAGACTGGAAACTTGGGAAACACCAGAAGTACTGAAGCAGTTCTGCTCTTGGCAGAGGAGCTGCCCAGATGCTAGACCACTCTTCCTCTTGTACAGCAGGCACTCAGGAATAACTGGCATCTGAAGGGTAGGATCAGCACAAACAAAGAGATTTCTCCCCTTTGATTCATCTTCTCTAAGGAAAATTAATTTTTGAAAATACAGTGAGATGTTTGTTTACTAAAGTTGATATAACATATCAACTATGGGAGTAATTTAAGGGTAAGGTATTGGTGCAAATTTAGTTACTTCATGCCACCAACTACAATTTTGACTTATTTGCTGAAGGTCTGGTCCTGTTCTGACTGAACTATGTGGAGTACCTAAAAATTTTATGGAAGTTTGAAAGTGGCTTCTGTAGGTGTAGAAGGTGCATATTTCATATGTAGAGGTAATAGCTAAAGTAACCTCAGGAGTTCTTAAGACAATGCAAGTTTTGTGAGAAAAATTAGTAAAATTAATTAATAAAATAAATAAGATGGAAACCTGAAAAACGAGATCTTGATTTTCCAGTATAACTACTTAATAATTGAGAGCTCTTATCTGAGAAAGTGAAATAAGCGAAGTGTTCCTAAATTACTTACCTCTAACCAAAATGTAAAACAATAGAGTAGCAATAAAGTAGCTGTAAGAGTGAAAGTAGTGAACAATTTTTCTTTCAGTCTTTTTAATATTAAACTGCTGATCTGTGAAACATAGATAATTAAATGGCAAGACCGGAATGCTGAAGGCAACTTTGCTTCTCCTTTTAAATTTGCTGATGCAATTTAAACTGCATTCCTTACAAAGTTCTTGCTCTCGGGAATCCTCCAGATGTGCCACTGTCAGTCTTTATCAATTGATAAGGAAACTTTCATCTGCTGTCCATGTGAGTGAATATGCTGATTTATCCCCTCTTTGTGAACTTCTAGATCTGTTCATGGGGTAATATCTAGAAATTGCTATCATCCTGTAATTGGTGAGGAGTTCAGGGGAAGAGTGTTGACTTTGCTCTCAGCTCTGAATTAAAAGTGGCATCCAGATTTTATTGTGCATTGCACTCATTTTTTTTATTTATAAATAAAACAATCCGAGGGAATTCTGGTGGGGCTTAATCATTACTGGTTGTCGATTGGGTTTTTTTTCTTCTCCCTTTTTCATCTGCATCTGACAGAAGTTCTGTTACTGTGCTGAGCAGCTGAGTGACTGCTGCTGATAATTTGTGTTTTAACAGGATGGGAAAACAGCAGAAGATCTCGCCAGAGCAGAGCAGCACGAACATGTAGCCAGTCTGCTTGCAAGACTTAAAAAGGTTGGCAATTCATGAATTTTAACTAAGTTTTTTCATGTTTTTAAGATACCAAGGAAAGTTTGATCATAGGAAATCATACAATAAGATAGTCGTCAAAGCCATTCTAAAAAAGCTGTTACAAAACTCCTTGCTGGAACAGTGTCTTTTTTTTTCCCTTTTCCTATCTTTAATTAGAAATTATGTCCACAATTAAAACAAGTATGTATATATTAAAGAAGGCAGCTAAGCTAGTCTGCACCACTGATCTATATCTCTTTGTCTCTGACAGTGCCTAGCAAAGCATCTAAGGTGTTCAGTAGAAAATAAACTATTAAGAATAAGCACATCCCACAAGATGACTTATTTCCCCAGCACCACCACTTCACTTAGATTAGAATTATGAAGTATGAGGTGTTTGTGCCCCTTACGGAAACTCTAATACCATATGGAATAGTTGCATAAGTTCTCAATGTGGTCTTTTAATTCTGCAGTTTTAGTATATCCAAATCTCCTGTCAGCTAGAACCGAAAGCTGACCTGGGCTTGTGGTAAGGCAATATGTCTGACACATCTGATATGCATGGATTATTTGGACAGGCAGCATCACACATGCTAGGAAGTCTCAGAGACTACTTGCCTGGAGATTACAGGCAAGAGCCAGAGCAATTAAAATAATCCTGTTATAATTATGCTGTTGGGTTTGTGGAAAACTGAAATAAAGACGGTTTCAGAGTAACAGTTGAAGATGGTGTGCACCAGGTATTGCCAAGGTGGAAGTAGGATCCTTTATGCCTGCCCACAAGTCTATACTTGCTAGGATTCTAAAATATGTGTTTGTGAATATGTGAGAAAGTGCAAAGTAC
Organism: Sakesphorus luctuosus; assembly: GCA_013396695.1. Lineage (NCBI taxonomy): Eukaryota > Metazoa > Chordata > Aves > Passeriformes > Thamnophilidae > Sakesphorus > Sakesphorus luctuosus. Next base: position 163,879 of record VWZD01012465.1, read on the forward strand.
AGGCTTTCTTTCCTATAATGGCTTTTGTAAATGTCTTGTAACAGGCTCCATTTTGCATAGTTGTATCCTCACGCCAAACTCTTACCTGTGTCTACGTGTGGGTGGGTAAATTTGGGGTTTAGTCATGGTGTAAATATGTAAATACCAGAAATTGACTTAGAACAAAGGGATAAAGTCAAATCTCTTTTGAAAGAGACAGTAGTAACTGTAACTCTCTTTTTGATAGTGGAGTATATGTTTTTGAAGGCCTGTCTATAATATATATGTGGAAAAAATATATGTAACCATAACTTCATTAGACTTACTTTGCAACAGCAAAATTGATCAATTGAAATTAATAGATTACATCAAACCACTGAAAATATTCTAGTGCTACTCAAAATGGTCAGTGTCATCTCACAGAGCGTACCTGACACTTACTTAATTTTCAGTGCTTGTGAAGAATTTTGTCTCTGCTAGCCACACTCATGAAGAGCCTACTGTCACAGTGGCTCTTGTGGAGGATTCTCTATTAGCTCTGAGGTTCCAGTATTTGCATTGTGACTAACTTATGAAATAAATGCCTGTTAGCAAGGAAGAAACTAAATTGTATGCACTCCTTTTCTGTCAAATTTCTCAGCTCAGTTGCAGCATGCTTATAATTCTGGGGGACTGTAGGTTCCCATTTAGTGACTCATCCTATATGTTAAGTTCAGTGCAAATACAGAACAAGAGAGCCTCTCTCTCAGCTCTAAATGAGGGAGTGAAGCAAGCACAGGTGAAGCTGGTTCCTTTGCCCTTCCAGCTTTCTGCTTTCTCCCTGTTTCCTTATAATTCTCCCAAATATGAGAAGCAGAAAAAGATAAACACACATCAAGTTTGCAGGTAATTCAGATGATAGCTGTGACAGCAAAATTCTTCAGTGCTGCATGTGTGTTATATACGATTATGGATATTTGTTATGCTACTGAGACTGATGGGTAAGGAGAACTAGAAGAGGCTCGATTTTCCTCCTTTACCTTTTTCACCAAAATGATCGCGTTCACTAATGTGGAGCCTGAACACATACCATTTTCATGAAACCTCAAGGTGCCTCTTGAGAGGGACCATTGAGCTGTGTCTTGTCTACCTGTCCCTTCCCTTCTTGCCAGTAAGTGATCACTTGCATAATGAAGCAGATGAACATGAATCTGGCAAGAAACCTGTGTCTAAACTCCATGTTTTGAGCTTGTTGGGAGACAGAAGTTCCTTGCCGCACATTCTGATTTCTTCTTTATGTTGAATTTTAGGATACACACCGGGGGCTTTTCATCCAGCAGCTGAGGCACACACAAAATCCACAGCCCCGGATCAAACTGAAGTTGTTTGGACACTCTGGCGCTGGGAAAACCACTCTAGTGGAGTCTCTTAAGTGCGGCCTGATACGAAGCTTTTTCCGAAGACGTAGGCCTAGGCTCTCCTCCACAAGCTCAAGCAGATTTCCTCCATCGCCTTTGTCTTCCAAACCTTCAGGTATAGTTTTGAAGCCATAATGTTTGCATGTGCAAACATTTTCCTCTTAGTCTCTGTAGCTCCTAAGGAAGAGCCATTGGCTAGACAGCCTAAGCATGAAAGAAATCAAAACAAAGCAGAGAGGGGACTGACTTCTCTGTGCTCAGACTTGTACCTAAAGTAAGAGGAAGAGGACCAGCTAGGATGTAGACACATGAGAAGTTAAGCTTTTGTTTGCTTACATGCTGCATAAGTGAGCTTGGAGAGTGAAGAACAGGACTTGTAAACAGTGTTTGTTTTTCACAAAGAGCCCTAGACTACAAACACCAGTGTCATGACCAGATTCCTTTTTGCTGGAGGAGCTTCAGTAAACATTACACAAAATTGAAACAATTGCTGCACTTTTCTGTGATTTTTAAGTAATAACAGTATTCAGAACTGCCCCTGATGCTTTTCCATAAGGTACCGGATTGAACTGGCCCAGTTAGAGGTATCTAAAATTGTCTCCAAACAATGTGAAAATGTAAGTTTTCTAAACTGAAATAATTGTAAATATTAGGGAATATATTGCCCATGTAGTACCAGTTGGCCTGTGCTAAATGAGAAGAACTACAAGATGAGGAGGATATAGCTAGGTTTACACTTGAGCATGTACTTAGCTTTGGAAAAACCCACAGGAGGACCGTGGAAAGACCAGTGAACTATTTGTCCAGGTCCCTTTTCTAATGCTGAGAGGCTGCACAATGTATACAAGCTAAGCATGTCAAGGAGCTACAGTTAAACTGAGGCTTGGAAATAGCCTTACTATGTAAGTTTTAGTTTAATTGCCTTTTTAAAAAAAGACTTTTGGAGAATACTTGCAAGTTTGAGTTTCGTTCATCTTTTTTCAGTAATTTTAGAACAGTCCTAGGAGTAGGTTTCATCTCTACTTCTCTAGTCACCTGAGGAAACTGTAAGGCATTCATGGAGTGGCTTAACAAGATCCTTGTTACAGAGATTGTTATTGCATTTGATGTTTACTTAACGCAAAGGGCTCACAACTGTGACAACAGACTAAAGAACTTGATTAAATTAATCAAGCAGAAGTTCTTGATTTATTTATCTTAATTTACTGTATCGTACAAAGGAGAATAAGTTACTCAAGGAATATCAGTTCTTGGATACAGTGCAGGAAGGTTTTGCCTGAAGCTAGAATTTTTTTTTATGTTGGTTGGTAACAGAACCAAAGGGGGAGGTGCTGTGTGCTCACACCATCATAAAATCAGAAAGACTGCCAGTCACACTGGCAAATCCATGTAGAAAAAATTGTCATTGTGAAGCATGCACTTGAAAATAGCTCACCTAGATACAAAGCCAGGAAATTGTGCATTTCTATACAGACAAGGCTTCTGTGGTGTTATTCTAATATTTTCAGGGTTGTTTTTTGCTTTTTTTCAGTGAATGTTCTTTCTGAATGTAAATGATTATATAACATGGAAATTATGTTTATGAGTTGAATGACATAATCAGATAAATATTTAAATTGGCACAATTTGGTCCATACTTATCACATGATTTGTTTGTTAATGTTTGTTTAAATTCTGTGAAAATGAGTGCATGAATTCACCATGTATTTGTTTACAAGAACCTAAATATTTTAAATATTACACTAGGAGATCAAGTGTGAAAACATACTTTTACTGCTAACAGGTAATTTCTATAGTACAATTATCCAAATATTAGAATTTGCCATCTAGTGGAGGAAAGAAATGTTTGCCTTACCCACTAGATGGTGCAAGTCAGTTAGGAAGTACCTTCACTTCTCATTTACACTCTGGGAATCCGAATTAAGCTTAGCCTAAAAAAATTGCTTATTAGTAATAAAATTTTGGTTCGGGGCCTGATTTTTCTCCCCAACCTCCGCAGAAACAGTTGTTACGCACTTATATTTTTTATCGTTTCTTAAAGGAATCAACTCTGTGAATATGTAACATTTCCATGTCAATAATAATAATAAACTATGGTCTGAAATTGCAGCCTTTAGGTTAAAAAAACCCACCAGTATATCTTGGCAACATAGAACTTTAACTTTAGAAACCTTTCATACATATGTAATTCAGGTTTTTTCTGTCCTTCCCACTCAACAGTATGTCTGCTAATGGACATAAGTGCTGTATGGGATCATGCTAATATTTTCCTTTCAATCGTTCAGAATAAGGATGTAGCTGTGTATGCTCACAGCTTCTTAGTCATCTCCTTTCTTTGAAGAGCACTTTGGGTTTTTTAATCTGCCTTTATGTCTTGCATACTTGTTTTGAAGTGATCTGGTTGTGATTTTCACATGGTTTGTAATCTCATTTTCCTTTCCCTGACCCAGTTTCAGTAAGTATTACAAATCTTTATCCTGGTTGTGAAAATGTCAGCGTGAGAAGCCGCAGTATGATGTTTGAGCCAGGCCTGACCAAAGGAGTATTAGAAACTTTCGTGTCACCTGCTCATCTCTCTCACTTCTCTGCTGATGACCAGTCCACCAAGGCCATTGACATCCAGAATGCCTACTTGCATGGTAAGCAGAATCCTGGGCTGGGCTGCCCTAATGCTGCAGGACAGTTTATGCCATTTAGCTTGTTTTTAAAATAAAAATGGAAGAAAGTTCTGGCTTGGTATAGTAGTGTTTGACAGTCCAGCACTGTTGGGATTTGATTTGTTTAAGAAGAAAGTAAATCTGCTAGAGGTTCTGTACCTTAATATGTGTTGTACTCACTCATGTCAGATCTTTATAGTATCACAGAAAAACATTTTTGAGATGAATAAGTGGAGGAGGAGAAAGAAGGGATTTAGTATAACAGGAGCGTGTTGGCAACGTGTTTATTAGTATGAAGGCTCCTTGATCAGTATGTCCTTTGGGGATTTTATCAGATTTGATCTGATCCCATAGAGCCAAGTGTCCTCACCATTTAAGTGGTTCCCAGCTATACAAAGGACCTACTGTTCTCACCCTGTGACAGGGCCGGGGCATGTTTGATGAGCCCTGAAGCTCATCAATCATGGTGAGTGGAGCTTCTGATTTAATTTCTTTTTTTCCAAGAAAGCTAACTGCTTTGCAGTTGAAACCAGTGAGCAGTAAGAGGGGTCAGTCAAAGAGATTGTCATAAGTACATGCATGGCTTTTGACTCTGACCACACAAATGGTGCTTATACTCCACCAGCCGTGCTAATCATTATTTATATAGGTGATGACATCTCTCCCAGTAGGATCTCTTCTTCATAAATAAAATGTTTTGCATGCCTTAACAGCTACAGTTTTGAGGCTGAGTTAGTATTAATCAAGATTTTTATTTTGGAGAGAGAAACCCATTTATGAATGCAGTGTATGCACAGTAACGAATGCAGTGACAAAATATTTATCTGAGATGCTGAAAAGTTTGCTATGTAGCTAAAGCTTGTCTTTTGTCCAGGCTGATTTCTTCTTTCAGTATAATTTGAAACTGTGTCAGATTCTGCAGGGAAACAGAATTGTGGCACAGACTCTCAGAAGGGGCTTCTTTTCTTTCTCAGTGCTGTTTTCATATACAACTAAAGTGTACACATGGATGTACTCTGAATAGCTGTACTCATGACAGCACATTGGTGGTTTCTGGCATTTTTCCTTCTACAGGTTTGAGGTGCATCTTAATCAGCATTTATTTAACTAGAGGTAGTACAAGTGCATTTGTCAGATGGGGTGTCTGGGAAGTGCTGTCCAGTGCAACACGCTAATACTTTTAGCAAAAGAAGCCTGGGGATCCTTAACATGGTGATTCTTCAGTCCTGATTTACCAACATGTTGTGAATAGTACAATTCTGTAAAGCAAAGTGGTTTCTTTATGAGTGTGTTCCAGCTGATCTTAGTATCAGCCATGGCATGTTAAGAAGAAAAATTATTAAACATTTTAAGCTTTTGGGGAGCTAGCAGAAAAAGAATGGGAGCCATTGTTCTTGGTTTTCAAGGCACTTGCAACAAGGCACTTGTTGCTGTTGTGCAAGGCAAAGCTCAATTTAATGCATGCATTAAACACAGGTGCTTCCATGTGGCACCCAGCTGAATTTTCTAAAGAAGTGAATGTGAGAGAGAAGCAGATTGAGGACCCAACTTGTAAGCCTCTGAAACTAACTCAAACTCTCTGTTCCCTTTCATGATTGCATTTGCAGTCTTGCTTTCTTACGTGCATATGGTTTATCTTTGTGAAAGTTTAAATCAGATTAACTCTTTTGATTAGATGTTTCATGCTTACTGATGAAGTTTGATCTCTTCATCTGTTTGTCTGTTTTTCAGGAGTTGGTGATTTCAGCATCTGGGAATTCTCTGGGAATCCTGTGTACTTCTGCTGTTACGATTATTTTGCTGCAAATGATCACACTGCAATT